>OY744508.1:1177142-1450627 GCA_963556185.1 Pseudopediastrum boryanum | reverse complement strand
GGGTTGGGCGGGGTGGGGGTGCGGGGGTGGGGTGCGGGGTGGGGTGGGGTGGGGTGGGGTGGGGTGGGATGCCGGGTGGGGTGGGGTGGAGTTTGGGTGGTACTGGGTGTGGGGAAGGGGTTCATTATCTTTCAGGACTGGTAGCTTAGCTGGAGCAAATGACGCCAAGTACTAGTTGTACTACAGGTTAGAACAAATCCAAACCCCTGTGATTAAAATCATATTCCGTGATATACCATAGAAAAGTGGGCCATAAGCCCTACACAAGCTGTTAAAAAATTGGAGCGAGGTGGGACCCCTCCCTATTCAGTGATCACACTGCCACCTTGCTGTTTTTTGTCACAGCTTGAGGTGCGAGGCCTATGGCACTTTTTGCTATGGCATATCATGAAATGTAACAATGTTACAGTGCCATCACCAATACTGCTTTTTGCCCATTCCCACAGGCTCTCGGAACCTACTACCGCGTAATATCCATGGTAGAGCCCCCTGCTGCCCTCTTTGCTCCCACCATGGTATTCAAGGTGCTGATCAATATCATCAGCAGCAGTTTGGGATTGCAGAGGAAAAGAAGTCTCACTAGCTGCAGCCGGCAGCATTGTGGCTCCTAGTGCAGCAGATACAAGGACTAAGGGACAGCACCAGCCTCCACCAGGCACTCCGCCAGTGTTACTGAGTGATTGATGATAGGAGCAAAGCTCCACTTGAGTTTGGCCGCCATGTTATTGTGGTTGGCAGCATTGTTGGGCTTACTGATTTACATTCTGGGAACTAGTTGCATGACACCAATCAACACCAAGCACCATCATCAGTGATTCATGCAAGGAGCATCTGACATCGTTACATGGTGACATCTATGCACACACCATTTGTGGCGTACAATCAAGGAAGTTGGCCAGAGCGGGAGCATGGTTGTATAGCAAAAAGTAGAGCTGATGAGGTTCGGCCATATTAATGTTGGCAGCATGAGTGCCCTGGCATCTTGGGAATGTAAAAATAGAAACTGTGGTGTAGCAGTCAGCGAGGGAAGCAGGGGGAATACCCACTATAATATCTGCCGGCGAGGGAAGCAGGGGGAATACCCACTGGATATCAAGCGGCAGACAAAGTTACTTAAGAGTGCTTAACTTGTGGGTAGAGACAAAAGAGCTTTGACAGCTGAGCATGGGTGAACCTTTGGGATGCAAGACCTGTGTTTACGCCCAGAGTTGTGTGGGCAAAGTGCAGGAATGAAACCTTTTGGATCTTTGACTACTGCTACCAGTGCCTCCTACGGCTCTGAAAACACTATATGAGGTTTTGACACAGTGTTTGGTCGTTTCTACCTAGCAGCCCTTGTGCGGTTGCTACACCTTTTTTTTGTCTGTTTGTTTGACAAGAAATTTGCAGAGTGCCTGTAGTCACTCAGTGGCCATCCGCAGCATACCATTGGCTCAAGTTCCTTGCAGGGTCAGATGTTGAAAAGGACGAATAAATGCAAGAGCTAAACCACCAGATGTTGTGTTGAGACCTCTAGTAATGAGAATGGCATCAATCTTACTGGTAATCGAGCATTACAACTTGGAAACACTGCAGCAGTTGCACAGGCATTTTGTGGCATTTGGGCTTCCCATCTGGGTCATTGTTATCCGTGCTGATCTAGGTTTGGGGTTTAGGGTATGCCAGTGTTCAGGGTTTAGGGTACACAGGGTTCAGGGTACACCAAGGTTTAGGGTGCACCAGGTCATACTACAATCTACTAGCAGTAATCAAGATTACAGTTGCATTGGATCATACCCAAGGTCACCATAGCGGGATGGCCCCTCCCAATATGGCCGTGCCCAGTAGATACTGTTTGATGGACCACAGTCTGCCTTGATCAGTTAACTACAGTAAATCAGCCTTCTGAGTTCTGTTCATGCTAAGTGGCTAGTTGTGCCACAATGATATGGTGGGTACCGCCCTCACTTTTGCTGCTTGACTATGTACAGACGAGGCGGTGGTTGTAAACTAGTGGTGTACTAATTGTGTACATGGTGTTGGCACGGCATGTTCCCACGTGTTGGCACGGCAGTCCAGTCGGTACTGGCTGGGAATCAACATATTCACTTCCTCATTGTATTTTGTCTAAACGTCGACTCACCGAGTTCCTGTTGTGTTCACTCTGGTGCATAACAATGCTGCTCGAAGGCTGGGGTGGCCTCTCTTCAGTCCAACTGTAATTGTACTGGCCTGGCATCAACAAGTCCCTGATTGTGTTTGTCTGTCCACGGATCAACAATTTGAGCTCATCCCTCAGTGTGTTCATCGGGACCAGATCCATTTGCCATCTGCACGGGATGTAAGTTGCTGATCCTCACTAGTAGTACTGGGGCAGGAGGCTACAGAAACTCATAATACATTTCATTGTGGCTACTGTTGCGTCGTGCCTTTTATACATGAGGCAGGCTGCTGAAGCTCAGAGCTCACTGTATAAATATCGAGTACCACTTTAGTTACTGAGAGTAGCGAGCATTCCACCGTCCCGTCTCTGCTCTGCCCGTTCCCTGCGGCACGTTGTCAATGTCGCGACAGTCAATATAATTCAGGTTGTAGAATAATACTCACTGTGAGTGGTCATTGAGTGTAACGGACTAGCCAGTCGGCGCATGGAAGGTTTGCGCCAGTGGCCTCGCACCGGCGCCATCGCGGAACCTCCCAATCAGTATACACTTTCAGTACGAACCACGCCCTAACTGCTGCGAGGAGGGTACCAGGCAGGGGACACTTCATGAAGCTGTTATACACTTGCTTCACAACCAACAGACCAACATCAACTGTTTTACGTCACTCACAAGTGAGGTACTCCGAAGGACCCCAGCTTGTATCCCTGCGTTTCTGCCTGTACCACCTCCAAGGACATTGCCATCGAGGCAAACCCTCCATGTCACATGCTCCCTACAGATTACAGATTACAAAGTGGCCCCACAAAGGGGGCGCCCGTAACATGCTCCCTAACAGACCAATTGGCCTCAAACCAGCAATGCGCACTCAACTTCTACAAACAACTGCAGCCACCACCTGTCTCTGCTCCTTCACTCAAACCCTTCCATCCCTCAGGGGCAACATAAAGTGACTGCCAAATCTAAACAACAACGAAAAGCACTCGGATACACGCTCAGCACTCAACTAGGGGCGATGCTGGTAATGCAAGCATCAAGTGATTGAAGCAGTGCAAACCCACTTGAGAGAGCGCAATGAGACCCAAAAGATCACAATACAGTACCACCAAATCATTAAACTGTAATTGCACAGCTTGTATGACAATGTCCCACAAGCAGACCATACAACCACCTTATCCTTCTCAGATAGAGAGAGAGAGCTACAGAGAGAAGGGGGGAACCCCTTCTTGCATACATGAAGGGAGTAGGCCCTTACCTAGTGAATAGATAGGTCCTCTCCTGCTCATACATTCTTTCATTTCCTCAAACCCCACCGCCTATACCAGACCACCCAAAGCATAATAAATGCTCCAGGGCAAGGTCTAAAAGCTGTCACGCAGTTGCTCTTAACAGGCCATGCAATGGACCCATTGCAAAACATACATAAGTCCACTAAAGCTGCAGCAAAAGCCCTGCCCTTCAAGAGCGGAGAGATTACTACAGCTTTAGTGGACTGGTGTGAGGGGATTGTCCCACAACTGCGACAATACTCTGTCCAATGATAAACTTAACGCAACCGTACCCATCCTTACGCAACCTTCCAACTCCAGACACTCAGCAAGGCCCTTCCACGTTACCCAACCAATACAGCAGCTATTCAAAACCTTCAAACCCATTCCCAAATCCCCCTACTCTTCATGCACCCCTGCAAACCCCCACCCCCTATTTCCGCAACAGAAGAAACTACAATGCAAACCTGAGCCCTCTTGAACGCCCACATGCATTCCTCTGCCCACACCCCTCCCTCACAACTTGCGCCCGACATCTCACCACCACCCCGCCTCCCCCATTACTCCCACATAACCCCCGCCGGATGACCTGACTAACCTGCAGCTGCTGCCGCCCCCGCCACTGCTGCGGCCGCTGCTGCTGCTGCACCAAGCTTGCCAGACCCCCGCCTGTTGCCGCCCCTAACCCCGGACCTACCACCAGCCACTGCTGCCGCCGCTGCTGCTGCTGCTGCCGCCGGAACTGCCACTGCTGCTGTGCTGCTGCTGCCGAGCCAAATGCTGCAGCTGCTACCGGGCTTTGATTTTGTGATGGCGCCATGGCTCCATTGCCATTGCCATTCCCATTTTCTGACTGCTGCTGGTTGCCTGCACCTAACAAACGGATCAGCTGTGGTTGAAGCTCCTAAACAACAAAGGCAGGGAAGGCAACAACACATGAAGATAAAGGTCAGCATAAAGATGAGGAGACATGCACCGTCAAAAAGCTAGATTCAAAGAAAGTAGGGAACAAGCTGAACAGGCAGTTGCCATGCCTCTCGCAGAAACAAGACCATACCACCACATATGGATGTAAGCAGAGTGACATCCTTTGCACCACACTCCCAGCGCTTGTTTATATAAACCAGCCAACATGGAATAGCCGGAGTTCGTGGCAAAGCCTACATACATTCATTTTCATACATTGGTGCAGCGCAAAACATATGCTTCTTGTCATACACCTTAAGCAAAATGAACCACAGCTGGCAGGAAGAACACTAGACCTCCCCACCTCCCATCTGCACTTTAAACCACTCAAGCCCTTAACTTCAAAACTCCTCCCACCCCCTATCCTCCTCCTCCCTCCCCGTCTCCTCCTTCTCCTCCCTCCTTTCCTCCTCCCCACCTTGGTCTTCACACAGTCCACCCCTCCCACCACAGACTCCCCCCACCCCCTCACCTGCCATGTATGTGACCGGATTATCCAGTACCCCTACTCCCAGTGACCCCAACCTTTGACCTTCCCTTACACAGTCCTTCCCCTCCCACCACGAACTGCACACTATCCCACACTTGTCACCATGAAGTTCCCACCGTGAACTTCCCCCCTTGCCCTCAGCTGCAGTGTGAAATCATCCAAAATGGCATAAAGCCGCTCCCCTAGACCCCCAAACCTCATAACACCAAGAACTTCACAATATCCCACACTCCCCACCATGAACTCCCTACCACCCCCACCCTCACCTGCAGTGTGAAGTCATACGGAATGGAGATAAAGCCGCTCCCCCAGACCTCATAACAGTCATCAATAGCTAAACTAGCCCCACTAAGATCCACTGACTGCCGAATGGACTCCGCATGCTCTAAGAGCCGGCGCGCTCCTTCAAGCACCTTATCCGACTCGTACATTGAACACACCCTGACCACATGCTTGGCATTGAAGGCCTGGCGGATGCGCTCCAGAAGAGCCTGCTCCTCTTTCTTTGTTACTTGGACAGCAGCAGCAGCCTGTGAGGGAGACGAGGCAAGGGAGAATAAAAAGGTAATGATTACTAGAAGTGTTAAACAAATATTGTTATTGCTTAAATTTTTGAACCATTCATTTTATGTTTAGTTTTTGTTTTACTAATATTTATGGGACACATCAGCACAGAGAAACAGCTGCGGGAGGAAGCAATGCTTGTTGCCCGATCCAAATTAACATAAATAGTGACACTGTTAAACCCTGATGCAATGATCATACATAATATTTCTGCTACATGGGTATGTGTTTTCTTTTATTGATTTTCACCACTCTCTTCAAATTGTGTTGTCATATATCAATCCCATGATACATATGGGACACACCAGCACAGAGGAACAGCTGCAGAAGCAAGTAATGGTTCTTGCACGCCACAGACCCCATGTAGACAACTTCAACAGCAGAGCATGCAATGGGATGGGTGAAGTGAAGGAATAGAATAGTACAGAACCTAATGCGCAAAGCACCATGGCTCAAGAAGCCGTGGCAATTCCAACATGCAACAGGTACCGATGCGTCTCGGTTACATGCCAAATTCCATACAAGATTCTTATGCTTGCACAGCCAGAGGGGATGTGTGGCTCCCAGCTGACATGGGAGTCAGCACCATGCTAAACTCCCTGGAACTTTTAGCGCACTCATTGCAGAGGCCCCATGGCAGGCGCACGCAACCTGGCCATGGGGCAGGATATCAGCGATGGGGTGTTGCCTTTGCCTGCCAACAGGGTTTTGAGTTGGTGCTTTGGATCGGAGCCACCTAGCTGCCATGTGTTCATCTTCCGTCTGTTTGCTACCAACAGCATGTCCACGTCATGCACCCTATGAAGGGCTGCCCCAACCATAAACACCCCTGCTCATCTGAACTAAACCCAGCACCACAAGAATCGACAGCAATAAACCCACAAGCTGCCTACCCAACAAGCCCTCACGACCGAGCCCAAAGACCAAGTCTTAAACCCTGTAAACCCCCACCAACACCCCTAAACCCCTGCTCACCTGATTGGCCAGCACCCCAGAATCAGACACCAAAAACTCCACCAACTGCTTGGGCGGGCAGTCTGACCGCACCTGCAGTATGCTGCTGTTCTGGCTGAAGTCTATCATAGGGCTCGTAACATCACTGTGAACTAGTAAGGAGAAGGTGAACCGGCAGCTGCTGATGGCTTGAAGCACCTCATGCCTGCAAAATAAACACAAGGGTTCACAGTTAGGGTTTCGGGTTTTAGGAATAGCCTAAACTCTAGTCTGTCATAGGAGGAGGTGAAGCGGCAGCTGCTGATGGCTTGAAGCACCTCATGCCTGCAAAAGTCACACAAGCGTTTAGGATTAGGGTTTAGGGTTTTAAGGATATCCTAAACCCTAGTCCGTCATAGAGCTGGTTACATCGCTGTGAAGTAACACGAAGGTGATGAAACGGCAGCTGCTGATGGCTTGGAGAACCTCATGCCTGCAAAAAGAACACAAGGGTTCAGGGTTTTAGGGATATCCTAAACTCTAGTCTGTCAGAGGCGCTGGTGACATCGCTGTGAAGTGACAAGAAGGTGGTGAAACGGCAGCCTGCCTGCAAAAGCAACACCAAAGGTAACACTTTTTCACAACATACCAGGGAGGTTGGTACAGCTGTTCAATCTAGAAGCTAACTTTGATACTACCATCAACTTGTCCCAATTGCTCAAAGCACCTGCTCAGAGCGTCTGCAAAGCACCCTACACAACACCTTCTTTCATCAGATTACTCCCACTGGTCTTGTTTGCTGCCGCAGGGGTACCAAGGAGAGCTGCTCACATGAATGCTATGAACACTACACAAAACCAAGCCCTTGATCATGTCGACAGAAAGCACTGGACAGCCCTCCCGGCCGTGCAGCACCCGAGCATGACCCCAACCAGTCTCCATTATGAAATGCTGTTGCATTTAGCCTCAGCTCATGTGTGAACAACTCCAGCCTTGGTTCTGCACTTTCGTGATTGTCATCAATAGCCTTGTGCCTGTGGCCTGAGTCTGTTAGGCCATTGGCATAGCTACCAGTACTCTTGCATGCTGACAAACTAGCTATCATTATGTACATGCGCCCATGCCCACCGTGTTGAGGGCCACTAAGCTTGCTATAATGGGAAGCGCACGACACCGAAGGACGGAAACCCTGAAATGAAGGGCCTAGATCCTGCTTATTAGTGAGCTTCCGGCTGCTAAAATTCCCTCCGCAGCTGCGTCGTGGTCTCTACGGGCCGTGTAAACAATCTCATTATGGCTCAAAGCACCTCAGACCTACCATATCACCATTCAGGCAAAACACCAGCCCTTATGTGTCCCAATTTCTGTTTCTGTAAGGGCTTCAGCTGCAGGGCCTATGGCACTTTTTGCTATGGCATACCATGAAAAGGCCCATGTAACAGCCTCCATGCTTTGCTTACCGCTGTTCAAGGATGTATCCCGCCCACAGCACAAAGTTCTGACTGTTCTGTTCTGTTCGCGAGTCACACCACACATTCTCCACACCCAGGAGGTCACGCAGCACTGGAGACAAGTCACGCACACGCTTCAACCAGAACATAGTCACCTAGGCCAAAGGAAGATGACAGCAATGACACCAGGCTTCAGCGACAGGAAAACGACAATGGCATAAAAAGCAGCAGCGCAAACAGTAGGCATAGCAGCATGCACTGAAGACAGGCTATACACACGCTTCAACCAGAACATAGTCACCTAGGCCAGAAGCAAGAGTAAAGACAGCAGGCTTCCGCAGCAGGAAAATGGCAATAGCAGCAAAAACAGCAGCGCAAGCGATATGCCTAGCAGCATCTTCCACCTCGAGCTGTTTTGTAAGAGGCTTGAAATGCGAGGCCTATGGCTATCATGAGTTCCCGCAGCTATTCTGTGCTTCACAGCAAAACTCATCCCACCAGCCTCTTGCAGCCCACTGCTAAACCCCCAAACTAGCTAACCCTAAACCTCCCACCCCAAACTAGCAACCCCTGACTCCCAAAGTTCACTACCCACTACAGCATAACGAGATATGTGCTTGTGCCTTCCTTGACCATTCGCTGTTACGCAACCCGTGAACCCTTGAAACGTTCCACAACCATTACATCCCGCCTCCCCCCTTGCCCTTCCCTCCCCTGCTTAACCCCTTCACATCAACCCTCCACTCTTGCCAACCATATTGTCACCACCTGGCCCTCATCCCTTACCTCAATCACTAAACCATATTGTCACCACCTGGCCCTCATCCCTTAACTCAATCACTAAACCATATTGTCACCACCTGGCCCTCATCCCTTACCTCAATCACTAAACCATATTGTCACCACCTGGCCCTCATCCCTTACCTCAATCACTAAACCATATTGTCACCACCTGGCCCTCATCCCTTACCTCAATCACTAAACCATATTGTCACCACCTGGCCCTCATCCCTTACCTCAATCACTAAACCATATTGTCACCACCTGGCCCTCATCCCTTACCTCAATCACTAAACCATATTGTCACCACCTGGCCCTCATCCCTTACCTCAATCACTAAACCATATTGTCACCACCTGGCCCTCATCCCTTACCTCAATCACTAAACCATATTGTCACCACCTGGCCCTCATCCCTTACCTCAATCACTAAACCATATTGTCACCACCTGGCCCTCATCCCTTACCTCAATCACTAAACCCCCACCCAACATCTAAAACCCCCACATACCCCTGTCCACCCCCCTGTCCACCCCACTTCCATTAGGTCCCTTTACCCCAGCCCGGCCCCAGCCCGACCTGCTCAACACCCCCTCACCACCCCTTAACTTTCATCACCACTCTTGCTCCGCCCAGACCATAGACAGAACACCTTCCACAGCATTCCTCGACCAAACCAACCCTGAAAAATTGAATTCAGATCTCACTGCAATCTTCGTGTCTTTCCAACCCCGCAGGGGTTCTACCCCATGAGCCTCACCCCGCCAATCACCTATCTCGAGTATCTCCCTTCCACCAGCACTTTCCCCCTTTCTTTTCCATTTACCCATTTTGGGCCTATGGCACATGTGCAATGACATACCACGTAATGTGCTACTAATGAAATTCTGAAAGCGTCACCACCCTACCCTACCCTACCCTCGTCTCTGCCCAACCCCGCCTGACGCCCCCCACCCCCCAATTCCCAATCCCCCCACCCCCCAATCCCCAATCCCCCCAATCCCCCACCCCCAGCCCCGCCTGACCCGACTGAGGCCCCCACTCTCTGCCCTACCTTCCTCAGTACTCTGGCTCTGTCCAAATCCACTGCCCCATCCCCACTGAGACCACCAGCCTACCCCATCCCCCAACCGACCCGATTGAGTCCCCAGCACTCTGGCTCTGTCCAAATCCATTGCCCCATCCCACTGAGACCACCAGCCTACCCCAAGCCCTACCTTGGTCAGCACTCTCGCTCTGTCCAAATCCATAGCCCTCAGCGCCTCCCTCAAAGTACTCCTGTCAGCCACCACATGCAGGCACCCGTCATCTGCCACGTGACTCGTCGTAGTGCCTGTACCATTAAGCCCTAAACCTGCCATCTCATCCTCAATCCCTAAACCGCCACCCAGGGGGCAATTGTCTGGGTGGTACACGTGGAAATTCAGCCCTACAAAGCTCATCTGCTCCTCATTGCATAGGGCGGAGAGGACAGCGTCAAGCACTCTGAGGGCCTCTATCTGACGCTGCTGCTCTAAAGGGCCCACAGCAAACTCTGACCCAACCTGCGTAGTGCCAAAGAAGAGCAATACAATTAGTGCCAAAAGAAGAGCAATACATTTACGTCGGGCAGCAGGAACGGATAGAGGAACTCCCGGACTAGTGTCCTACACCCATTTGCTCGGGACTTTGGTCATGGGGTCTGAAACAATGTTATCATGATCTTACTGCGACAAGGTGTACCTTACAAGCCATAGCTAGAACACTAGGCCAGTTGACCCAGGTCTTCAATAAATCTTGCATTTGGGCCCAGTCATGCTAGGGCTCAGAAAATACAGGGAGTAGGGTCTACCTTGTAAGACTCAGGTTCTGCAAGAGAATCCTGCAAAAAGGTTGGTCCAGAAGCCAAATGCAATGCACCAAGGGCGTGTCTACTCACTTACTATTGGATTTCATGATAGGCCATGACAGAAAGCTTAACAGGCCCCCCATATCAAGCTGTTACCCAAAAACAGGAGGTGGAACATGTGTGTTTACTCGCATACTGGGTTGTACCGGTATTGCAATGCGCATTTGGAGACGAGGCTACCAAAAAGCTACAAAATGGTTCAAGAGAGCACCCATGGTCTCAATGGGAAGTGTTTCATATGCAATACAGCATCATACAGCTTCACAGCATATACTATATTGTGAGATGCGCTCTGTGTAAAATGCTGGCAATATTCCGGTGGTTCCTTACCGGCGGAAGTCACTCTAAGGAGCAGTAACAATCACACAGAGCTTATGTATGCGTGCAGATAGGGTTGCTTTAAAATGCAGCTGGTAAAGCCTTTAGGACCCCAACGTCCCCAAGACTGGCTTCATTTCTGCTGCATTGTGTCTAGCTCATGCACCCTACGCTGTTGTCATATGAGACAATACTGCCTTCTCGCTCCTGCTGCTGCTGCTCTTGACTCTGCTGCTTCGGACTCAGCAGCTGACTCTGGGCTACACCCTAAACCCTATGCCCTATTCTGTCTGTACTCAGGAGCTCACCTGCAGAGAAGCCAGCCCATACTTGTGCTCTATGTTGGCACGAGCTTCCCGTATCCGCTGCTTAAGGGACTCATGCTGCTCTGCCATCCTGACAGCCTCATCCACTGTTTGCCGCAACCACTCCAGGAAATTCGTGTCTGCAACATCGTCCCTGCCTGTGCCAGCTTGGAGCTCTTCCTCAGTGATCAAGCCAAAGGCATAGAATAAGGGGCCTAGGGAGCCCGTTGAAGGCAGAAGTGCCTCAACCTTCAGCAAGCGATCGCCATCTTTGACCCAGAACTCTACAGAGGTGCTTCTGGGGGTAATGCCACGGGCTACTTGCTCGACATAGTTGTTCATGGCCTGCAGAAATCGCCAGGCGCATCGTTGCAGACCGTTTCAATGACATGGCATGGGCAGATATAGCTGCTCGGAGAGGGCAAGGTGCTGGAATTAGCCTCCGCTAGTACTGCTTTCATTCTTACCTTCAAGGAATCAGAGTTACGCTGGCGTTCAAAGGGGTGTGCTGTGAAAAGGTCAGGATGAACCCGCCTGACCACGGCCCTTATAAGCTTCCTTGTATCTGAGTCCATGTTGAGGTTCTAACGCAAGACAAGGGCGCGGCACCCTAGCTATGGCGGAGACCCCACACTCGTTAGCATGCACTAGCGCAGTGGCTGTGCTAAATAGCGCCCACGTCCAGAATGCATTTGTCGCTAAAATGCATTTAAAGCATGTCGCCTTGAAACCCTAGAGCGGGATCATGCATGGCCAGAATAGACTTTGTCCGCTCCGCAACTGAACATGTGCAGACTGTGTGCCTAGGTTGTAACAAGACACCTTCAAAGAAACCCTGAGCGCACTGAAGTACTCGCGCAGCCCTTCAAGGCTGTCCTTACTGTTCAGGCTTCGCGGGATTGCGAAACTCATCCGTAGCGCTGAAGCTAGAACCGCAAACCTCCCTGGTGACATAACCCTGACTCAACCCAAAAATCAATTTGCCGTGGGAACAGCTGGAATGCATTCGGCTCCCGTAGCCTGGTGGTTGGGGAAACAAGTAGGGGAAAGTGCGCACAAGAAAAGCAGGATGCAGCGCTGGAACGGATAATCACAGCATGCAGCGAACAAAGCAAGTTGCAACCCTTGTCCCGGGATGTCGTTGCTTTTGTCGCTACTGCACAAAATCGCGCCTGGTTTACAAAGGCACTATGAGCCGACAATATTTGAAGTAGCCCCACTCTCATATTGCAGAGTGTTGTTGATGGGCGGTACACTAAATGCACGATACAAAACAACATCAACTCTGGCTCTATGAGTGCCCTATTGTAATGCCATAACAGTGAACAGGTGCTCATCAGCGTTAGTAGGCTGCCTGTGAGTGGTACATACCGTCATAGGACAGCAGGGGATCCTGAGGAGCACCCTTTGGACTGACCCTCACACCCACCTGGAGCCAAGAGGACCGATGAGTAAAATCTATGGGATGAGTGGATCCTGTCAAGGCAATCCATGAAGCACAGTATGTGACACAGGCAGGTACGTGGGCTCGCGACGTTCGATACTGCTTATGACACCACCAACCTTGAAAACATGTATGGGCTAAGTTCCACCTCGCTGTTTTTGAACGGCCAGAGATGCGGGGCCTATGACACTTTTTGCTATGGCATATCATGGAATGTAATACCAATATGCGCTAAGTATGCGCCAACAGAGAAGTGGAAAGACCTACGCAGTCAATGCAGCAAGCCAATAACCCCAGACTGTAGTCTGAAGCTAATGTGGCAGAGCACTGTCAGTATATAGTATGCAGTAGCATTCACCACAGGACACCAACCATGAACAGTGACATCCAGGCAGCACAACTGGCTGTTACCCAAGTAAAGTGAGCGCCTTCACTATCCAAAGAACTTGCTAATGCTACCTAGTGCAATGGGAAGCAAATTCATGCCTGGCAGCCTTCAACAAGGCACGGGTGTCCTAGCAGCTAACTAAAGGGCGTGCTTGCATACAAACTGCATTAGAACAGGGAACACGGGGCTGATGACACATGAACTGTTTGGTTGAATCTCACTATTTCAGCCTGTGAACATCCCATGCATAGCCGTACATGCGCGCTCGCTCTGCATGGCAAGAGCTCAGCTCATCATACGTGTGAGAAGGCCCCAGCCACCTCTCGCATCTAACATAAAGCATGCCACAGTCGAGTTCCCTGCTGTATGTGCTAAAGGTACTACCACATAAAGCCAAGCTTGACATACCAGTGTACAAATAATCAGACGGCCCCATAAAACCAACTTCGGCGTTCCGATGGCATACTCAAGGTTTCTGTCCAGAGTCTCACACTGGCTGCCATCAAGCCCTCCCTTGATCTCTCAATAGCCAAATCATGGCAGGCCAGCGCATTTCCAAACTGCCGTGCACTGACAAGCTGTGTTAAGGTCTGCCCCCATAACTATAGTGTATAGTCGCAGACAGTAGTGTCTCCTGAACATATGACCAATGACCAATGTCAGGAAATCACTCTCATCATCACTTTCATCTTAATATGAAAGCTGCACAGGAGTCATGCTTGGGGGCCCAGAGGGCGGTGCAGTGGTTCCTTTTGACAACATGAAAGCTGCCATGCACGTATCATAATCAGATGGCGGGTGGGAATGCTACAACCAAACCATCAAAATGAAGACTTCTGTAAATTTCTGCTATACGTCACAGGATATCAGAGCGTAACCAGCAGCTCGCTTGGGGAACAAGGAACTACAACACCACATCCAGATGCAGAAGTAACTGAAACCTGAAAAAATTGCACGTATGTCTGCACAGGGCCCACGATTTGGCACATGTTGCCTCTGTTGTGGGCCCAAGTCACATGGTGCCCAGCCTATAGACATAACACTTCTTAGACGCTACAAAGCCATACTCCTCTGTGATGCATTCTGGAATGTTTTTTACTCAATAGTATTGGTGCTCACATTCATCCATGAAGCATTCTGCTTGCGGTACATACATTTGGATGAAGCTCTCAGCAAACTCATCAATTCTTAGCAGCAATTAATCACAATGACCAACCCGCATGCTTCAATCACCCATATTGGTCTAGATGACACATAGACCTACTTTGCCAACAACCCAGGTATGCATCTGGTGGATCTGATCATTGCCAACTTGTTGCAATGCATAATCCCATGGATGCATTAGATGTAAGATTTCATGCTCAAAGGGGAATGGCCCTGGGATATTATAGCTGCCAACTCAAGCTGTATCTACACAACAATGCAAGCAAGGCAGCATGCCCTGCACGGCCCACTAATATCAGCTTGCCAACACTTTTATCATTTTGCATGATAATCTAGCGGATGCAATGCCACTGAGGGTTTAGGGTTTATCGCAAACCACGAAACCATTAACCCATTGCATGATGGACTAGCAGATGTGATGCCACGGAGGGCCTTTGGTCACACCCATGCAGCTTGTGACATCCCTAAAGCGGATGAACGACCATGCTACAGCCTTGCTGGAGAAACACTTGGGGCAGTCACTCACTCACTCTGGTAAAGAGATTGCTACCCTGCTGGTGTGGACTCACACAACCACATGCTCACCATCAGAGGGATCTGGCTTGGCAAAACCATATTCTCCAGCCCCAAGGTCGCCAACAAAACTATCAACGAGCTGCCAAGCCCCCCGTGCCCACTTATACAAATCAACGGTGCCTGTGAGGTGTGCCCCATTCCACAGGTCTTTATGAACCACAGCTCCCTTAGGATTATAGTACTTCATCTTCAGCATCCCTTCCTTTGAGCTGCTGAACTTGATGACAATCTTATGAGGAATGATTATGAGCTGCTTGGTGTCATCTTCGCTGCTGATTTCCCAGGTAATATGATCAGCAGTTTCTGTAACATTGATAACCTGTATTGGGGCCTTCCTACCAAGCTTGGCAAAATTCCAGGAGGACAGCTTGCCTTCGTAGTAAAAGGCAATGATGAGCCTTTCACCCAGAGGCAAATTGTAAACACGAGGCTGGCCCCCACCCACGTCAAGGCTAGTTAGAGGCAGGGGACCTCCTGGAATTTTCTTGCTCGTAAACTTGTTGCAGCTGATCCAGACCCAGGGGTTTGTGAAGTCGCTGCCCCAGTTTTTGTCTTGGTACCCATAGGACACATCTGGGACAACGTCGTAAGCCTGCCCATTGAATTTGATTGTGCCTGAGTACTTGGCTTTCATCCCTTGCACGTGCCACAGCATCTCAAAGGCAAGAAGTCGAATAATTGGGTCACTTGTAGCCACCCCCATTGAGTAGCGCAGCTCCTTGTCGACTTTCAAATCCCAGCTCAAATCCCCTGCATCGCTCATCCATTCTGGGTGGGCCGCAGCCTCCTCTGGGCTGACACTTACGGAACCCCTCAGGTATGTTTCATTTGCGGTGTGCACGCTAGATATAGCGACATTCATCACATCCTCTGAAGCTTTGAAAGTCCGGACGCCAAAGTAATTATGGATTTGAACTGCACCAGAGCCCCAGGTACCCGCAGAGAGCCGAGCAAACGAAGGGATGATCCGATTGCTCCCGCTCCGATCAGGAAATATGGGATCAGCACCACCAACTCCAGGGTTCATAACGTAGTACTGGAAGAAGAAGGGGCGGAGCTCTCCTGTTTGCTGGCTCTTCGCGATAAGGTTGTGCCACCACCAGTCGTACCCATTGCGGTAGTATCGCGTCCCAGGCCTGTGCAGGTGAAATCGAAAGGCCTATTACGAGCAGCAAAATGAGCATGGTGTTCTTCTACAGGAACGGAGGGTTTCCGAACGGTAGATCAACTGTGAGTTACAGAAGATAGAGCCCACGCACAGAGTGCAGGAATGCGATCACTGCGTTACCTTGCCACTCAGTAAAGAGCTCTGGGGCAATGGATGGACTCTTCTACGAATCATCCAGTTACAGCACCAGAGTCAGTCTCTGGGCACCACACTGCCCACTACGGAGTTGGCTGCATTGCAGACGGTGTACAGCATTGGCCATAGCGCCATAGAAAGCATACAATATATTACTGTACTCCTCCTGGTGGCAACCCGCTGCAAAGGTCGGACGTTCGGTCGGAAAGGTCGTTGACGGGTCGGATGGAGTGCTGGTGGCGGAGTCCCACCAGTAACAGGTCCTGCTCCAAGCAGCCAGTCCGAAAACCATGGTTAGAGTAATACCTTGGGCTGACACTCTCTTTGGTTCCATAGTGGAGTCTCAAATGATAAGCTGAGTGACTCGAGTGGCCTTCACTGGGAATTGTGCCAGGCAAAAGCGCAGGGGTGCAAGCTAGTGGCCGGGGGCTAAAGACGGGACCCTGCTACCTCTAGTTGAAACATTCCTGCCCGCTCATCTGCCATGGAAGCTGGCTATCACTCAAACATCACACGCAGTCATGCTTGGGTGCTGCGTGACCCGGAGGGCTGTGCAGTGGTCTCTCTTAACAAACATCACACGCAGTCCACATCTGGCTTCCAACACTCACTTGACCCCGGCCACATCAAAAGCATGGCTCGTGCGTGTGCACTGACACCGGGCCACATTTTCCACCAGCAGTAGAGTTTCAATGGCCTCACGCCACAAGCAGTGGAGTTTCAATGGCCTCACATAGCAACAAGTAATACCTGAGAATGCCAAAGCTGATGCGAGCCAATTGTTAGCAATGCCGCCTATCATCATCTTATCGATCAACCCCTCATATTCCACAGAAAAAGTGCCATATGCCCCACACTTCAGACCCTTTGATCAGCCATGGGTTTGGGCCTTGTCACGACCCAACATCACCATACATCACCATATTAATAAAAGTGAAACTTCTAAGCACTGCCCCTCGAGACAGTACGGGCCACTTACTCCTGGCCAGAGCCCTGCTACGTATGTCCCTGTGTCACACCTGCTGCAACTCCAACTTCCCCAGGGGCCATAGCCAGGCAGCATGGTCTGCCCAGTCATTGCAAGCCCCAGACTATAGAGACTATAGAGTAGGCCAAGCTGTGCTGCAATACTGTCAGCAAGCAATGCCTTCAGCCCAGGGCACCTGCTTGCCAGGTTGAGCTACTCCAAAAGGATAGTCCAATTGCTTTGCTGTCCTGAATCAGAAAACCACAAACAGCATAGCCGCTTATCACGCCGCTGCTATGGAAGACCCCTCAGTCCGTAGGATCTTCCCATGTTATGCTCAGGTCAGTTGCACTTTGAGACAGTCTTGGCCAGAACCTCATGCTGGTTGGAGCAGCAGTGAAGAACATCTGCTGCTGTCCCCAGTCATCGCCCTGTGCACCGGCTAGTTGTCTGTCATGTGGAATGGACTGTCCTTTGACTTCCAAATGATGATGTGGTAGGTGTCCACCTTTATGTGGATGTATTGCCTTGTTTCATGGCTGATAGCACCTGCGAGACAGAGGTACACTTGCATGAGCCTTGCCAAAAATGCAGGCTTGACAGAGTTTGCCTGATGAATGAATTACAGGCATGAGGACTGCTTGGATCACCTGTTCAAGCTGCTGATAGACATAACGCCTGGTCGTATACATGACACATGGGGCAGAAATGGACGCTGCATGGCCGTAGTCAAAGGAGCATGTTCTAGAGTCAGAAAGGGGCAGTGGTATGAATGTGGTCTTCAGTGATATTCAGTTGCATGCACCCTAGTTGACCAAAAGGCACAGTCTCAGCACGTTAAACGTTTCAAATGAATCTTAAATGAAGGAATTTACTTACTTGCAAAGCTCTTGCCAACCACACAGTGATACACTCCCTCGGTTGCTTTCCCAGTGCCTGGGTGCAGCTTGTCATACTCTTGCTTGACGAACCGAGCTATGTCCTTGAGCTGCTTGTTGCGATCTACCGCTGCCAATGCTACTGCTAGTGCATCTTTCTCGAAGGACTCGGGCATGCGTGACTCAACAATAGAATGATTGTGTTCTTCTTCGCAGAGGTAGGGATCCTTCTGAGTGCTTGGCTGGTCCTCTGCCATGGCTTTCTACGACCTCAGGCAGCGCCTTACGCTATGAGGGTGTCTTCTCAAACAGACATTTCCTGTTGTTTACAAAGTTCTGAAGCCAATTGTGGCGTCCAGTCAAGCCGTGCATGCAGATTCACTGGGTTGAAGCGGAACGTATGCATGCATCGCAGCTGCACCCCAGCAGTACACTACTCAGATTACAGCACTCCCCTCAGGCTTAAGAAGCCACGTGAGGGGGCTTGAGGGCGAAATGACCGATTCAAAGTCTTCGAGGTCACCGGTGCGAAGAGTGATACGATCGCAGAGCATATACGGTGGCAACCGGCTTCCATCCTCCATGCGTCTACCACAGTCAAGCACATGCCTGTACGTTCGCATCGTTCACAAAGCACCTCAGCGCGACCTTGTGTCCATACATGTAACCTGGATTCCAAGCAACTCTTGCATCATGTCTACATTTGGGTCCTTGGTTGGACGCTTGCTACTAGCGTCTCTCTTTCTTCTCTCAGGAGCAATGAAATTCTCACAATTTGATAGCAGCGGCGGCGGCCCAGTGGTCGCATATATGGCACCGAAGCTCGACAGTGCAGTTGGGAGGTTGAGATCTTTAACCGGAGTACCGCTGCCTGATTTGAAGGTCATACAGAGGCAAATACAATGATTTTATCCGTATCTAATCAACTAAAGAGCCTTCATGTGTGCAGGCCCAGTACCCCATACTATCACTAGCAGCAGGCACACTGGAATTCCTTGGAGGAGTTCTGTTCGTCTTGGACGTGCCCCTGGGAGCTGTCTTGCTAGTACGCTCAATGCTCGTAGCAGGCTTCAGGCATATCTCATAGCACTGGCCGCTTACAGTAACGTTCCTGACTGCAGTTAGGCTTCTTGATACCCACGACTGTGATCATGCACAACTTCTGGGATATGCCTGAGGGGACCCCTGGGCATCAAATTGAGTTCATCAACTTCATGAAGGTGAGACGTTGCTTGAGAGGGAGTTGCCTCGAATATGCAGCAGGCATTTTAGCGACCAGCAGCACTCTGATTTTTAGGAGACACTGGCAGAAGGTTAGAAGCTGCACAGAAAGGGCCGGACTGCATTACACCCTAGCAGGAAGTACCATTCTTAAATGTCGGCGGGTTCCTCAACCACCTCGGGGGATGTGTTTGGTAAAAGCTAAGACTTCAGCAAATGCAATGCCTAGAATGCATTCATGATCTAGCTTGCGACCACATGAGCATGCGTGCGTCCAATTGTTGTTACATTTCGTGATATGCCATAGCAAAAAGTGCCGTAGGCCCCGCACCTCAAGCTGTCACAAAGAACAGCGAGGTGAAACAGATAATGTGTCCAATGCACTGTTGGGACTTATGGATGGTGTCCAGCTTGCGCCCATAGATTACACGGTTCTCAGAACGCTGAGGGCTTTTGTCTCCGATCCTCAGATCACCTATGGCTTTGGCCTTCATTAAGCTGTAGCTCCAGTGCACCATACACCTAGCATAGCAGCTGTCAAGCTGTTGTTACTTCATGGTACTGTACTAGACTTCAAACAAGGTGTGTGGTCCCAGAAAACATGCTGGATATGGGTAGTTCGGCTGTTTCTGTTGGTGGCATGAAGCAGCAGCTTTTCACCTGACTACATGATCTCCTTCTTTGAAAGCACCTCACGTTCTGCATGCCTCGAAGTCAACGCAGAAAATATCCTTATGGGACATGGTGGCATCCCCTCATCGTCAAGGACTGGGCTGGTTGCAGAGCTGTGATGGAAGTTTAAATTTTGCAGTTGCTGCTATGATTATGTGAGAACGCTAGAGCAGGATCTCATTTGAAGGTTATTAACAAACATAACAAACATAACAAACATTTAAGGTGTGGCAACCGCCAAGGGCTGCTAGGTCGAACCGACCAAACACACCATCGGATGGATCCAAAACACAATGGGTTCCATACCACCAAGCAAAAGGATACCAGCCAGGTATTCACTCATCTAGAGGACTTCAACCAGTTCATGCTCAGAATTATCACCAGAAATATCAGACTCCGAATCAAACATATCTAAATACCGATATTAAGCCCATGCTGAGTGAGGGGAGCTACTCCTTAGTTGGCTTTCCTGTAGCCTACATCAATGAAAAGCACCCCTCTGCCTACACAATAAGTGTGTCCCCTGCTACGGCATAAAGTGAGCTCAACTGGAGTGGAGCGACGAGCGAATCCTGCATCGGTGGCACTTCTGTTTCTATTAGAAGCTTCTGTAGCAAGCAAGGGATCAAGTGGACATGCTCCAAGTACGTACACTCTGCTGCTGGTAATCTGTGAAATGAAAGTTGCAGGGGTAATATGGTCAATTGTTTCTGTGGTGCTCTTATGTACAGAATGTGTGCATATTGGGAGGCCTGCTCATATACCTCTACGCGCCCAGTGGCATCCGGGCAGCAGCAGTGGCCGGTGGGCAGAAGCTGAAGACGAGATGACACCAGACGATTGGATCTCTCTACCAAGGCAGGAGCAGAATGAGAACAGGGGTAGAAGTGGCCCATAAGGCACACAGCTCATTGACAAGGAGCAGCTTCCAAAGAATAAAAGTTGTGGGCCTTATGCAACCTCTGTTAAGTTTGCTATGACATCAGGCATGTGTGGTCATGGCTGGTGGCTTTGGTCACAACAGCAGAGGGGTGCATGATATGCTTTAATAGATGGCAAGTGCATAACCGGCGTTGGATTGACCCTTCTGGCTTGATTGGGGACAGATGATTATAGGAAGCCAGCCAGGCAGGGACATGGAGCCATTTTAGGTGATGAAGTGGTCATAAGTAAATTAGTGCGTGTGTGCGTTCTGGGAGCATGTGAAAATGTGATGAGTGCAGTGCTTGAGCACTGAGATACTGATTTCCAGGGTCATGCGTTGTTGGTGAGCATGCAGTCCAACAACAAACTTCAGCATGCTGACCAGGGGGTGAAGGTAATTTTTTGGGTAATGTTGCCGTTGCCATTACCTTTTTGTGATTTGTTGTGCGACAGGCTTGATACAGAGGGGGCCGTGCCCCCCGCAGTGTCCTAGGAGTGCATGAGTGAGGCTATGGGTCTGCCACCCAGTGTGAGACAGAAGATCCCCAGGGTTTACCACCGGTGCTACAGCACTAATGGTTGATGAGAAGTGTCGTGCGCAGTGCCAGAATCTTCCAGGCGCCTTTGCCAAACTGGGACGCCGGATCCCTAGTGCCATAGAGTTGGTGAGCCTTTCTGCGCACATGAAACCAAGGGTGCTTGTACTGGAAAGGCTTGTTAATGTGGACATTTGGCTTTGTGTGTGTAATTACGTCAATTTGAAGGGCTTGAAACGGCCCTTGCAGAGTTCGCACCCGCACTTGCAGTACGGCAGTCACCAGGACAAATTCATGAACGCAGCCGCATGGAGCTATTTCGACACCAAGCACACTTCCTGCTCAGCTACACGACCAAGAGACCCTGTGTAACAACCAGATCAGACTGTGGGAGCTGCTCCGGGGCTTCTCTCTATGCTTTGCATGTTTCTGCTTGTGCCACAGGCCGAATCTTTTGCCGTTTAGCCTGTCATGTCCTAGTTATCAAGAAGAGTTATATATCTGATTATATAGCCGAATAGCTGGAGGCCTTGAGACCCCACAGGGGTAGCTTGCCTACAGATGGTCCGACGGAGAACAACTGCAGACAGTGCAACGGACGATGAACACCACCAAGCACACGACAAGGTGCTTATTGCCTGTTAGATCCTCAGTAGATCTTTCTATGAACGCCTCTGAGCATAGGCTTGCGCAGGATCCGTATCTCTCGGATACAGGCACAGACAAAGAGGATGGCCCCGCCCCCGTTGACAAGAAGGTCGGTGCATATATATCCAGAAAAGAAGTTGTGAGCTTACCGTACTTACGGCGTTCCTTGCAATCCGCAGAAACGTTTGCAGTCGTTCATTACGAGAACAATATCTACCGTGGCCATGATAGGAGGGTTCATGTCCATCGTGTACCTAGGTCATGTGCCCTTAATGTTTTTGGTGCTGTGGCTTCAGGTAAGCCGTATCGGAAGCAGCAGCAAGCAGTAGAGGTTCCGAGTAGCAGCAAGGTCTGAGGCCAGCGTGTGTTGGGGTTAGGCGCTGCAGCAGCAGCAGGTTATGTTAGCAGCAGCAGCAGAACAGAAAGGAGCAAACAGCATATGGAGCATGCATGCAAAGCAGCAAGGGGATGTGCCGTGGTTGCATCAGAAGCTGATGCTCACCGCAGAAGGATGCAGGTAGCAGAGGGCACAGCATAGTGCAGCAGCAGAAGCAGGAAGCTTAAGTCCCTGCTTATCCCAGTAGACAGCATGGAACCTAACACCTTACTTTGCCAGTGGGCACATGGTGGCAGCATAGGGTGATGCAACTTGAAGAGATGTTTGGTAGCAGGCACACTTTAGATATGGCAGGTGTCCTGAATGAGCAGTAGTGGTTCAGTCCTTAAGGACTTCTCCACGGCATGTAAGGGATCCAATTAGATGCCCTGAAACCACGTAGGGGTCTGGTGGAATGGCACATAGTGGCTTCAAACCCACACATTTCCACCCTTTAGCAGATAGTGCATGCCAAGGTCCAACGTCTGAAGTACAGTGGCTAATTCTTGTCTCTGTGAGGTAAACAGGATGTCATGGCAAGGTCCAGCCATGGTCCGTTCATTAATTTTTACGTCTCGTGATATGCCATAGCAAACAATGCCACTGGTCGCGCATCTCAAGCTGTTAAAGATCCAGCAAGGTAGAACATAAAACTGGTTGTCTTCAGCATGCAATCAGAATATTGCCCCTTTGATGTGTTTTTCTCTGATGCATGCAGTTCCTGATGGTCAAGGAGCTGTTCCTTTTGGCTCGGGTAGCTCAGAAGGACCACAGGCTGCCAGGGTTTAGGTTACAGCAGTGGTACTTCTTCTGGGTGGCCACCTTTTACATTTATATCAGGTAAGCCACTGGTATTGAAGGCTTCTGGTCTGCTTTTCCATTTTTTAATGTCTTTTGTGACAGCGAGAGGCGTGGTGCCTCTGATAGTTGTGCTATGGCATATCGTATATCGTACAAGTGTACCACTTCCCAAAGCAGGCAGTAGGGGAAGTCAGGCTGTACTTAGATTGGGGGGAAATGGGGCTGTAATGAGCGTTTGGGCATTACGGCCGTATTAAGCATGGGAGGAATTAGGCTGTAACAAACCTGGGGAAGATGAGCCTGTAATGAGATTGGGGGAAGCATGCCTTAAATAAGCATGCAAGGGGGTGGGGTTTTAATATAATAAAGAGGGGTTTGCTAGTTTCTATGCTGAGTATTTAATGCAACCTCTTGGTGGGTAACATAGTGTATTGCACACGATTGCACCATACAGGCTTTACCACTATTTGTCCACCTCGATAAAAGCTTGCCGTGTGGGGCTCATAGCACTTCTGCCAGGGCATATCTGAAATATGCTATTCACAGTCATAGCCCCGTATGAGCTGAACCAGGAGCATTATGTGCTGTGATTCGTATGAGTAGTGCAAATAACTAAATGTTGGCTCAGCTGTGGCAAAGAGCCCTGTGGCTCATTTGTTGTGTGTGTCTCTGCTAACCGCTGCAGACCAGTTTCGCGTTCATGCCGCCTTACATTCCAAGCAGCAGCCAAATCTTACAAGCATATGTGTTGTGGTGTGTCTCACAGGTTCATTAAGAATAACCTATGGGTTGAGCTCACATCAAGTCGCTACACCCGTGTGCTGGCTCTGTGCTTAAGAAGACATAGCATCATTGCATATGGACTGTACATGGCAGGTGAGGGGAGGAGTTCCTTAGTTCGGAGCCTTACAGGAGGGGAGTTAGAATGCGATTGAGATGGGTGTCAGGATGGGCATTGAGATGGAGATGGGACTGAGGTGGGCGTTGGGATGGGATGGGGATGGGATGGGGATTGGGGTGGGTGTTAGGATGGTTATTGGGATGGGATTGGGGGGTGGGCATTGGGGTGGGGTTGGGGTGGGCATTGGGATGGAGATGGGATTGGAGTGGGCGTTGAAATGGGATGGGATTGGGGTTGGGATGGGCATTGGGGTGGGATTGGGGTGGGCATGGGGGTGAGATGGGATTGGGGTGGGGTTGGGATGGGATGGGATTGGGGTGGGGTGTGCGTTGGGATGGGGATTGGGGTAGGGGGGACGATAATTTTGGGGTGGGGGTGGGCGTTGGGATGGGATTGGAATGGCATTGGGATAGAGATGGGATTGGAATAGGCTTTGGGACGGGGTGAAGATCAAAATGAGGTTTGAATGAAGATTGAGATGAGATCTGGATGAAGAATTAGATGAAGAGTGGAATGGGAATTTAGGGGAATTTTGGAATTGGAAATTGAAGAATAAGATGAGAATGGGGATGGGATGGAGCTTGGGATTGATTCAAATATTGATATCACCTCTCAATGATCAGCTTCTTTTTGAAACGAAATAGCCATGTTTCATGTTAGTTACCAGAGGCCAGCACCTTGAACACACTGAGACATCCCTATCCCTTTGGCCTAATGGGGTATGCGCATCTGCTGAGGCGGATATCAACACATAAATCGTGTTGGATACTGCTATCCACTGTTGCTGAAACAGGTTGGCTCTGCTGTTGTTGCCTGCAGGCTTCGTATCCTTCGTGCTGAGCCTCCGCAAGGGGATGTACCTTTACCAATTTGGGCAGTACGCTTGGACCCATATGATTCTGATGATCATCTTTGTGCCGTCGTCGTTCTTCGTATCAAACATCTTTGAGGGCCTGATATGGTTCCTGCTTCCAAGCTGCTTGATCATTGTCAATGACATCATGGCGTACCTAGCAGGTGAGGACATGATAAGGAAGATACTAATAGCTGCGAGGTATGGAGGGTAGGGGCCTGACCCCCTTCCCGCAGTTGGAGAGAAGGCGGGGGGGAGAAGGGGGAGAAGAAAGGGGCGGGGGGGTGGGGGAGAGAAGGAAGGGGGGACTGAAGTGGTGAAGTTGCTGCTGCTTGGGTGGGAGGAAGGTGGCTTTGGTGGGAGGGAAGGCGGACGAAAGCAAAGAGTGGGGAGGTCGTGTGTGGGCGCGAGGGGGGGTGGGGGTAGAGTACTGAGTGGAGCATGTAATGGGAATGATAGGTGGACGAGCCCTGGAGTACATGTTTTGTGCAAAGCTACTGGAGCAGGTACGAGCCTTTGTGACTGGCTTTGAGTGGCTTGAGTAATGGGCAGCTATTGGGCTGATAATGGGGAAAGGTAGCAAATGGTGGAAAGAGTTGGCAGTGGGTGCAGGCGGTGGTATTGTCCATAGGCTTTTGTCGTGGAATGATCTAACATGTGTTTTGAACTGAAGTTGACGTGAGGCTGCGTCTATAGCTTGTAATTGGGTCCTGGAGTCCTAAAGTTAATCGCGGGTACATGTGTGCGTGTCCTAAACAGACATCCAGCCCTGTCAGTGTATAGTCACCCTGCCTGACATCCGGGTGATTGTGAGCAAAGTCCGGTCTCAGGCGCTTCATGATTTTTGTGCATGTATATGCAAACTGGACATGTCACAGCGGTATCCTCGTTGCAACAACTGTCCACGCGCTTTATGCATGCACAGCGGTATGAAGTTACCATTCATGGCTGCTGCTAACAAAAGCTCATTTGCTGGTCCTTTTCTATGTATAGGTTTCTTCTTTGGCAGGACGCCCCTTATCAAGCTGTCCCCCAAGAAGACCTGGGAAGGTTTCATTGGTGGTTTCATAGGCACAGTCATCAGCGCCTTCTACTTGGCCAAGGTGTTTATACACTTCAAGTGGATGACCTGCCCTCGGTTGGTAAGTGGCTCTGCCCGTTGCATTGTGGTGGAACTGCTATCGGGGCTTGCATGTGTATGAGTAGCGCAAATGCCTGAAGTTTTACTCAACCAGAGGGGAGAGCCCTGCTAACAAAGGGGATTTGCATGTATATAGATAAGAAGAACACCTTTTACATTGGGATTGCATGAGCCAGCTGCACATTCTGTTGGTTGTAATGGGACAAGTTGAGCCATACAGGCAGCAAGATCAACGTTCTAATGACATTTTCAGATGCACAGTCCGGTGGATGCACAGTCCGGTTTCATACCGTCCATGCTGCCATTCCTCACATCAACATCTTTAAACTTCCGCTCTGGTGTTGAAACGTTGAAGATTCTGACAATGTATATGTCTTGTCCTGCCTGTGTTTGCTTTTAATGGTTTTTAATTGATTATGGAACACTGGTTTGAGCAATGTGATTTTGCTGGAGTAGCCTGCTTTTCTTGTCGCATCACTCTCCCCTGCTTTGATTACCTGTACCCAACCTCCGGAGTAGCTCCTAAAGGCCATTGACTGTTCCAGAATTTGAATCGACAGCCCACAACCTGAAGTACCTGCCCAGGAGCAGCGGGAGGGTTTGACATAAGATCCTTGGGGCCCTATTAACAAACCTGGCCCTGGCCCTGGCCCTGGCCTATTGTTACCTTTTCCATGAGCTTGTGTTTCTTGGAAAGCAGTGTCTCTTCCAGTGTTCCCAGCATCCCTAACCAAACCGCGTGCACTGCTGTCGATCCCACATGTCTCTCTGCTTGCAATGGCATGTTCACACTCCTAACCACAACCAATAACCTGGCTCATTCCTGGCATGATGTTGCAGGATTTGTCCCTTAAAGCCCTTGACTGCGTGCCAGATGCCATCTATCAGCCCACAACCTACGCAGCGCAAGATCTGGCTGATTTGATGCCATCAGCTCTACTGGACCTGGTAGTACTTCTGAGCACCTATTTGCCACCTGAGTTGGTGTCGGGTTTGAGAGCATACCAACTTGTGGCTGAGCCTATGCTGCTTCATGCCATTGTGTTGGCTTGCTTTGCGTCTTTGGTGGCACCATTTGGTAGGTATTCCCAGGGGCCATAGAATTGATAGGAATTGACAACAAGCTTGCTTTACCGTGTTGCGGGAAATGGGGATGGGGCGAGTAATCCGGTGGGCAATGCACAGCACTTTCAAGTAGCAGCCACTTGGCCCTTGATCTAGGTTAGGGTTTAGTTTAGGGGTAAAGTTTTAGCTTAGGGTTTAGGGTGTAGGTGTATTATGAGTCTGCTTGGAGAGGCTATCAACTGCTGGCTGAGTTTAAGCTGCTGCATGCCATTGTGTCTGCTTGGCTTGTCCCTGGTGATGGCACTTCTTTGGTAGGAAGATAGGCAAGCTTCTTTATTTGCTGGGTGACATTCTCATCATGCGGGTCGTTTTTGTGATGGAAGTTCTACTGCAAAGCAGTTGGGGAAGCAATTGTCCAAAGGAAGTAGTACTATTTTGCCCTTCTTGCTGGCTATAGCTGCTGAAGCAGGGAGCTATGGAAGCATCACTCGAGTTAAGTAATGCCCAGTTGCCGAAGGATTCGCCCAACGGTAGCAAAGATACCCGCAGCTCACCTCTCTTGCCTCTGGACGCTAAATGCTCGACACCGACCTTGCATTCATTCCAGCTTACAATCTAGCCCTGAGCCAAATCTCACAAGCTGACTCGATACACCTTCGGGGAATTGCAGGTTTACAGAGTGAGTCAAGGCAGACATGGCCAGTGAAAGAAAGTTTCTATAGGGTTCTGTCCAGTATTGCCACAAGTCTAGCCTTGCATTTAGTGACATGTATGGTGTCCCAACTTTGCTGCTGCTGCAATTGCTCCTGCAGGGGCCTTCTTTGCCAGTGGATTGAAGGTAGAGAGACGTACCCATACCCATTTTGCTTTAGCTAGCGATTTCCTGCATATTGTTTCGCTAGTAGTCTCCTGCATCAAGTTCGTGGAGCTACACATTTCGGCCTTTTGGCTGTCATCAGGTTGTTTGTTGACATGTGTTCTGTACCGATGTTCCCTGCTGCCATTGCTGCTGCAGGGGGCTTTTTTGCGAGTGGGTTCAAGCGCGCTTTCAAGATGAAGGACTTTGGAGATACCATTCCCGGACACGGTGGCGTCACAGACCGATTTGATTGCCAAATGATCATGGCCATGTTTGCCTATGTATACTACTGGACCTTTGTGGACCGTAAGACACAAACGGTAGGAGAGACGCTGGATGTAGTGCAGAAGTTGGAGCTGGAGCAACAGTTGGAGCTGTTTGCTAAGTTAGGGAATTTGTTGATAGGGGCGGGGGTGCTGCCAGAAGCAGCACAACGGGTGGTGGAGATGGCGGAGAAGGCTGTGGCAGCTGGCGCTATTGCTGGCCGATAGCAGTTGGAGTGATGGGGGCGACAGTATTTCATCGGCCAGGAGGAGCACAGAAGGTGGTGGAAAGAGGAAACTGGTCGAGAAGGCTGCTGCAGCTGGGGCTTTTGCTGGTCAATAACATTTGGAGCGAAGACTAGTTCGGACAGGTTTGTAACTGATATGTACCGCAAGGGGGGCAATCAGTGCTTGAAGTACTTGCTGCAGCCATGTTGCAGAAGGTGGCAGGAATGGTGCAGCACGTCTTCTTGCAGCAAGTGCTGCCGGTGATGGGGGCATAGTATTTGGCGAGCAGCAGCACAAAGGCTGGTGGAGAGAATGGCGACGGCTGCTGCAGCCGGGGTGGTCGCTGGTCAATATCAAATGGTTCTCTGGGAAGGACACGCGTATTCATAGGTTTCAGCTGGCTGCTCACTTAGGTCTGGTCGTTTGTGCTGGGGTCGGGATGCCTTATGTCAAAGCTGTGTAGCTGCAGGCAAATTTGTTAGGAGACGCCATGATGGCTTAGGACAGAAGGCCTGTGGCCCGTTTATGATATGACGTGGTGCATTGTGTATGGTGCACGCCCGTATCATGGACGCCTTGCCGCTTTCAGTGTGGCATGGTCATTGCTGTGTGTACTGTGAACATTGTGTCTGTTGTGGTGTAACTTCGTTAGTTGTGTAAGGCACTGCTTCAGAGCTTTCTTTACACATACGCTCACTCCGCAACCATTGGCATACAGTAAAGGAAATGGGCCTTACAGAGCTGCAGGTATCGGGTGGATTATGCTGCAGGGCTGGTTGCATCAGGCATCACTGTTGCTGCACGCATATTCGAGGTTTGATTTGACTCGTGTTTGTTGATGGTATGGACCATGCTTATGCTGTCACTGTTCTTATTGACCTCATTGTGTGTGGATAAACTTGAATGGACTACTAGGTTATTGGGGGTTGTTGGGGACTACTAGGTTATTGGGTTGTTGGGATCTTACAGTCCTATCAGGCAAGCCACATGCTGGGCTGGAAGTATGATGAAGGTTTCTTCTGCACAATTATTGCCCTTTGTGCTGTGCCGGCATACTGGTGAGAGGGGTGTTTGAGCGCTTCTAGGTTACACATGCAGTCAGCATGATGATATGAGACAGATCTCTCTTCACAGCGTTTTTGCCAGAGGTAATAAAACCCTAATGTTCCGTAATGTTGGGTTTAGGGTTTTGTTACCTCTGTTTTGCAGCCATGCATTCCCTGGGACAGCGTTCGTGTTTTGCAACCTTGTGTGAATGGATGGCGACTGTCTCTTTAGGCAGAAGGAAAGAGCAATGCACGTGCCTACAGTGCGTTGGATGGCTCCTATGGCAGGATCACCCATCCGTTCAGTTCTTTTATATACTCTCTGGGGTTCAAAATTCAAAGGAAGCTTGCTTGCTTGGCATCTAGGAGTGTCTACTGTCGGGTGATTCTTGATGTTAAGCAAGTGCGCTGACATGAACATACTTCCTGTGACTTTTGAAGCAGCCGTGTGCTGCTGCTTTGACTGTTCCATGGAAGTGCTGGAGCAGAACACAATCGACTGCAGCATTACGTTTTCATCTGTTTGGCAGAAGCAGGCCATGCAGGAGATTGGTATTTTGATTCGCATGATGATTGGTTCGCACGTATCCTGGAGACTGGAATTATGAATCTTGTGATGCGGTGGTGATTGTATGTTGCATCCTCTGATTGCTGCTGCAGGCTGTCGACATATCAAGTCTTGGCGACAAGCAGCAATGTGTTTTCTTATTGTGGTCCTAGCTTAAAGGAAGTCACGATAAGCACACGGTTGCACTGGGACTTTCTGCATTGCCAACCTTATGTATGTTTGAAGCAGGTCAAGAATCTGTCTTCGTGTTTCTGCGGGTTTCAGTGATGCAGCGCCTATGCTTAGCCAATCCATCCACCATGCCGCCCTAGTCAGGCTGGTAGAGCAGCAGCAGTATAATGGGGGGACTCAGCACTTCCCTTACCCCCCCCCCCTGTGGAGGCTACCAGCGAAGTGATCAGAAACATACTCTGCTAGCCATGTCTTGGTACTCACTGGAGGCCTGAAGTGGGGCCCAACTACCATGACTTGTCCTCAGCGCTGCAGCAGGGGTTGGGAAATGGACTTGTAGCAGCAGCAGAAGAAGTGGGGGAGGGTGTTGCGGCGGGGGGAGGTAGGCCGGTATAAAATCGCTTGCAGGCACTAGCAGCAGGAGAGGGGGGAGATGATCATGGCAGCAGCTGCACAAGTAATGAAAGGAGAAGCAGCAGCAGCAGCAACAGCAGCGGGAGAGGGGAGGAACCATCATGGCAGCAGCAGCACAAGATAAACTAGAAGCAGCAGCAGTGAGCAGAAGAGGGGAGGAACCATCATGGCAGCAGAAGCACAGGTACTGAAAGGAGAAGCAGCAGCAGAAGAGGGGAGAAATCACCATGGCAGCAGCAGCACAGGTATTGAAAGGAGAAGCAAGGCATAAAACTGCTTGGCTTGCAGTTGACTGGGTCAACTGGTCAGCGCATGGCAAGTCGAAATGGGCTGGCCTGACATACATTGGCTAGCAAGGGATTTAGGGTGGGCTGGTGGCAGCCATTGTTTGAGCTTGGACATGAAATTGTGTATGCTGTTGGAGCCTAAGTTGGCTCCTTGTGGGTGGCGCTGCCCCCACCGGCGCCCCGCTTTGACGGGGCCATTTGGTAATTGGTAATTGGTAATTGGAGAAGCAGGAGAAGCAGCGGAAGAGAGGAGAAATCATCATGGCAGCAAACAAACAAACAAACATTTAAGGTGCGGCAACCGCAAAGGGCTGCTAGGTCGAAACGACCAAACACACCAGCACAGCAGCAACAGCACAAGCCGAAGCAGCAGCAGCAGCCGCAGCGCAGAGCAACAATGTGGCCGAGGTGGAGCAGAAGGGGGAGCATGAGGAAGTTGGAAGAACTTAAGGTGAAACTGATGAGTGAGGCAGCAGCGGAAGCATTCAGGAGGGAGAAGGAAGCCCGTACCAACTGCTGCAGCGGTAGAGCAAGTGGAGCAGATAGCGGGGGCAGCAGCAGCAGCAGGAGGTGCAATAGAAAGGTGGTGTGGTGGAGAGGGAGGGAAGAAAGCAGGCGGATGAGAATGGCTGAGCAGAGGTGGGGTGCGAAGGTGGTGCCAATGCAGCGAGGGCGGCAGGGGCGTGGCGGTGCAGGTCAACCGCAGCATGCGATTGGGTTCAAGGGAGGATAAGGCCATGACAGCACCTGTACTAGCCAATGCAGTTGGCGACAAGCCTGGTGTCTCTTCCCTTCCAGAGAACCCCCTACATTATCAAGGTTTGGGAAAGAGTAGTAACAGTAGCATTGATTGCAAACAAACAAAAGGAGGAGGAGGAAACATAGAGAGTTTGTTACAGCAATATCTACCGCACCTTAATTTATTGTTTGTTTGTTTGTTCATGCCAATTGGAGCACCAACAACACTATCTTATGGATTTTGAGCACTTGTCATACGCTAGCACCACCTCCTGCGGCAACAGCGAAGAGAGGACACAACAGGTGCACTTATACAGTAGTGATAGGGTGAAGTAGCAGAAGCAGTGGCCACGCCAGACAAACGCAGGAGCGAGGGTCTGAGATGAATGAGCAAAATTACGGCCTAGAAAGCGATGTGCGAGGCAGATTAAGGGCAAACTGTGTTGTTATGTACATAATGCATTGTCTGTTATGTACCTACTGCATTGCCTTTAAAGTTCATTAGGGTCCCTGTCTGGCCTGCTTATCTATGTATTGCTGGTCGGTCAGGACATGAAGTCAACCAGCCTGCAGTAGTATTGTTTGATATATTCAACATGAATGGTGCAGTAGTATTGGTGCTTATGTTCAGCTTTTAGCACGTGGCATGGACTGCAAGCATTGCTACAGTAACCGTGTACTTCCTTGATTGATTCTGTGCTGCTTTGGTCCCTAGATAGTGATTGCAACTGCTGCCCAGCAGCTGCCAATTGCAAACCTTGGACATGCTCACCTGCCACTGGTGGTATGCAAAGAAGGTAGAACAGCATGAGGGTTGGAAAAAGCATGATAAGTTGGTCACGATATCTCTGCAAACGCTTGCTGCACACCATGGCATGTGTGGGAAGCGATGACAAGAGAAGCAGCTGAAATACAGTACTTGCACTTTTGCCAGCAGCAGCAGCAGCAATCTCAAGCAGCGAAGGTACATTGGATAACAACATAGTTGGAGTGATCACATGGTAGTGCGGTGAAGGCTAGAGGACTGTCACATGGTAGCAATATGTTGCAAATGATAGATAATCATAGTGCGAGCTCCTCATTTGAACAGCACTGAAGAGACAACATGAGACCAACAGGCCATCTTGCTGGTCTAAACGGGCTCCAACTTACCCAAACCTTTCGCTGCTTGCAAGCCTTCGTTTCCGCGGAAGCCCAGCCAGTTGAAAGCACGCGCCAGCCTAAGGGCCAGGTCATAGTCCTCACGTTCGGTTCCGTTCGGTTACGTTCTGATCTGTGACCTGCCGGTTCAACTCTCACGTTCTGTCTTCCAGAACCGAACGTGGACCGGAACCGAACGGGAGGGGGTGACCTTCCGTTCTTTATGTATTTGCAGCAATTTCGATTCCTTACGATGTTTAAAAGCTATGCCTGCCCCTGGCGGGCCTTCCTTTGCTATACGTTCCGTTTTGCAGACGATGCGGTACACATGCCGTCAGAGACTTGTAGGCTATTGCTACTTGTACTCCGTAGTCTGTATTCTGTCTTCTTATTCATGCTACATAATGTATGTAAGCCCTCTAACTCTTGGTACCGACTGGCTAGCAGGCCTCCCGGGCCTCTATAGCTTGCATCCCCCTACAACAGATCTTTGGCATACGGAAAGCTCGAGAGCGGGCACAAGGTACCCAGCCCACATGCGCGGCCTTTCAATATGTATGTTTTAAGGATTGCAGCGTTGAACGTGACCGAACGGACTCCCTCCCTTGTGACACTGTTGAAGTGTAACCTGCACTTAACGTTCGGTTCCCTTCTTTCTGAACGGAACCGAACTGAACGGAACCGAGCCCTCAGGACTATGACCTGGCCCTAAGCAAAACCGCCGTGCCATGGGGCCTTGCAGGCGGCCCCACATCTCAATACTGCACCAGGATTCCACCTCATGGATGAGGTTGCCAGCTTCAAACTGCCACTCAAGTGGCATTAAAGCTGTCTTCCATCTCCTGCTATTCTTGCCATAACTTTCGCCGCTGTTAGTTTTTGCAAGGTACCATCAAACGAAGAGAAAACCGCTGGAGCAACATCTGTACCGTCCTGAAGCCGGTTCCAGGTTCCGGTTCCAGGGCAAAATGTGCTCAGTTCCGCGGTTCCAGCTATGCCAAACATGTCAGTTCCTGGTTCCAGCCCTGGGCCACCCTCTGGCCAACATGTCACATGCTGGTTCCAGCAAATTTATTACAAAGTGTAGAGTGCTCAACTGAGTGCAAGAATAGCATTTTCCATTGTACAATTGGTTGTAATAAGTACAAATCATCGCTGGCTTCTGGGGCTTCGCCCCAGACCCCACCAGGGGGGCTGTTCCTCCCCCCTGGACCCCCGCCTCCTGCTTGGGTCCATGCTGCGCATCGACATGGCATGGTCTCCCCCAGAAAAGTTTGGTTCCAGAGGCCTTGTTCAAGTCTAGTTCTGGTTCCAGAGGAGGTTGTGGAACCGGCTTCAGGACGTTACATCTGCAAGAGCTGACTGCCTACATGCTAGGCAACTGTAGAATGCACATTGCCACACTACAGGAGCAGCTCGGCAGCGAGGGCAGTGGTACAGAAGGCAAGCAGCGTTGCGCTAGACAGGCATTGCGGCTGGAGACAAGCACTGTGTGAGTGGCGCGGAAACTGGTGCCGCCGCAAGGCCTGGACAACTTCACGCAGCAATGTCTGGGCGCCAATCTCTTTAGGATCCGCGATCCCTCAACTTGGTTTTTCCAGGCTCCGAGGCCCTTCTCGCCGGTACACCTTCCCAATGGCTCAACGAGCATCGTCCTTGAAAACTGCATCCCTCAGGCACAGCGCACCAATCGAGGCTCATCAGGCATGCACAATGGCGCTTGCTCGCAGCTCTACAACAGGACGACTTTACCATGCGCTGACAAGTATCTGCCGGGCCCGCCTGCTCCATGTTTTAGAACAAGGGCCCTTCGCTTGTCAGCTGAGCTGGGCTGGCTCCAACGTGCAGCGTACAGCGCATCCGCTGCACCCTATCACCTCTTTGGGTGTGAAGGCGTCCATGCTATGTGGCTCGACAGCTCCCTGATTTGACTTGGCGTTTGCAAGTGCTGGAATGACCTTCTATAGAGTGTAGGTGAGTGCCCCGCAGCAGTCGGTGAAGACGTTGAGCCGACGAGGTGCTGATGCAGTCTTACATGCAGGCGCTGTGGACTTGCCGCTGCATGACGGTCTTGGCGCCTTCAGAAGAGCGGTCGTGCCTGCAATGAAGCGCAGGAAAGCCATCGATTACAAAGCGACCCCTCATCCAAGTAAGTCGTAGGCATTCCACATGGGAGGGCGAAAGTTTCCCTTGGGTCTCGTCTCAGGGAGAAGAGGGGGGTTTCTTCGATGATAGGCATTCCACATGGGAGGGTGAAAGTTTCCCTTGGGTCTCGTCTCAGGGAGAAGAGGGGGGTTTCTTCGATGATAGGCATTCCACATGGGAGGGGGTAAGTTTCCCTTGGGTCTCGTCTCAGGGAGAAGAGGGGGGTTCTTTTGATGGAAGGCATTCCACATGGGAGGGTGAAACTTTCCCTTGGGTCTCGTCTCAAGGAGAAGAGGGGGGTTCTTTTTATGGAAGGCATTCCACATGGGAGGGTGAATCTTTCCCTTGGGTCCCGTCTCAAGGAGAAGAGGGGGGTTCTTTTGATGGAAGGCATTCCGCATGGGAGGGTGAATCTTTCCCTTGGGTCCTGTCTCAAGGAGAAGAGGGGGGTTCTTTTGATGGAAGGCATTCCGCATGGGAGGGTGAATCTTTCCCTTGGGTCTCGTCTCAAGGAGAAGAGGGGGGTTCTTTTTATGGAAGGCATTCCACATGGGAGGGTGAATCTTTCCCTTGGGTCCCGTCTCAAGGAGAAGAGGGAGGTGCTTTTGATGGAAGGCATTTCACATGGGAGGGTGAATCTTTCCCTTGGGTCCCGTCTCAAGGAGAAGAGGGGGATTCTTTTGATGGAAGGCATTCCACATGGGAGGGTGAAAAGTTTCTCTGGGTCTCGTCTCAAGGAGAAGAGGGGGGCTTGTTATGATCTGCACTCTTGCATGGCTATGGTGTGCAAGTGGGAAGAAGACTGCTTGTCGCTGTCATGGCCATGATAACTGCTGATCCAAACCTGTGCTCTTTCCTTGCTGCAATGTGCACCTCATGCCTGGCTTGGGAGTGCTTCGCATGGAGATGGAGCCCCTTGGCTGGGGGTGCTGCTGGGGCCTATTGTGGCATTACGCTCAAGTGGTGTCCTCTCCACATCTACAATTGGAGACCGGTTGTGGCCTTGTGGTCGGTGCACTAATTGACGGCTTCGCGGATGTTTGGATGTGCACGGATTGAGAACAATGATGCCAGCATATGTGGCAAGTGATGCTGTTGGGGTGCATGTGTGTGATGCTGTTGGGGTGCATGTGTGTGATTGCAACGTGTATGAGGAGGTTGCGATATTGAGGAGGCAATAGAAAAGGCATGCAAGGAGCTCTTTACCATTGCTAAGCGGCATGAAGCTCTTCTAGGCATGGTTGCGTATGACTTTGTCTTACTCGGCCTGGGTATGCAAGAGGTTCCACACCTCTAGATCCTGCCTAAGCTGCATGAAATGAAACAGATGCAGGTCCCCAATCATTGGCCGGCCTATTGCTGTACCAATTTGTCTATCTATGTTTCTGACCTCCTGCAAGGTGCATTGGCTAGGTGTGATACCATCCTGCAGGATAGAACGTATCTGATCTCCCTGTTGGAGCACACAGAAGTTACCGACAGCAGACACATATCTGCGCACTTTTGATGTGGAGTTTCTGTATCCATGCATTGATCAGGTTGACTGTGTGTTAGCATGTGCTGAGGCTGTGCAAGGCTCCTCTATGCAAAGGTCCATGGTGAGAGATTTTGTACAGTATGTCATGCAAAACAACATTGTGCAGGTGGAGGGCAAGTATAACTGGCAGAAGTTTGGTGGTGTCGTGGAATAAATTGCCTGCCCCAAGCCTGGTGTCATGGGAACAAATTGCCTGCGCCAAGCGGCACGTCTGTATTTAGCCATTAAATGGGAGCAGCTCAAGGCACAACTTGGTGCTGCTTTTCCTTCGGTGTTTAAACGTTTCATTGATTGTTATTACATTTCATGATGTGCCATAGCAATAAGTGCCATAGGCCCCGCACCTCAAGCTGTCACAAAGAACAGCGAGGTGGAACAAAATACGGGTAAACTTCGACATGTATGACAATATATGCCTAAACATGAGGTCCAGCAGCTAGGTCAAAATCACCCAAAACCTCAACTGCCCCAAATGATGGCTTTGTGATATACAGGGTCTCTGCAAGCATTGCATGCCTTTGTGGCTGTTCTCAATGATTATCTGCCTAATATTAACGCACAAGTTTAGCCACTTTCAGGTGGACTTCATGGACTTGGTGGTTTACAAATTTGGGCCTACTGTGGCTGGTACACGTGCTTTGAAGGTGCACGCACGCCAGGAAGCACTGAACAAGTACCTGTATATCTCCCACTCTAATTTCCACCATCCCGGTATGTTTAGGAGTTTCATCAAGGCAGAGCTTATCCGGTGTGTTGTTGCTCTTAGTGACAAGGTTTGGTATGAGTGCATGGTCAGAAAGTGTACTCATCGACTGCAACAGCATGGGAATCCTTTGCACATGATTTCTGCAGCAGTGGCTAAGGTGTCCTACATGGACACGCCCAAGTATCCACAACAATCATCTGGCCACGACAACAGTGGCAGTGGCAGTGCTTTTGTCATTCCAGATGTTGATTGACATCGATGGCACAGCTGACATGCGTCTGCACTCAGCTCTAGCACGAGTTGTACATGGAGCATTTTGAGTTACATGCTTACATACCAGAGAAGCCTTTGGTGTCCTTCAAAAAGAGCAGGAATCTTGGTTCATGCTCGAGAGTTGTGCTGTAGGTCGCTAGTTATGCAGGCGTTCTGCCGACCTCCGTATGGTACATTAGATGTGCCAGCGAGTAGACAAAGCATCTTGTGCATACTAGAGTCCCGCGGCGAAGTTGCTAGGATGAGCACCTGTAAGCATGGTGAAGCAGCATGTTATCCAGGTACATTGACTTGCCAATGCTTTATGCAGAATGCTGCCACGACTCAACCGCTGCTGGAAAATTGTTACAAAGAGTTACATACAGAATCAGTACCAATGCAAAGTATGCACTATTGGATTCTAGCGAGGCCACTGCCAGCTGAAATGCTGCGAATGAAAAGCAAAGGATGCAAAGGCAAATGAAATGCAGCAAACAAGGTACGTATCTGTATGAAGCTCCCACAACACATCCAGAAGTCCACACCAAGGTTTAGCCGTTGGGCATCAGCCAAAGCCCTGGTGCATGACTAGCTCACCGAAGCTGTGGGATGTTTGGCAACTGCATCTGTTGTTGTTCGTCTCATGTCCTAGAACTCTGGGTGTGTGTGTCACTGGTGTGGTCACGAAAGCATGCAAGCCTCGCTCTTGTGTCTTGATGCACATGATACCTTCATCCTGGCCGTGCCTTGCCTGGTAGGGCTGTAAGATCCCAACAACTCCCAATGACCTGGTAGTCCATTCAAGTTCATCCAAACACGACGAGATCAATAAGAACAGTGACAGCGCAAACAAAATCCACTTCATCAACAAAAGTGAGTCAAACCAAACCTGGGCGGAGAGTGCATGCAATAGTAACAGAGAGAGAGAGAGAACTACGCAGAGAAGGGGGGAAATCCCTTCTTGCATATGTTAAGGGAGTGGGCCCTTACCTAATACAGATAGGCCCACTACCATTCGGAGCCCAGAACACATAGGTGGGTGGGTAAATTACCCACCCGCCTATCTGATGTTATCTGGGTGGATGGGTGTGTCGCCAAGCCTGCGGATCGAGGTGACGTTCCTTATGACGTTTAGTAGTGTAAATCCAGTGAAGGTTGGTGATGGCCATAACATGGAGGCGGTTGAGCAGGCGGGGGAGTGCTTGTTTTCTGACTCCAAGGTATCGCAAATGAGAGGTGGTAGAAGAGTATATTGTGCCAGCCACTCCGAGCAATAAAGGTAAATAGGTGACGCGAGCGTGAGGAGCTGCTTGTCGGATAGCATCAGCGAGCGGGCGGTGTTGCGAGATTGCTCTATCGTACTGGTTCTGGGGGTCAGTGTCACGGCAATACTTGAGTTCGAGGATGATATATTCTGAAGTAGGGCGGTTAGGAAGCTTTGGGGGGATAAAGAGGAAAACGTCCGGTCGAGAGTGGTTTGTGAGCAGTGAGCGGACATGTGGAGGGATGCGGGGGGGGGGGGGGGGAAGACATTAGCTGGGATGCGATTTTTTTCCCCGTCGATGTGGGACGTTGGGGGGCAAAACATCTTGTGCACAGTGCTGCTGATTACCAATGTCCATCATGACAACGAAACCACTTTTGCGACCGCGGAGAAGGGCTTTGACGATTTGGCGTGCAGCTTGGTCATGACGGTACGTGTACATGGCAGTAAGTTGTGGACACCCTGCAGCAGTATGATGGCCGCTGTCCTAACGGTTGCAGAGAAGACAGCGAATATGCGGCGCTAGGCGATAACGATGTGCAAGTTTTCGGTTAAACAAAGTCCCTGTGCGGTAACGGATGGCTGTGTTACATTGAGAAGCGGTGACTGATGAGGGAGAAATCAGAAAATGGTTAGTGTGCTTGTTATCTCGAAGGATAGCGGTATCATGCCATTGTTCAAAGTAGAAAGTGGTTCGGTTAGCTGCACCCAGCCGCAATTTCTTGCAACCGACTTGTTGGAGGCCCGTTGACAGGTAGGCTATCGGACGTTTACGTGAATTGGCTTGTGGGCGGAGAGCAAGAGGACCTGGCGGTAAGATAACTTCATGAGGCCAATGAAGATTAGTGCGGTTATGACTAGGGATGGTGCAGGTCAGGCAACTTTCTTCTGGAAGGTCTCCAAGGGCAACTTGCTGTGCAAGGTCATTGGCTTCTTCATTGCCTACAATGGCTATGTGAGATTTGACTTTGATGAGGTGAATGGGATTTACGCTGTTGACTATGCAATCAGCAATGACTTGAAGAAGGTTTTGATGCAGGTGTAAGGAATGGTCTTGTGGCCGATGAATCTGTTTGCGTATTTGATAAATGGAGACCAAGCTGTCTGTAGCAATGACTGTGCAGTCGTGCCGTAGGGCTGTATAGATGGCAACAAGTTCAGCACGGTTAATGGTGTTTGCAACAGCATCTGTGCAATGGGGAAGGATAGGAATGCTCTGGCCTTCAGGGTGCAAGGCGGTGGGCGGCAGATAAACAGCCGCACTTAGTTTGGGAATGTTTTTGCGTCCGGCAGCTTGCTTAATGTGGCTGCCATCAGTATATGCCAATGTTGTCCAATCGTAGCGAAGGGGAGGCGTAGCTCGGAGGTCCTGTTGTACCTTGTCCAGCAGGAATTGAGCAGTGTGCTGCTGGTTTGTGCTTAGGTAGAGTGGGAAGACATCATTATCAGCTTCCGTTAACCTGTCAGAGCGCATACGATGTTTGAAGCGGTTAGGTAATCCAGGAAGGCGCAATTGGCACGTAGTGAAGTGTTGGCGTGAGGTTGTTGTTGGTGCTGGCGACGAAGGCCGGAAAGTGTTAAGAGGAGGTAATCGGACACGAGAGGGGAGGGTATCCTGCAATGCTTGGTGAAATTCAGCTAGAAAATGTGGTGTAACTTCAGGGTCTTCATGATCATGATAGCGGCAGAAGCCTGCTTTGTTTCCAGTAAGAATGATGTTTACATCCCACTTTGGGTTGGCAGCGTATGTGTCATTCGTGCCTTCATATGATGTAGGGCGAACAAACCGGAAGTAGCGTGAAGGTATTTGTAGTAAGTGGAGGCAGTAGTCCGGGAACTCCCGAACCCAGGTCATGTAGGATGTACTGCTGCCGTCTGTCCATGCTGCTGGCAGGACGTGAGCACAGAGAACTGGTTGGTCGGAATGGAGGCAAGAATCAATGGCATATGCCATGTTACGATTGAGGCTGTCATCTTCATACTCAGGATTGTTGACACTGCTCCCAGTCCAAGCATAACGAAATGAGTCCCATTGAGCCCCAAAAAGCTGATCTCTTTCATGCGCCGACCAATATTGAGAGAAGACTGGGTTGAAATTTACGGGACTGGCAAGCCGTTCTTTGGTGGCAGACGTCAAGGAGCTGCGGATGTTGTAGATGCTTGGAGGAGTGCTCCAATTGTTTTTGTGCTTGACTAAGTGGGTGCCGTAGTAACACTTAATACACTCACTTGTGTCTCACTGTCCTGCAGCTCAATCCACCCTATACTTGCAGCTATGCAGAGCAGTACCTTACACAGGTAAACGAAGTCAAACCCCAACTGACAAGAAGTTCACAACACACACAGTAGTGACCATGTCACACCCGAAGGGGCAGGAAGTTCACGACCAAACACAATGCACTAAATGTCGCACTCCAAAAGGGCCAGAGGTCTGCATTGCACTCATGGCTTAGCCGACCAACCCATGGATCAAAACATCATGTACAACTAATCAACTCGACATCAATCATTACCCGCTCCCGCTTGCCCCTTCATGATTGGGCATGTTCAGGTATCGCAACATTTCACGAGTGCCATACAGTCCGGTTTGCTTACACAATCTTGGTTGAGGGTTACATTGCTACATCTACGCTTGCTCGACCATGAGCAGCATACAATTAAGGAAGGCTTCAGTTTCAGAGTGAGCAACCACAATGGGAATCACTAACTCAACTCCAGCACCCGGCTAGGACAAAAAAGCCAAGGTCAAATCACTCTGCCACTGCAACAAGCCACTTAACCCGTACCATGAATGACACCTTTGGTCAAGGATGCCATCAGCAAGAGCGATGCCTTCAGAGTAAACTAGGGTGTGCCCTCCACGCTTAAACATATCATAACTCCCCAGATCAGCCCCTGCCATGACCCAGCTGCTGCCTTCTGTTGCCTGCTCTTCAGTCACTGCAGCCTCAATTCAGCTTAGCACTGCTTGCAACCCTACCTTCGGCTGTTGCAGTGCTGGTGCTAATGGCTGAGCTGGAAGCCCATACCAGCAGACCAGCAGTTAGGCAGAATGTGCTGCTCTATCAAAGACATTCGCCCTGGCCCAGGGTGGGCAAACCCGATCAGGAAATGGTATAAAATGTCCTGCACATAACACACAATAGTGCACATGTTTCAGGCAGAGGGAGGACATGGAAGTGTGCATGCAGTGCATCCCCACGTATAGAGATCTGTGTGTAGACGGTTCCTGGTGGAATTTAGTGGGGTTTTAGATCAGAACATGTGTTTTCCCTGTGCTAGCATCGAGATGTGCTGATGGTCTGTGGGGGTTGTCCCCGCATCAGCTGAACATACTATTGCATCGCTGGTCATACGTCGCATATCTGAATGGTGGTCTGTGGGGGATGTCCCCGCATCAGAGAGCATATCTTGGGAGCAGCACCCATACATCGCGCACTTACGGGGCGTAAGCTGGCACCCTTTTGGAAGGTATGGAAAAGTGTGCTCGGCTAGTATGCTAGCATGGGTGACACTGGAGGATATGGTGTAGCGCTGACGAGTCAGGTGGTTGGGCTGGAGGTGGATTGTTGGGCATGAGTTGGACCTTTGGGGTCGTGCTCTGGAGGGGGGAAACCTCACTCAGTAGGCCTACTTCCTTAATTGTACGCCACTCAATGTAGAGTGAGCGTAGATGTTAACATGTTAACATGGTGCTAATGCTGCTACTTACCAGATTACCAACTAGCCCAGAAGGGCGTTGCTGGAAAGCACGGGGATAGTTGGTAATGTCGTACTAGGAGGATTACGGGATTAACCCATGGGAACCAATGAAGGCTCATAGGGCCAAAAACACCAACAGAGAGAGAGAGAGAACTACGCAGAGAAGGGGGGAAAACACCAAGTGATCGAAGAGTGAGGGGAAAAAAACCAACACATAACCATAAATCCAAACGTAACTCATGATATATAGTAATGTTCATCATATCTACTAAAACTGTACCAGCTAGAAATCAACCCATTAGGACTACTTATACCAGTTGCGCAACGCAGTTGCTGCTGGGTGGGGTGATGCTGGGGGCCTTTGTTGGTCGGGTATCTTTATTATCATTACAAATGATGATATGCCATAGCCAAAAGTGCCATAGGCCCTGCACCTCAAGCTGTCACAATAATCAGCGAGGTGGTGCCTTTAGCAGTCTTCTGGGCCTGAGCTGGTGCTCTGAGTACTTCAGAAAATCACAGTTCAAATGGAGTAACCAGTTCTAGGGCAGTAGTGCCGTCTGTGATTTTAGCCCAATCACTTCCCCTGGTTGGCACGGGGCCTGGGTGGCTGACTGAAAAAGGTGAAAAGGCATGGCAATGGAGCACTTGAGGAACACAGGGGGCACAAGGAGGTCAACAGTAAAAATGCACATTCAAAAAGAGAGGGCATTCAAGAGCGAGCGCATAACATACATCAGCATCGATACATGTGATATACCCCTTCCCTGCGCTGCCATGAGATTCAATCCTGTCTGCTTGGCTGCTGCTGCTGCCGATGCTGCTAGTCTGCTACTGCTGCTGCTTAGCAAGCGCTTGATGCTGCTTCTGGGATGCAGACTGCGTGCAGCAATGCTAGCCAGCCATGGTCAGCCATGGGAGCTTCTCTTCAGCTTTCAAAGCTTAGCTACGCTGCTCCTGCTTTAGAGTCAGCTTTCGGAGCTGTCCCTGTAGCTTTACAAGCTTCACTGAAAGCTAAGCTGCTGGCAGAGCTAAAGCTAGAACTGGATTCCCTGGGCCCGTAGGTGTCAGTTAACTTGACAAAGCTGGCTGCTTTGTACTCCACTACAAGACATGACCTGAGTGTTTCCGTTGCAAATCCGTTGTGTTGGGGAGATGGAGGGATACAGAGAATAGCTATCTCCATTCATGCTCTGCTCAGAAGAAGGTGGTCCAAGATGCACCTCTACGCTACAGATAGACCGAGGAGATGGAATGATGGAACATACTGTGTGGAAAGTAGTTCATCACATGCACAGCCGTCCCGCTGCTGTGCCGGACATAGTCTGACCAACTTGTTCACATGCAGCTTCTCATCCAGCCAGCCACGTTTTTATTCACAATGAATTACACACAACAAGCGGGTCCCCAAGTAGGACATCCCAGCGGTATGCTTCGGCCAGTCAGTCCCACAAGCTCGGGGTGTGATGGACAGGTTCACGGTGCTGATCTGCCATCTAAGAGAGGTTTGCAGTCAGTTTCAACGATCCAGCCACATAAGATATAGGTTTGGGTTTATAGGCACCGAAGAGCCTCACTACTAAAAGGACCACACAAATGGTTCAATGCCCTGGTCGAACCTGGTGTCAAAGGAGCCAGTCCCCCAACATCTTCACATCTATGCCCCCAGCAGTGACTGGATGGGGTTTACTGTCCTGTTCTGATGTGGCCCGTTACCATTAGATGTTCTGCTGCTGCTGCTGCTGCTTGTGGCACCTTCTTCTTCTTCCGGCGCTGCTGCTGCTGCTGCTGCTATTCAACTTGTTTTCTGCTAATAGATGTGGCCTTCTTTGGTGCTATATCTCCTCGTGCCATTCGTGATTAGGAATGCTGCCGCACCTTTTCCCCCTCATGCTGCTGCTGCTGCTACTGCTGCAATCTTGATGTTGAGGGTCTACAGCAGCATGGTCACCTGCTGCTTTCATTACGACTAAAACAAAAGATAGGCAGCTACAGCGGATATTCATCTCTGCTTATGCTCTGCTAAGTCGAAGGTACATGCGCCTTAACAGACTATTAAATCTACAGTATGCTTCCAGATAGATAGTGGTGGCTGAACAAAGATGCTGTATGACAAAGATAAGAACACCTCCGCTCAACCACCATTATCTAGATGACTTAATTCATACTCAGTCCCCAAAGAAGCCGTCCCATCAGTGCATTTCTGTTAAAAGCAGAAGCTTAGCTTTTCATAAAAAGTCCACACTGCTGATCAGCCATACGCGGAGGCATTTGCAGTACTCTTATATATCAGCCTACTTAGGCATGTTCTCAAGTGGTGGCCTATGAGCGCAAACATTGGACTCATTGCTGTTCAAAACACATTTTCCCCGCTCTGGTCAACCTGATGATGGAACCAGCCCGCAAGGCCCTGGAGCGTAGGCCCTTTTCAGTAGCATGGTAGGTACTGTACAGTGTGTTGTTAGGCGGGGCAGCTCCAGCCTCCTTGTCATCAGATTCCTGCCGCAGCTGGAATTCTCCCTTTCTGCTTTTCTTCTTTTTCTCATACTGCTGCTTCTCATTCTGTTCACTAATGTGGCTTTTTTGGGAGCTATATATATCGCCTCACGCAATCCTCTCGATAGGTATCTGCCCCACCTTAGCTGGTTGCAAACTGCAGCGATGGAGGCATCGGCAATCCTCGACAGGCACATCCCTTTAACTAACTGCCACTACTCACTGCCTACGTCTGCTGCTGTACTGATTAGTAGCCAGAGTTCGTCCAGAAAGTAGTTTCTGAGCTCCTACATGTGTGGTCTTCCCTTGAGTCACGCATTCCTTCAGTTGTGAGTGAGATACTGCATGTTGAGGGATCCTTACCACAGTCACAGCTGGGATGAAGATTCTATACTTCCTCAACATGCAAGTTACCAATCCCTCACCAACTCGATCGTAACTGGCTGCACTACACTAATTCACATCAGCGCTGCAGTGATTTGACCTCCTCTACACTAGTTGCTGCTCACTGGTCCAGTCCGAGCAGACACTAGTGCTATCTCTGCGCTCCTAAGACTAAATGACATGTGCATCATGCAGCACAAACCAACAAGATGCGCCATGCATAGTAGTTACTAGTGTGCATAGGTATGCTGATGGGCGACGCTACTATGTAACATCCATATAGCGCATCCCGACAGCGCATATATGCACACAGTACTACAGCGCATAAGCTACCCTGTAAAATGGCAGACTATATCCCAAGTGGCAGAGTAATCATCCCAGGTATGATGGCATCCTCCTGCTCACATGGGACTGCAGAGAGTAAGCTCTTCATGGAGAGGGGACTAAGAGGCAGGAAGCAGTTGAGTGGGAGGAGGAAGCCCGGGGGGGGGGGGGGTGACATGGATCAGAGGGTTGAACGAGGGAAAGGGAGGAGACAAGTAATGGGAGAAGGACCTGGTGCATGCCCACGAACCCAGAATTCAATCGGACAACATTTGCAGCTAGTTCAATGCTTGAGCACCCCTCCTGCAACTGCGAAGGTACGGACCAACATTCCTAGCATGAAAAAAGCCGAGCGCAAGGGGGAAACGTGTGAATGGCGAAAAGCATGGTTGGACTGTAGAGGGGAGAGAAACGGGGCAGATCGAAGACTTAAGTGAGTTGGGCTGGAGGTGGGGATGAGCACAATGCTCCCGGGAGGACAACTGGGCATTAAGCCATCCAGCGCTGCCAAAGGGGGGGGGAGGGGGAGGAGGTAAGGTAGCACGCCGGGATTGGGCGGAAGCCCACCCACTCTTTCATCTTAATGGTTGGGGTTCGAATGTACATTGTAGAAAACAGCCCCTCCCTCAACCCCACGCGGAAGGGCAATCCAAGCCCTTCTGGCGTAGATCTCATCTCTCTAGCACGCCGGGTCGAGGGCCGGAAAGTAACAAGGGGACATTCAAGAGAAAGCAGGACATTAGATCTGATGTGGGCGCCCAAAATCAGCTTAAAATAAAAACTGGTCAGTTTCTGGCGGATCCGCACATTTTCCGCACATCTGAAGCAACATCCGCCAGTACAGTGATTCATTTTGTTGAAGCGGCTATGTCTGTATTGCCTGGTTCCTTGACTGCTAGCTAAAGGGCTCCGCTCTCTCTCTGGTCTCTCTTGTGTCCGCCGTCGGTCTCCTTTGGCTCCGCCGTCTCCCTTGCTCCTCTGTCTCCCTTGCTCCTCTGTCTCGGCTGTCTCCCCTGTCTCCGCCGTCTCCCTTGTCTCCTCTGCATTATCTGTCTCCCCTCTCTCCGCCGTCTCCCCTGTCTTTGTTGTCTCCCCTGTCTCCGCCGTCTCCCTTGTCTCCTCTGCATTATCTGTCTCCCCTCTCTCCGCCGTCTCCCCTGTCTTTGTTGTCTTCCCTGTCTCCGCCGTCTCCCTTGTTGCCTCTGTCTCCCCTGTCTCCGCTGTCTTGCCTGTCTTAGCTTTCCCTCTTGTCCCACGTGTCTCTGTTGTCTCCCGTGTCTGTGCTATCTCCTCTGTCCTCCTTGTATCGCTTGTCTCCATTGTCTCCCCTGTCTTTGCTGTCCCTCTTGTCCCCCTTGTCTCCGCTGTCTCCCCTGTCTCTGCTGTCTCCCATGTCCCCATTGTCTGTCCTCTTTCCCGTTTCTGCTGTCTCCGCGGTCTCCCCTATTCCCCTTGCACCAATCGGCCATCCGAATCGGCCGACCGCCTCGCGGTACCGGTCGATCGCTGCGGTCTCCGTCTACCGTGTCTACCATGTCTCGGTCTTACGACCGCTCACCCCGTGTCGGTCCACCTTGTCTACCGTGGCTACCGTGTCTCTGCCTCTTCCATTCCCCTCGAGAAAACCTACAGGGAACCCTTGCCACATCTACCAGTAATCTGCCTGATAGCTGTAACTTACTAGGGTAATACAGCCACATGCCCCAAGGGGGCAATGTGAGTGCCCCGAATTTCTTCTCCTCCCATTAGCAGCGCATGGTTGAGTATCATGTCATACGTGTCAACTGCTGCTAAACTGCTGAAAATTTTCTGCTTATGTAGCTGCATCGGAAGCACTCACTAAGTAACACACTTGCAAGCTGCTCTTGATTTGATATACCGAAGATATCGCTCTGAATTAGCTAATAAGGGCCCGCGCGAGCTTGTGATGGGGCTGCTGCTCCAGCTTGACATTGCTTGGAGCCGTGCAGTGCGGGTGAGTGCCTTGCGCGGAGCCTTGTATGTGGATGCCATAGGTTAGGACACAAATGGACTTTATAGTTGTGGTATAGCGGCCAATTCAGATTCAAAGTGAAGGCGCAAGCTTCTCAAGGAGGGGCCGATGCGGAGTGACACCGCATCGGGTACCAAGATGACGTACGTCCAGCAGCATCTCACGACATTTTGTCCAGGACGATCCAATAGCGTATATTAATGCGCGCTGCCTATCTATTGCTTATATCGCGGCTGCCTGAACGCTGTCGCGGAGTCACCGCTAGGGCCCAGCGTTAACACGCTGTCAAGGCCCGATTCTGTAATTGTCGTAACTTTCGTTGTGGTGTTTCATAAGCCCCTCAAAAACTCGGGGCAATATGTTGGGTTTAATTCCCCATGAGACCGCCGACATGGTGAATTGCGCCTGACTTTAGTAGTAAATGGTGAACCTGAAGGCGGCAGGTAACCTTTGCAACTCAACCCTACCTGACTACACACAACACAGTCAGTTTCCAGATTGGGGCATCCCATCAGTGCACTTCTGCCAAACCCACACACGTGGGTTGGATTCTGGGGCACTGCTGATCTGCGTCTATACACGGCCTACAGTACTTCTATAAATTTAGACATGCACAGAGTCTTAGACTGCGCCACCTGTAGGCACTTGTTTGACCCAGATTGTCGATTCAACAAAGTTAACTTGCCCTGGCCAACTTGATAAAGAGGCTGGCTCCTTCACCAGGTTTACTAGGGAAGGTAGATTTCCTGTGGAGGAGCGAGCCCCTCGTCACATATGCCTCTCTGGCCGAATGGTTTATACTGCCCTGTTGCGTTGTATGTCACTCAGTTGTCATCACGTGCCCTAATACTCAATCCTGGTGGCACTGCTGGGGTCATTTTCATTTACTTCTTCTTCTTCTTCTTGACAATTGCTGAACATGAGTGTTGCCTGAAGTCCTATCCTGTTCCGCCTCGGAATGACCTAGACCCTCATCCCCAACTAATTACAACGGTGCGGCCAAAAGTGTTCCATGCTGTGTCACTAATGAAGCTGGGAGCTAAAAGTGAGTAGTCCTAGAAGATGCCAAGGAGCGTCTGCAAGGCTTTTCAAGACCTACCAAGCTCCCCTTGACTTCCTTCAATACTGACTTGCTGACCCAACACTGCCTGTCCTCTTGGCTTCACTGCTTTATAGCAATAGTGCAACGGCTGGTGCCTGGGTACTTGGTCCCACAGGTCAGCATATGCCCCTAAACTTGAGCAATGAGTAGTGAGCGTTCACTCTTAACTCCTGAGTGCAGTACAGAGCTAAACTATAAGCAGCTCTGGTCGGACTATGGCTCTCCGGATAGCCTCAACGGTGATGACTACTAACACAAGCTCCCCATGCCTACTGACTGGGCCCACATTGATCCCCCCCCCCTTCCAAGGGTATCATATAACAAGAACGCATGCGCAGATAGCTACCGCATGCACTCATCCGAATAGGAGCTATGCTCCTTACAGAGGGAGCCCCCCGGCATAGTAGCACCCCGGCATAAAACACAGCACGGCAGCACTCAACTCTTAAGCAGACAACCAGAAAAGGCTCCAGCATCGATCCCATGTGTTGCGTTCATGATGCTATTTACGAAATCATCAACCATACTCACATCAAACTGCATTGAACCCTCAGGTAGCACTGGACCCTGAACCCTACTGTCGGTCTGCGATGCGTGCGCGTACAACACGCGTGTGTGTTCAAGCTTGTCTGCCTAACGAAGTGCTATGCAATTCAAGGCAGGCCCACAGATCGGTTTGATCGAGTACACTCTGCGCTGCAATTGCTCTGCTGTCTCCTGCTTACTTACCTGTGCTCGTGCTCAAAGAGCAGACACAGTAGTAGAATTGATACACTGACGAAGTGTTTACGGTAGTAGCGCTTTTTGCGGAAGCGTTTGGTTAGGGAAATAGATAATTACAGGGGGCTCAATATGCTTGAGCTAGGCACACAGAATAAGGCCTGATTTGCTCAGGTGGGCACGCTATGTTAAAAACACGGTATGTGGTGTTTGTCTAGTTGTATCTCATGGTTGCTTAAAGATTTGTTAAATGACTATTATCTTTTTCAGTCCGGACGCCACCTTAAATAGGCCCGACGCCAGCCAGTTTTAGATGCAATGCTGGTAGTAACTCAGTCTGACTTCCAGCTTCCCTCAGCTCCTATGGGGAGCCCTTCACTTCGTGTTCCGGACTCCACTTCCACTTACTTTCTGGTGCCAATCCACCTTTGCATGTGTCGTGGGATCAATCCGCTAATCCAACCGCAGGTTAGTAATCAACCGCAGCTTCTTCGGATTGCCAGGACCAAGCTCCAATCAGGAAGCTAGAGGATCACGCGCTCATATCGCTCTGCCAGGGAGCTCCGGCCCACAAACAGGGGTCTACCGGGTCTCCTTTCCTACCTCGGCAAAGCTCAACCACGCAGTAACCAAAGTTTGGAGATTGTGACTCGATTGCATCTGAACTATCGCAGGAAGTGTTGCTCATAACGCAAACCCACTTCGTCCTCAATTCTACAGTACAACACACTTCAAATTGTACCTATTTACGCAAACCATGGTCGTACTCACTCGACGCAACCTACAGCATCGTCAACATGTCTGCCCCAGGCACAAAGGTAAAAACACAATGTTTGCTGTCAAATCCAGCGCCCAAGTAAACGGTACTGCATATTAGGCCTTTAATACTGAAGTGCGTGCTCTCTCTCTCTCTCTCTCTCCAATAAGCAAACGCCTTGTCCCCTTTGATGGGTGGCCTTGCCAGGCCTGTCGAAGGAGAGAGGAGCGGCGGAAGTCAGCGACCCCGAGGACGAGGGGACCCCCGGGGGAGGCAGGTATGGTAAGAGGAGGAGGGATTGCAGGGTAAACCAGAGCGAGGATCAAGGGGGGGGGGGTGAAGAGAGTTCTGCGGGGATTTGCTACTCACAGGGGGTGAAGGTGTTCATAATGAGCTTTGACACGTCTCCAGACCTCCCTGACGCCACACACCGTCACAAATATCCCTAACACATAATGTTGGTAGCAGACGGCAACGCCCTGTTCTGGCCTCAAACTAAACCCTTATCCCTAACTAAGTTCTACACCTATTTGCAATTAACACTATTTCATGCGACTGGGGAAGACGGAGCAGGAAGTTCACGACAAAAGCAACAACAAACATTTGAGGTGTGGCAACCGCACGTTGCTGAGCCAGCACCATCTCGTTGTTGCATTGGTACTGCCACGTACTTACCCTTCCTCGATGGCCCCAACGGGCAACAGCTAGTAGTGTCACCTAGTCGTGGTGGCCAGATATTGTAGCAGCGTAACAAGGGGGAAGACAAGTTAGGAGGAGAAAACGGGGGTAGCGGGGAAAGTGGGGGCCATTATGGGATGTGGGAGTGAACATCCCCAGCACAAAGCCCTTGCTGCAAAGCAAAAGAATGTACATATTTTTTGCTGAAGTACAATCGTGCCAAGTCCATGTCCAGTGATCCTTACAAGAGTCTCAACTAACGCAAGAGTCTCCAAGGACATGCAATCATGGACGACCACTCCTTGCCAGTTGGACGCTGACTGGCTGCATCACACTACATCTATAAGTTTTGTCGAGCAAGATGGGCAAATACAGAGAACCCAACAGAGAGAGAGAGAGCTACGCAAGGAGGGGCGTGAGGTGCCCTCCCGCGTAAGATTAAGGGAGGGGCCCATTGGTGTAAGGATTACACTGGGCCAGCCTACCATAGGATAGTTACATCCGTGGGTGGGCTTCCGCCCACCCGCCTTTGTTAGCTTACTTTCTTGTAGTTCCTCCTGTGCCATTGAGGCTCTTTGAGCTTTTCTACTTTTCTTTTTGTTGTGTATATGCTGTGTAAGGACTTAACTGCTGCAGTATGTACTTCTGAAATGCATTGCTTTAGAGCTTGCCCTTTGATACCGAGGGCTTAAAGATTCATGGTGGTACTGTTGCTTGTATATGGTGCCTGCAACTCCGACAAGCAAGGGATAGTACCATGCTTTGGCAGTGGGGTCTATGTCTTTGATTTTGTCAATGAGTACTTGGTGTTGATAATCAGCTTTGCTTTGCTGGCCTGTTGGGTCTGAATCCCTGCAGATCTTGACCTCTATTATCCAGTACTCTGCTGGGTTGTTTCCATTCTTGGGTGAGAACCCAACAAATATGGCTGCTTTGCAATTGGACAGCTTGTCGACAAGCTGCGCATTCTGTTTCCTTGCATGCAGTATCTATCTTGTCCATCCAGCCACCTCATCATTTGCAATGGAAGACGCACAATGAGTAACAACTGGCATCAGTCTCCAAGTAAGACTTGGATACCAGCAGTACGCAATATCTGCCAGACAGACCCACACACTCGGGTCACGATGGAAGCTTTTTACCCATTGCTGATCTGCCGTCTAGACAGGGTCTGCAGCGAGTCAATTTCAACGAACTAGCCACATACCATGCTGGGCCTGTAGGCACAGAAGAGCCCCAGTGTTTTAGGGTTCATACGCTTGTTTTCCCCTGGTTGAACCTGGTGAAGGAGCCAGTCCCTAACATCTTCACATGCATGCCTCTCCCAGTGACTGATGTTTACTGTCCTGTTCTGCTGTGGCACAAAACCATCAGATGCTCTGCTGCTTGCTGCTGCTGCTGCTTGTGCCACCTCCTTCTTCCTGTGCTGTTATGGCTGCTTTTCACGTTGTTTTCTGCTAATAAATGTGGCCCTCTTTGGTGCTATACCTCCTTGTGCCATTCGTGCTTACAACTCCTGCCCCACCTTTCCCCTCATGCTGCTGCTGCTGCTACTGCTGCAATCTTGATGTTGAGGGTCTACAGCATGTTCTCCTGCTGCTTATGTTAGGACTAAATGGAAAGATAGGCAGCTACAGCGGATATTCATCTCCGCTTATGCTCTCCTAAGACGAAGGTATATGCACCTTAACAGACTATTAAATCTACAGTATACTTCCAGATTGATAGTGGTGGCTGAACAAAGATGCTGTATGACAAAGATAAGAACACCTCCACTCAACCACCATTATCTAGATGACATAATTCATACTCAGTCCCCAAAGAAGCCGTCCCATCAGTGCATTTCTGTTATAAGCAGAAGCTTGGTTTTATTTAGAAGTAAGTCCACACTGCTGATCAGCCATGAGCGGAGGCATTGGCAGTACTCTTATCAGCCTACTTAGGCATGTTCTCAAGTGGTGGCCTATGAGCGCGGACATTGGACTCATTGCTGTTCAAAACACATTTTCCCTGCTCTGGTTAATCTGATGATGGAACCAGCCCGCAGAGGATCTGGAGTGTAGGCCCTTTTCAGTGCCATGGTATGTAATCTACAGTTTCTTGTTCGGGCCACTCCAGCCTCCTTGTCATCAGATATCTGCCGCTGCTGGAAGTCCCCCTTTCTGCTTTTACTTCTTTTAGTTATATAATACTTCTGCTTCTCTTTCTGTTCACTGATCTGGCTTTCTTGGGAGCTATATCGATATCGCCTCACGCAATCCTCTCAATAGGTCTCTGCCCCACCTTAGCTGGCTGCAACTTGCAGGAATCAATGGAGGCATCCCCTACAGGCGCATCCCTTCCAACTAAGTGCCACGATTCAATCCGTACGTCTACTGCTGTACTAAATAATAGCTAAAGTTTCTGTGAACCAGTTTCTGCAAACTTACATGTGTGATCTTCGCTCGAGTCACCCATCCCTTCAGTTGTGAGTGACATACTGCATGTTCAGTGATCTTCCAGAGTCACAGCTCGGCTGCAGATGACCACATTTAACATGATGCAAGTCACCACCTCCTCACCAATTGGCTGCACTACAATACTACACCTGTGGGCACTGCAGGGTATAATCTCCTCGGGTACACTACTTGCTGCTTACCTCACTGCTCCGAAGCTGCACAGACGCTAGTGCTATCTGTGACCTCCTCGGAAATGACATGTGCATCATGCAGTATTAAAACAATAAAAGAAATGCACCATGCATAGTACTAGGTGCATATATGCGCTGACGGGCTGTGCTACTATGCAGCATCAGTAGTAGCACGGCCCATCAGCGCACACATTTATGCACATCGGTATTACCACATACCAGTACTACCATGACAGTGTCACAGAAAGAGTGAACATAGTCAGTGTACTGGAGTTTATCTGGAGTTCAGGCAGATTCTGTTGGTTCTGGAGTAAACAGAGTCAGAATATCTTCTGTGGAGTCTGTTTCCGGCTCTTGCTACTCCATTCTCAAACCCAACAGAGTCACGGAGTAGAAAGAGCCCACGGAGTATGGCCCCTCACAGGGCTGCCACGAGACTCTATGCGCCATACTAAGGTGCGCCTGGCCCACTAGAAAGCGGTGCCAGTTGCATGAAGTTGTACAAACATGTGAGAATCTGTGAGAATTTGGCTGCATTATTGTGCGGGATTGTGTACAGAGTACAAATCACCTTTCTGTCAGACTTGTGAGTTGAAGGCTTTAGGGGGTGATAAGTCAGACTGAAGATATGGATGTCAGACAGTGAGTCAGTCGGTGACCATGCTGTACCGAGTCTGTCACCATGTTGAGTGGTTTTGGAGTGTGTCTTTGAAAGGAGTTGGCAGAAGCAACGAGAGTTGGTAAACTGTGGCTGGAAGCTTCCACTTCCCGGCCAGTTTTTGAAGGGAATTAGTTGATAGCTGTCGGGCTCGATTGCCTGCGTGGACATTTGATGGGCACAGGCACCCTTAACCCCATGAACACTTGAATCACAAACCCTAAACCCCAACGACCCTTGACCTACAAACCCCCTAAACCCCACGGACACTTGAACCACATGAACCCTAAATCCTATGGACACTTCACCGACACGAGCCTTAAACCCTATAAACATCTGGTCACAGGAGCAAGAAACCCCATGGATACTTGAAGCACAGGAGCCCTTGACCCCATGGACACTGTAACCACATGCACATTTGACCCACAGAAACTAGGAGTGCTGAATCCGTTGAACTAGTTTCCACCTCTTAACACAAGCAGCCCTACTCATTCTGCATTCTGGCCTCCTCCATGCTGAGCAAAATTCTGCAGAACCAGTGGTCGGCAGGATCCCTGTACATCTTACAAGAGTCTACGTGCGGAACAGGCTATTCACCAGTACCTCCAGGCCAGGCACTACAGACCAGGTGTATGTACTGCACCCTACCCAATCCTTTAGCCAACAGGAACTATATGCTAAGTGTTGCAAAAGCAAGCCATACACAGCTTCCACAGCCGGCGTCATATTGCATGTTCAAATCGCCAGAGGCATCCACAGTTAGATTCCTGCATGTAAAGTCACTGACTCAAGTTGCACTCAATAGGTTTTGAAGCTTGGGACCCAGCATGCCTAACCACGCTGCTAAAGCTGGGACAGCTGCCTAATCCCTTGGCAGGTCTGGCCACCCGCCTAAGCTGCCTAAGGTTAGGCAAAATGGGTTTCGGTGTGTAAAGGTAGGGTGGGCACCTTTCAGCTCAAGAGAAGTTGTGCGCAGTGGCACCCGGTACTGTGAAGTGTTTTTCACCGCCAGAGACATGGAGCCGTAAACCCTTGAGCAACGCAGGTGCAAAAAAAAACCTAACAGAATATTGCCCCCGAACAACATCAGTCACACAGCAACTGAGACAGCCATCAGCCGCTTTTGCAACTAGCACGCAATCTGGAGTGAACAGTAAACAGTCACACTGCCTGGGTGCTTATAAGGGGCTATTGGAAGACATCACTGAGTGGCGGTACATACAAGGCCCGTCTCGAGATCGGGATGTGTATAGATAAGGTGTAAGCACTGTGTGCTGTACCATGGCCTGATTTGGTACAGCGTGGTTCTGAGCGTGTACCGTTGTGAGATTTGGGATGCTCCTTAAGGCACTTCTTAAGGCACGAGATCTTTTGGACGACAATCCATCACACTATGGTCTCCGTCGTCCAGAGTGCATCCCTTAGCCTTTATAAGATGCTGTCTTTGCCACGCACCTTAAACGCTTCTCGTCATGCTGCTAGGTCGGCCTGTTAGGATCCTAAAAACGCGGACCACAAAAAGGAAACCTGGTAAACCACGGTGACTTATCATATTAGTCGAGGGCCAAATCACATTGCCATTCGTACCCGCTTCTATCCTTTCCCTCCCAATGGCCCTCTCGAACGCTTCGCGTTCAAATTGGGCCAAAGAAGGGGTGGTGCGAATGCGTGCAGGGCCCATGGAGCCAGAAAGAGAGCAGGAGGAGGGAGCATAGCAGACAGTGACCCCTAGAGGCACCCTCTAGGTCCAAGCATGGCAATAAAACTCATCCTCACAAACAACTGAAGTCAGTCCTCAGGGCATCCCATCATTGTACTTCCGAAAGACCCTAATATTTGGGTTTGCAGGAACGCTGCTGATCTGCGGTAAAGATAGGGTTTCAAAAGATACTTTCATCAACCTAGGAATATCTCAGAGTGTGCGTACAGACGCTCTGGACCCTCATGGCAATAACATCGCAATATCCCCTCATGGCAATATGATAGCAATGGTACCCTGCCCTGGTCAACCTGGTGAAGGAGTCATCAGCCCCTGGTATCCCCGCATGTATGCCTTCCTCAAAATATTGTGTGTGTTGTCCTGTCCCACTGTGGCCCGATTAGCAGCAGATGTTCTGCTGCTGCTGCTGCTGCTTTTTTCTCATAATTAATGATAATGCTGCTGCTGCTCTACATGTTGTCTTCTAATAGACCTGGTTTTTCAGTAGGCGGCAGCAATATTGCCGCATCCTGCACACAGCCATCTGAAGACGTTTCTGCCCCATTACTTCCCCATGTTGCTGCTGCTGACTAATGAGCGAGTGAGTGGGTTTGTTGCTAAGGGCCAGTATGCTGAACTTTTTTCCTATTTAGCAATGCTTACAATGCGGAAATGGAGCAAAGTATTTGCTTCAGAGGATCAGATATTCTTGGTCCGCCACAGGCACATGCACTCAAAGTGCTTGTGCCTTCGCCGGACCAAGAACGTTTGCTTCACTACTCCTAACAAGTAAGCAATCTGCAACATGCAGCCCAGGGCCTACCACCTTCGTGACAATCTATCCAACACTGCTGACAATCGACATCATATAATGAATTGAGCCTGCTATCTGTGCGCCACCTCAAACAAAACCGGAAACTCTTAGATAGACCCATGTCTATTTGTTGAGGGCACGGGGGTATAGACAGCAATCTCTGCATCTTAAGGCACGCATTAGATGGCAAGATTTGCTAGTGCAGCTTATGATATAGATCCTGCAATTTGAGTCTCTGTGTCCCACCATGCCTCACTGGTAGTCACAGCTCTCTCTTCTTAACTGGGTCTAAGGAGCAATAGCTGGCAGTAGGGCCATCTAGCTATTGATCTCGTTAATGCTACACTGGTGCCATGAGGAAGATGAACAGCTGATTTACACTACTACACCATGACTGAGACCAAACACCTACCCTCACCTAAAGTTTAAATCCACCAGCACACACAATGCTTATTGATTCTTGGCCTCACATTGCACCAAAATTCAGAGGTGTGGACTGAGAGCTGTGCAACCTAGTGTCACCAAAGGCATGGGTCCCACCAGGTAAAGAAAGCATAGAAACACCCATCTGTCAGTTTGTACTCAATAGCTTATATGATTGTATCCAGCACAAGCTTGCACCGAGGCGGTTTCACTACGCCTCAAAGCTACCCTCCGGCTTAGCTTTGAACTGCACTGACAAAGCTAAAGCTGAATATTGAGACTTTCCAGAAATAGACGGTGGATTGTGAGCTTTCAAAGCCAACTGTGGTGTATCAGCTTAGCAAGCTGAATAAGAGCTGCCCACAAGCTGCACCAAAGCTAGCAATGCTCAGAAAGGCAAAGCTGAACAGAAGCTGGAGCTGGAGCTGGTACCAAGAGTGTAGAATGCAAGCTAAAAGCCGAGGCATATTGGGCATTGCGTGTACTGCACTTCAGCCTGGTTGTGCAGCATGGTAACCAATCCCACCTGCAGTCTGACCAAGTGGAAAAGGCTGGGCAGCCATGTTGGGAAATTCAATGCAAGCACTGGTTACCCAGCTTTGTTGCAATGCCACCAAGATTAAGAACCATCTGCTTGCCAGCACCGAGATGTATAAGCAGGCAGTGCTTGTCCGGAATACTCGAGTCAACATTACATACCCTGTGTGTGCTCTTATGTCAGTAACATCCCATACTACCAGGTAGGAGCAGATGCATTCATGGCCAACGGTCAGTTGAACCAGGCAGTCATGCCTGATGCCTTCTGTCCTGCCATTCATGTTTAGCTTGTGGCCTACCAATACCGGCCAATTGGGCAAACCAGCTGGCACAAGCCTCAGCTGGAAGGAGTCATGCAAGCATTGACCAAACTGGGAGGGTCGGAGTGCCCACAAAGGAAGGATCACGAAGGATCATGAAGGATCACGAAGGTGCGAGGCTGCCCAAGTGCTCTGCTGAACAGGCCTGCCTGAATTTGCTAACAGCCCTGAAGATGCAGTTCTCCAGCAGATGCTTGCTCAAATTGCAGCATAGCACTGCCTTGTCCAGTAGAGGCAGCCACTTCCAGATGTTCTTTGGGTCATCCTCCCAGTGACCCAACTCGCTGCTGTGAGCATCCAGGAAGCCTCACAAGCTCATTGTGTGAAACGTTCCCAGGGCTGGTGAGCGGGGAGGAGGGATGCCAGAAAGTGACCGGGGGGAAGGGGAGAAGGCAGAGGGATGGGGAAGTAGGAGTATGAACTGGAGGACAACCGGATAGGAGTAGAACCTGGCTGGCTGACGGATGAGCCAGGGGGTAGAGTGGCGGAAGTCGAGTATGTACGGAAGACACCAGAGGCTCGCTCGTGGCAAGAGGATGGGGTAATGAAAAAGAGTTGTGCTGGGGCTGGCTACTTGTGGGTGACCCGGTGTACACGTGGTACTGCATGTCACAGGGCCTCCCTCAACCCACAGACAATCATAAATGTCCCTTAACATAGACCCTCGGTAGGGTGACTGGCTGTTCTGAGCAGCCCTAAACAAAACTTTGCCCCTCTCCTTTACTAGTTAAAGGCCCTCCCCCTGCTCTAAACAATGTTCTGTGCTGCTATGGCTGAAGCAGGAAGCTAGAGAATCTTGGATGCAAAGGAGCTTCATACCATCAAGAGACCTGTAGCTCCCCTTTTGTTTTTTAAAGAAAGCAAGGGGGCAGGTCTGTCATGTCAGCAAGGACTAAATGCTGGCCATGTTGTAACACCAGACCTGCCTACTTGGTTATACTATTGTGCCGACTGGCAGGTGCCTGGGTATGTACCTTATCCTCACAGACGCAACGGGGGTTCTTGACCAGAGACCAGAAACATGCTTGGAGCGAGAGGAAGACAGGGGTAATAAAAGAGGCCGGTTGCACCAGTGCTGTACTTGTGGGTGGCCAGGTGTATGCACAAGTGGTACTGCATGTCACAAGGCCTTTTCAATCCACTACTAAGCAGTCACACACATCCCTAAACGCAGACCCTCGGTAGGGTAACTAGACTAATTTGGGCAGCCCTAAAGTAAACTATACCCTTCCCCATTGACTGAGCCCTGCCCCTTCTTTAAACAGTGTTCCGTTCTGCTGTGACTAAAGCAGGAACCTAGAGAAGTTTGAATCCTTGAAGGTGCAAAGGAGGTTCATACCAACCCAGAGACCTCTAGTTCCCCTTTGATTTGTCTCACTCCTTGTTGACGTGACAACCCTGTACACTTGGCTATATCAAACAGACGTGTCACAACGTGTTTCTGGGGTACTTCTGCCAGCTGCGTATCCGTATGTTCTATCTGCTACAAAGTATGCTCCAGATATGTCATCTGATTGTCTGTGGCAGTTGAAAGCTCAGCTCTGCAAACACTTCGTTCAGATACATCCTAAAAACAGACTCATGTAGAGTTTAAGTGATTGTATGTGCCTGATCTGTCCACAGCCCACAAGTAACCTAAACCATGGTCCTGAACTCAAGGCTGAAGTAACCCTGGGCCCAACAGTGATTCTGTGCTACTCTGATTGATAAGCCTTATCTGTCAGAGTAGCACAGAATCACTGTTGGGCTGTGACCCGAAGGACCTGTGACTTGTGACCTGAAGGAGTTTGGGGCAAGAGCTAGTTATGTAATCTAACAACTGTCGGTCTCGGCGATGCTGTAGCACGCTTAAGACAGTACAAAACACTGTGAGACCGCTAAGCAGCTCGGCGACACCAGTGTACCATGATGACTGACACCATGATCAAGACCAAGTAGACCAGCATCATTGTTAAGACCTAGCTGTGCATCTGTAGAACAGCTCCCTCTTATGTTAATAACATTCCATACTACCAGGTAGGAGCACTCATGAAGCAGGCAGTCATGCCTGGTGCCTTGCTACCTGCCGTTCATAATTAATTTGTGGTTTACCAATGCCAATTGGGCAAACCAGCTGGCAGAAGCCTTAACTGGCAGGAGTCGTGCAAAAACTGGCCATCTTCACTGGGACAGTCTGAACCCTGCCCACAAACGAAGTCTCAGTCACAAGCTCATTGTGTGAAACGTTCCCAGGGCTGGCGAGCCGTGAGGAGGGATGCCAGAAAGTGACCGAGGTAAAGGGGAGAAGGCAGAGGGATGGGGAAGTAGGGACTGGAGGACAACCGGATAGAAGTAGAGCCTGGCTCGCTGATGGATGGGCCAGGGGGGCGGAGTGGTGGAAGCCGAGTGTATACGGAAGACACCAGGGGTGGTCTTGACCAGGAAGAGGCTCGGAGCGAAAGGAAGAGGCAATGAAAAAGGGTTGCGCTGGGGCTGGCTACTTGTGGCTAATCCTGCGTACACGTGGTACTGCATGTCACAAGGCCCCTTTCAAACCACAGACAATCATAAATGTCCCTAAACACAGACTCTTGGCGACTGGCTGTTCTGGGCAGCCCCTAAACAAAACCACATCCTTCTCCTTTACTTAGTAAAGTCTCCTCCTGCTCTAAACAGTTTTCCGTGCTGCTCTGACTAAAGCAGGAAGATAGAGGAGCTTGGATCCTAAGCTTGAAGATAGAGGAGCTTGGATCCTAACCTCGGTGCAAAGGAGCTTCATACCAACAAGAGACCTCTAGCTCCCCTTTGCTTTCTTTGAAGAAAGCAAGAGGGCAGGTCTGTCATGTCAACAAGGAGTAAATGTACGCCTTGCTGACATAACAGACCTGCCCTCTTGGATCTATTAAGCAGACTGACAGGTGCCAGCTTAACCTCACAGTTAGTGGACCTAAAACCTAGCGGAGATCAGTTCGGCAGCTTTCACGGTTTGCTCATATGAACAGCATTAGACAGCTAAAATGTGAGCCCACCATCTCTCCAAATACCCTGGTGGATGTTGACTCATCACATTCTTTCCACCCATCCTGATCGACTTATGATCGACTTATGATCGACTATCGCCTTGTTGGATGCCGCCTCGCTCCATACTAGAGTCTCTACGCTCTAAATGAACTTACGCACATAGGGCTCTGCAGTATGTAGTAGAATTAGGTGTATTCCGGCTTTACACTCAACAGGAACTCCTGCTAGTAGCACCTCCACTTGACTCAACCCGACTATAGAGGCTGGTAACTGATTAGGTTCTTCCATGTGTAGAGTGTCATCCTGGCCGCAGTATGAGGACATCCAAGTACACAGTCAACACATGAAACTGTCATAAGCCTCTCTTTCAACCCCTGAACCCTGGAGTCTGGACACTGCACCTACAGAACTTTAGTATGTCCTATGTTTTAACCAAGCTCTGTCATTGATTGTAGACAGCTCACCGGCTTAATTAAGGAACATAACCTATCATAGTGCGTGGTTAGCACACCTGCACGACCCATGGGATACAATCGGACCTTTTACTGGACCGCTTCTCCAACAATCTACAACCCATAGCTTCCATGGCTGCCAGCAGACATTGCATATGGCACCTATGTTTCCCCTTTGCTTGCTCACTACACATCACTGCCTGCTTTGAGCAAGCATGCACCTACTTCAATAACTTATAAACTATCTTGTTTGTTGCTGACGTGGGGCGCTCTACTTCATAGGCCGGGAATACTCTGCGCAGTAGAGGCGCAATTAACAACAATAGTCATGTGTAGGGATTCACCACAATCGCTGTATGCACGTGGTGACACCTTAATATACTAGAACCTGCAATGCCCCTTCAGGCAAATGCACTCCTGGACGAGCCGGATCAGTTCAGTTGCTATTGGATTACAGCCCCTCTGAGCAATAACCATCGACTGCTGGCCCGCAGAATGATCCAATCGTGAACCATCATGTGTGCTAGTCCCCTTGTAGGACGCGATGCTTTATGGGCAAAAGCACACATACATGCCACATGACAACAATGCAGCTAGGCCTTTAACTGGACCACGTCCCAGAGCTCTCTGCTCTACACCGCAATAATGGACTATAGCTATGCAAAGCCGCCAGCAGACTCTGCACACGGTACTTAGCTTTCCCCCCTGCTTCCTGACATCACATCACTGCCTGCTTCGAGCAAGCATGCGCCTACTTCCAGGATAAGTTACAAAGGAGTAGTAAGTAGTTTGTAGGTGACCTGAGGCTCTACTTCAGTAGGCCGGGAACGTTTTGTGCAGTGCAAGTGGCAGCTAACACCTTTCCAACGCATTCAACAGTCAACCATGGAGTGTAAGAAAGGGCAAAGCGGAAGCTGGAGGAAAGAAAGAGGGGTTTGGGAGGGGCGGGGGGGGGGGGGGGGGCGGGCCCGTCCAGACAGAGGACGGCCGGAGAAAGGGGGTTAAAGATAACTGACGGGGTTGCACAGGGGCTGGCCACCTGGGAACTTCCGGCCAGCTCATAGTTGCTAGCTACACATAATAAGAGCTCAGCTCGCGCTGTACACGACCACTGATACACTTAATCATCGATATATCCTTGAACACCGACCGATTTAGCCTCCATCAAGGACACATCCATGCTTGTGTAGCAGATGGTGTATGCCTGTTAGTCCTGTGCCAGCCTAAATCAAATAAGGCTCCTAACTAACCCCTGATGCTGCGGGCAACAATTTTATGTGCTGCTGTGACTGAAGAAGCTGGGATGTGTATTCCAGCCTACAATGAGCGGGAACCGAACCCATGCTGGTAACACCTCAGCTTGACTTGGAAACCAGACTAGGGACGGAAAAGGCCTCAGCATCTTCCATGTGAAGAGGGTCATCCCAGCCGCCATATGCGGACTGGTATCCCACGCCTACACATGAGGCTGCAATGATCCCCTGACGTAACACCTGGACCCTGGACCCTGATCTCTAAGCACTATGATTGTGAGTGAGTGAGCAATTGGACGCCGGGCGTTAACCCTGCGTAGCTTTATTTAAGGAAGAGGCGGTACTAGCACACGTGGTGCGGTCCCCCGCCCCCCCCCCCCCCCAATCGTATAATTGACCTTGTAATTTATCGAGCTATCAACCGTTGACTGTTAGCCAGAACATATGAAGACACAGTAAGGATAACATCCTGATGGCAAATAGATGTACCACCCATGGGTAACTGTATGTTGGGCCTTGGAATGGACCACCTTCCAAAGATGTCTACTCTACACCATGGGTTTGCTCTTGATCGAATGACTGCCTGTCTTGAGCAGCCTTCAACCATAATAATCCCTACCCTTGGTCCCAATAGTGTTTGGTCGCTGCAGTGACTGATGAAGCTGGAAGCTAGAGGAGCTTGACTCCTTGAAGTTAGCTACAAAGAACCAACTCAAGAGGGAACAAGGGCTCCCCTTCGCTTTCCCTACCATACTGCTTGCTGACATTGCAGCACTCCCCTCTAGGCCATACTGAGCAGTGCAGTCCACTAAGGAGTGGTTTGACCTCACATTTAGTGGAACCAAACCTTAAACTCTTGAGTACAGAGCAGGAGCCTTTACTGATGCTTCCTAAAACGAGTAGTACACATATGAAGTGTAAGCAGACCATCGCTCCGTATCACCCTGGGGGACACGACCTAAACACAATCACCCTATTCCTTCTGACCGGTCCCACCTTTGACACAGCCTCGCTTCTAGCGCCCCCACCTTATGCCCAGCCTCGCTACTAGATCTAGTAGCGAGGCACTGCCAAAGGTGGGGAAGGTCAGCAGGACTCTAGCCCTTATTACGCACATGGGGCCCTGCAGTAAATCATAGGAGCTACCGTAGAGCCATGCATGTAATGAATGGACAGGGGCAAAAAATACAAGTAATTGAGGATTGGACGGGAAAACCGAAATATACTTTTAGAATGGACATGGCCAAATGAAAGATTTCTGCCATTTGGACACCACTTGAAAATGGCTCCGTCCATTTGCTGTAGCTTCTGCTGTTCATGCAGCTGTTGCATACAAGTAGCCCTAGCACCGGTCTGGAGCTTGACCCCACTAATGAAACTACTACCGGACCCTAGTTAGACAGTTAGACAGTTAGACTGTATCGCGTTGGCCACACGCCTCAATCTGGGGTCTGTGACGTCAAGTGACCGACCGCGGATGCTGCAATGGCACCTTCCAGGTCGGCGCTTCTGATCAGCCCACTCAGCTGCCCGCTTATTTGCTCTAGCAAACGTCCTTTCATTTGCTATTGCTTTTCTACTTCACGGATCTTACCAAAGCCGGCGAAGGTACAGATCCTTTGCTTCATATTGCGTCATGTTAACCCATCATGAACCAACAGGGGCACATGCAAAGCATTTAAGCGCATAACAAATGCCCCAGGAGGAATCTGGCAAGCTTTGGAGGCATATTCGCACGGCAATAGTTTACCGAAATGGACGGGCCCCAAAATTACTTCAAAATCCTGGGGAATGGACAGACGAAGAAACTAAATATATGATTGGACAGCTGAAAAAAAGATGTTTTTGTCCAATCATCATCTGGCTCTACGGTATGTCCTGGCCTACACTCAGCAGGAACACATGCTAGTAGCACCTCCACACCTCCGAAACCAGAGCAGAGAAACGGAAAGGGGCTTAGGGGCTTAGCATCTTCCATGTGTAGAGGATCCTCCTTAACGCAATCTACGATCAGCAGCGTACCAGGTCTACACATGAGACTGCCATGGTCCCCTCAGGTTGAACCCCTGGACCCTGGACTCTGGACACTGAGCCCTTATCAATTTAACTCATCTTGCACCGACCACTAACCGCTAGTGCTCCAGCTGATACAAGGAGCATATGGCGTACCATACTGCATGTCTAGCAGACAGCTCGTACAGGACCCATGGGGAACTGTTGGACCTTGACCCATCAAGGCGCAAGCGTATCCCATGGGTCCATTCGAAATAAGCCACCTTCCATGGCTGTCTACTCTACACCACGAATCTTTGCTTTACACCACACCCTTGAATCCATAACTGTACCCTTGACATCAAGCACTAACTGCATTCAGCAAGCACATACCAACGTATCAGTGTCATTAATGTTCTCCTTATTATGCTCATGTACGTTGGGCAGTTCCTAGGTCAACGAACAGATTCTCGGTGCCAGTGGCGCCCCGGTACTGCACCTCGTTCCTCACCAGCGGGAGCCTGTGGTGGTGAACCCTTGAGCAACGCAGTGGCAGCTAGCTACCTAACAGTACCCAGGGCTGCTGCATGCATGGACATGCAGCTAGATAGTCCTACCTCAAAGCTCCTCATTGGTTTTCTGTGCTGCTGTGACCAGATGAAGGTAGTCCGTCTGAGCTAAAAGAGGTTCTTTTGTCATGCTGCAAATAACCTTTGCATGACCAGTGAGGCAGACCCAGCTTTCGTGACCTTCCCTTAGCTTTCTGTAAGATGCCTTTGGACAGGAAGTGGCCCGTAAGGAAATTGAAAAGGAGGAATACCATCAGGAGAGACTGGATAGGCGTGAGGCGAAGACACACGGGCCGGGGGAGGGGGGGGCGGCCTGGCCAAAAACACTATACTAGCTCCTACATTTCTCGAGGCTTTCCCCAAGCCACAAGCACAAGTTATCCGTAGACAAAGTAACTCAATAGGGTGATTGTCTCTTCTGAGCAGCCTAGTCACTCTACAGCCACATTTTGAACTAAACCCTACCCCTCAGGAAGGCTTGCAACAGGTTGCCTAGCACATCCTGATGTGACTGATGAAGCTAGAGGAGCTTGGGCCCTTAAAGGTGCAAAGCAAATTCTCACCTGTAATAGCTACAAGCTCAACTTTGCTTTGCCCACTCCCGTCCTTGCTTGCTGACATGCAGCTCTGCCCTCTCGGCTATATGGAGCAGACTGACAGGTACCCGGGTAACTTAACCTCACAGTTACTGGACCTAGCCCTAATTCATGAAACTCAATGAAGGAGCTCTCACTGCTTGCTCATAGTAAGAGCAGTACACAGCTAAAATCTCAGCACAGCAATGCTCCAGACCCCCTGGTGGATATCAACAACTCCTCCTGTCACTCCTGACCGGCAGGCTGTCCACATTTTACACCCCGGGTAGCTCAGTTGGTTCAGAGCACCGTATTCACATCCGTGAAGTCGCAGGTTCGATCCCTGCCCCGGGTAGCGAATCGTCAGATCTTCGAAGCGACCGCGATAGGATGCAGCTATGGCGCAGTTGCTTAGCGCGCTGCCTTAGGATGGCAAGCTTCCAGCAGGCGTGGGTTCAATTCCGGTTGTCGGCAAGATTTGGCGTCTCATGCAAGGAATGGTGCGGATTCAAGTCCCGCTACCGTCGCTAGGTGGAAAGTCGTCTACTGGGTCCAATCCCCAGGCTCTTCCATCGACCGGAATTTCGGACGGTTTACATGGTACTGTGGTTTCGTCCCACAGGCTCCTTTGAGAAAGGAGAGGTGCGGCCCGGCATTGAATCCCCGGAAATAGAAAATAAGGGCTCCCTCTGGGAGGGAAAGGAATCCTAGGAGAAGGATCATATTGTTAAATTTGCAGTGTGGTTCAGTGTGCTGCACAACCAAAGTCCCTAACCCTGGCCCGGGTTGGGCATGGGAAACTAGGCCCTAGGGGACACAGTTTCACAGTGGATATGGTAAGAAGGTGGCACGCTACGGCAAGGGCCCCACTTTTTTTAAGTATACGCAGGCATTCCCATGGCCTTGCGTCCCTTTCTCTTCTTTTCTCACTTTACATACCGCCTCTCTAATAAAGTCCAACTAAAAGTCCGTATATCTTACAAGGACTTACGCGCATGGGACTCTGCAGCAGATCATATGAGGTATGTAACTGCATCAGAACCAAAACTGCATCAAAACCAAAACCATGCTAGTAGCACCTCGGGACCAGACTAGAGAGACGAAAAGGCCTTGGCATCTTCCATGTGTAGAGGGTCATCCCAGCCACCATATACGGACACCCAGATAACTACTACACATGAAACTGCCATGATCCCCTGAGGTAACCCCTGGACCCTGGACCCTGATCTCTTAAAGACTTAGTAATTGGTCTTGTGTTTTTTTCTAAGCTGTCAACTGCTGACCGCTAGCCGACACATATAAGGATAATCCTACCATTCTGGATGGCTAGCATTGATACATTGTTACATCTACGCACACTGGTTGGTGGCGTACAATTAAGGAAGTAGAGCCTACTGGTGAGGGTACCCACAACCCAGAGCACAACCGCAGTTCTGGCTCACCACAAAGCCACCTCCAACCCTACCACCCCACACTTCAGCGTCTACACCATGGCCTCTTGGTCCTTCTGGGCGTGCATGTACTGGAGATAACGACACAATGCACCCATGCCATGCATACATGCACAATGAACATGCACTACAGCACACACCAGGATATGCAGGTATACCCATGCCCCTTCTGAAAATGTCCACACATGCATTGGCACAACATGCATGATGAACAATGCCCACCCTGGGCTAGGGTCAGAGAATTGGTTCAGCAGCTCTCTCGACCACACTGCCTTTCGGCTGTTAAAGGGCGTCAGCTCTGCCCTACCAATGTACGTTGTTGACTATAGCTAGGGTTTTAGGCCCGCCTTGAAGGCCAACCATGTGAATCAGGTTCCAACAGCTAGGGTTTAGCGCCCCCTAGAAGGCACTACAACGTACCGCAATGCCTTGATGAGGGACATGACGGAATGACAGCACATTGTTCAACCTCACCATGACTGGGTCCACAGCTAAACACGTACTTCGCCGGCAAATGCCCGCTTGCCAATACCACACGTCCACCCATGAGATGCCGACAGTTTGCCAAAGTTAAAATCCAATCATAGATGCCATGTGCCTGAGATGCCAAAGAGGTGTGAAGAAGAAGAAGAGCTACGTCAGGCTAGTTGAGTAACTGAGGCTGAGGCGGAGCCTCTGCCAGAGTCCCAGCCTGCGTAAGTTAAGAAGGGAGAGGCAACTGAGGTCAGGAGACCTGGCCTCGTGGCCTCTACCATTAGAGAGGTGTGCATATCAACATGTTCCATGCCACCTGAGCCAAAAGTTGTTCTGATCAGTGTAAGCAAGGTGACAGGCCCTAAGGCTTTTCTGAAACCATCCTAGAAAAACCCTCCATGCCACCTTCTCACATGCCTTACTGCAATCCAAACATAGGAAAAACTCCCCAAAAACAATGTGATAGCCATTTACCTGCATGGCCTGCCGCATGTAATCACATGCCCACATGGGAGACATGGCATGCAATTAGGAATGCCTATATGTATTGCTGATAACATTTGTAGGTCGTGCCACATTCTGCTGACTGTTGGAGCCAACTTGGGCTTCTCAAGGCCAGGTAGGGGCCACCTGTGACAGGTGCACCCATTCCTTTCCCACCGTCTTCTTCGTGTACTGTCTTGAGGGTGCATTCACCAGAAATGGAGCTGCTGTTCCTGCTGCCTTGCTACCATCATGAACACCCTGGGCTGGGCGAAAGCTGAAAAGCTGCCTTTCCAGGCCAGATGTGGTCTGACGGAGCTGGTATCCATACACCACATTTACGCCAAATAGGGGTACACGCTTTACCCCGTATACGCTCGAGTGCGATAGCTTTTTCTCAACTGTTAAGGCCTACTGCTTGCTCTGCAATGTTCGAAACATCATTTCGATACATAATTGATAGCTTCCAATCGAAACATGGTGGGGATCGACGCCTGCTGAAGGCCTGGGTCGCCTGACCCATTGCGTGCCAGACTGTAAATCGAAAAATTCAACGACAAAGCCTTTTTTGCTGCCTACTGTGCGCCAGATTACGGAGCATGATTATAGGAACCTATCTGACTTCGCGATTTGCTTGAAGCTCATGCTTGCACGCTGTTCGGACTGACCATGGTACGTGGTCAGACCCCATCGGGCACCTGGACGGAGAGGTATCTGGCAGGTTTGTTTCATGAAAAGATTGTCAAAGCATGCGGGCAAGATGTTAAGGTAACGATGCGCACTGCGATAGGCCATTAAAGCCTCTTGTATGTAACAGGTGCCGAGCAGCCGCGAACTTATGCCAGTAAAAGGGCTCAAGAACCCCTTCGCACTTGTCTGCTTTGTGGCACATAGAAGCCCCTTTGATGCTGACCTGTAATGCAGAGGATGTCTAGATATGAATAGAAGTCCTAAGTGGGTGCAGAAGCCATTGCATTTCATTCTTCAACGAGGAAGTACAAGATGCCAAATGAGCCTGAGTCAGCCGTGCTAAGAACGGCACTGCCGGAGACGCTGCTTGTTGCTAGAGCATTTCAATCAACGGAGGAATTGTAACGTCAAGTCTTTGCAACTTGCAAGCTTGAGAGAGGTCCATTTCTGGCTGATTTAGTGTCTCCAGTCAGACAGCACCCCCGCACCCCTGCAGCTGGTATTGCCTTTGAAGCACAACGTACAATGCGCATGGAGCGCCCGCTGCATGCCAAAACAATACTATGACCATCTAAAGATGATCCCGCACAACGGTTGCTGTCCATGCATCCAGCTCCGGCCACCCAGCCCCCTCCGCAATCCTGGATCTCCTGGATATCCATACTCCCGTGATGCCATCCGCAAGACATATTTCAGCAGATTTCGTCCCAGTGGAGCTTTACAAACATATTTGTAAAGATCCCGAACAAAACAAGCAAGGATGGAAGCAAAAGTTCTCTTCGCGCTTCTAGCAGATGTTGGTTGAAACAGCGAAGGTGTCTAGAGGCGCCCGCTCACAATGCAACCTTGCGTACAACCATGTAGGTACTTAAGGTCTTGATTGGATGCAAAATACTGCTTCTGTTTGCATTCTGGAGGAAGCCAAATGTTGCGCAAATGTGCTGGTGACACCGGCTCCGAAATACAGTTCGGCGCCTTGGCGTAAATGTGGTGTAAGCTGCCGACTTCTTCGAGGTCCATACTGTCCTCAAAGGCCTTCACGCAACCACTGTATAGCTGCCAAAAGGCAGAAGCCGCCTGAGCTGGGGGTCTGCGAAGCCATGATCGGCTGCCGATGGGCTTCTTTTCCGATTGGGAGCTGATTGGCAGATGCCGCTAAGCCAGCCATATGAACTAGCTTAGGGTAGCAAACTGCATTATGCCAAAAGCCAGTTGGGTCCGACTTGTTGCGCTCACCCGACCTGAGCGAGATGCGTCGCAACGTAATGCTGAAAGCTAGAGTTTAACGCCTTCTAGAGGGCGTGCATTACTGTGATGCCTCCTGCTAAATCGACGTGATTTGCAATGTGGACAACGTCGGCAAATGCCAACATCCGGTTGTCGGAAGGGGTCATTGCGCGCATCGACCCCACGAGTCTCACCGGAAAAGGCAGTTTCCAGGCTCGTCCTGAACATATTAGGTGTCTTTTCATGCAGTCGTTGTGCAATACCTGCGACTTTACAGGTGTGCGGGCTAATTCGTGGTGTGTCCAAATCTTTCAAAACAGAAAATCTGCAAATCTTACAGATCTGGGGGTAATTTCCGCTACCTGCAAATTTGGGGGTCAATCCGGGCTTCTATAGGCCCCACGGCACCCAAAAAAATCTTTGTTCCCGATTGGAATTTGTTCCGTTTGTGGTAGATGGTTGTCCAATGCACGACTGATGGAAATACCTGCATCTGCTCACACGGCACCGTGGTGGTTAGTGGTCACCTGTCATCAAAAATGGCATGGCTTAGTCGAATGCAACTAGCAACTTAAGTAGTGAGGGTTCAGTGTCGAAAGTCCAGGTAGGGGCTAGCTACTTCCGCCCTTCGTAGTTCCATCCCCTATCCATGAAGACAACTTTGGGTCAACATGTAGCAACGCTGAGTGGGCCTCAAAGTGAACCACTATCCACAGCTCTCTGCTCTCCATCCCTCTCTATGACCCGCCAGCAGACTCTGCACACGGTACCTAGCTTTCCCTCCCTGCTTGCTGACATTATATCACTGCCTGCTTCAAGCAAGCATGCACCCACTTAGACAACTTGGTTGTAAGTTATACAGTTCGTTGCTGACATGGGGCTCTCTACTGCATAGGCCGGGAGTGTTCCGCGCAGTGCAAGTGGCAGCTGATTCCTTGCCTCTGTTCAACAACAGAAGCATCGAGTGTATGAAATAGACCAGGTGGGGAAAGCGGGAGGAAAAGAGGAAGTTTGGGCGGGGAGCAGAAAAGGTGCGGGGGGCTGGAGGTGGGAAGGGGTGCAGTGGGGCGAGAGACAGGGGTTCAAGCCAGGGCTGCATGGCCAGAGGAGAGCGAGGGACGCCAGAAGCAATGAGGAGATGCGAGAAGGGAGGGATGGGAGGGAAGGAGCGGAGGGCACCCGGGGGGGGGGGGGTATGAAGAGAAGCCGGTGCGGTCCCGACCAGACAGAGGTTGGCCGGAGGGGGAGAACCAGCAGGGGGTAAAGGTAACTGAGGGGGTTGCGCAAGGGCTGGCTAGTCGAGGTATTTGGGCCAGCTCACAGCTGCTAGCTGAACATCTTAAAAGCTCCCTCGAGCTGCACACAACCACTGACACAAACAATTATCAATACAGAAGAAGAAGAAGAGCTACGCCAGGCTAGTTGAGTAACTGAGGAAGAGGCAGAGCCTCTGCCACAGTCCCAGCCTGCGTAAGTTAAGGGAGTGGCGACTGAGGTCAGCAGATTTTATCAATACATCATTGGGACACCCATCGTCACTTTATGGTTTGCCCTTTTGTAACTCGGCATCCAAATTGACCAGTTATACACCTGGTCGTCATGGCTTGCGTGGATGGAGTCACAAATTTGCAAGCCAGCACACAACTTGGAACCTATTAGTAGCTTACCATATACGAAAGTTTGTTCGCGCAAAATGTGCTTTTGCATGCATCACTTCCTTTCTCAGTAGAGTGACACACGTTATCGATGGAGGCCCTTGGCTTCTCATATCAAATCTATGAGGTCCCCTAGGATTGCCAGGTGGTGGAGGAGGGACATAAATGCACCAATGCACCATGGGACCGTATCTTGGGAGAAGAGTGCACTGGACGGGCGCTTCAATCCGACGATGCTTCTAACTTTATGTATAAGCAATTTTACATTACAGCTTCGCCTCTCCCCAGCATCTGAGCTGTAGTCACATCATTCACCAGGAGCATAAAGCCAGTGAGACTCCGGGTTCGGAACTTCAATGTGCATAAGCTTATGCCAACAGGAACTCAAACACTCGCCCAATCTAAATGCTAAGAAAGCAACCCCTCTAACACATCTACTGGGACGCTTTCTATGCCAAGACAATCTAGGTATTCCGACGCAAGAAGGAGGGGCTTCGAGAATGGGTGCTTAAGCCCTAAATCCTCATCCCCAGGGCTGCGTGGCCAGGAGAGAGGGAGGGATGCCAGAATTCAGGAAGAAGCGGAAGAAGGGAGGTATGGGAACAAAAGGAGTGAGCAACTGGAGGGAGCTGGGAGGCTTCATGTCAGATTAAGAGTGCTTGGAGGAAGAGGTTGTGGGATCTTACGCACCCTTGGGAAAGCCAACGGTTAGTGAGGTGTAGAAGGCGCACTAAGCAAGCTAGTGATAAGCATGTGGAGCGCTATGTGGTGCCTTTCAGTGGCTGGGAGGATGGTGGTTCACCAGTACCTAGGTGGTGGGAGCCACCTCCAGCCCCTACTAGGGTGGTGCTTGATCCTGCTGCCTCCCCGCCACCCATGTGTGATGGAAGTGGAGCAGGTTTTGGGTTTTAGTGGTGGTGTTTGCTTCCCCTTGGTGTGCACGCCGTTGCATCTAGCCTCAGCTTGTGTGTGGCAAATCCACCATCGGTTGTGTGGCTTCGTGATTGTGATCAGGAGCCTTGTGTTTGTGGCCTAGGTTTGTTTGGCCATTGGCATTGCTGGTCTTGCGTTTTGATTGATTGATTGAACTGGAGGGCAATGGGGGAGGTGGGAAGGGTGTATGAAGGGAAGGGGGGGAACCCGACGAAAATGGCAGGGAGAGGGGAGAATGGGCGGTTCAGCTTAGGGGGTAATGCAGCGGCTGGTTACTTGAATACTTTCGACCAGCTCACTGTTACAGGTCTCAAGAGCTCCCTTGTGCATGCTGATGAAATGATTACTCATACATCCCTAAACAATGGTTGCTTGAGCCTAGAATTATCAAGGAAGATCCTTGATTGCGTCACGACAGCAGATGGTATATGCCTGTCAGACCTGGACTGGTTGAGTCATACTCTGGGGTAAGTGGTCCTCATTAAGTAGGCCTACTTCCTTTATTGTATGCCACAAATGGTGTGTGCGTAGATGTAACCATGTGACCATACACTTAAGTCATGGTGACCATAATGCTGGAGCCAACAGGCTTCTTTGCTGTGGTCACTCGTGAAGCTGGAACCAGAAAGAGCTTGGTCCTTAGAGAAAGGATCTTTGCAATACAAGTAACAGTAACTCCCCTAAACGCATTGGATCATGCTTGTAACATGATGCCCCCTGCCCTCTTCACTCTATTGACCAGCATGGAGGTGACTGGGTGACTTAAGCGGGTATTTAGCCTCAAAGCAAAATTCATAGACCCTAACTATCTGCGGAGAGTAGGAGCTCTACTGTTAGCTCATATACTAAAGCAGTACACAGCTGAACAGGTAAGCACGCCATCCTTCTGCAGCCCCTGACACTAGATACCTTGTTCCTACTCATTGTGTCCACCTACGATACGGCCTTGTTGGGGTTATGCAACATAAGCACCCACACGGCGTCACAGTATACGGAGTTTATGGCAAACCATAGGAGGTATGTTCGTTACAGCAGGAACCCATGGGACCTTTGGTTGGCTACAAGAGACTAGAGTGACAGGAAAGGGCTTAGCATCTTGCATGTGAAGATGGTCACTCAACCCTGATAAGGGTTTCAACTCTTCTTCACATGAAAGTTGTAGGATCCCCTCAGGTAACCTTGGACTCTGGACCACCCTGATCACTTCAGTTGCTATTTAATCTCATCCCAGCCGACTGACTTATTTGTCATGCAAATTGATGACTGATGGCCAGAAGAGTGTCATATCCAGCCATAGTAGCAAACATGCAGTACCCATGGGGAACACTGTCGGGTATTGGACCAATCCCCACTCTACACCACAGACCAGAACCCATAGCTTTTCATAGCCGCTCACAAAATTTCAACCTAAACTCTTGTCAATAACTAAATCCTACCCCCACTCCCAGCAGTGCTCCATGTGTGCTGCTGTGACTGCTGAAGCGGGAGACGCTGGGGCCCTTGCAGGTACAAAAAGGCTTCACACCCAGAGTTGCCCGTCTTATTGGATGGCAGTCACTGTAACAGTGTATGTGTAACCTCCTGGCTATATTGGCCCCTATGATGCATGCATGTTGTGCATCCGTCGGTCGGTTCCAGCCTTATCGGGTCTGAAATGTATGAGCAGGCCATCGGCTCCAGATGCCCTGGCAGATATTCATTGTCAAACACCATCTACCTCCTCATTTCTGCTGACTGTCCATTCCCACCTTGGTGGATACAGCCTCCCTGCTAAGTCCCTGCTAATAAGGGTCTGTAGTATCTTATGAGCACCCAATCATGCATGTGGAATCCTGCAGTAAATGATAGGAGGTATGTCCCGGCCTTCACTTAGCGAGAACGCCCGCTTGAGTCCTAAAAAACCAGACCACCAAAGAGTGAAATGGCCTTATTAGCACATTCGGCCACATGTAGAGGATCTCTTGACCACGATATGCGGGCAGCGGCAACACATGAAAATGCAGTTATCCCTTCACTCAGGTGGACCCTGTACCCTGGACCTTGGACACTAAACCCTTTCTACTGTAGTTGGTCTAGCATCGACCATTTACTAGCGCTAGACAGCATAACCGACTGTTTTCTCCTAAGCTTGCCTGTAGAGAAAGCAGGGTTCTCACGGGTTCGGTGATAAACCCGAGTTCCTTTGGAGCTCGGAGAATTTGACCTAGTGCCTAACAGAAAGAAAAAAGGATATATGGTATGTGGTGAATATGGTTTGCTTATCGCTATCTCTCGGGTCCGTATGGTGTACGTCTAGAGCGTAGCCATACGTCAAAGTAGTCCGTGTGTCCCACCCGCCCGCCCCACAGGGAAGGAGACTGTCAGGCATGATAAGCTACTTTACTAGATTACTAGATGCTTTCGGGCATGCAAATCAATTGTTGCATTTTATGATATGCCATAGCAAAAAGTGCCATAGGCTTTGCAGCTCAGGTTGTCACAAGTCTGCAAGTCCTGGGGTAGAAAGTGCTGAAATCAAAGCAATATGACCAAGTGCCAGGATACAAGGAGGCAAGAGCTGGAGCAGGCTTTAGTATGCTAGGACACCAAACTTGTTAACGCTAACAATGTTTGTTGCTGAGTGGCTCTTCTAGTGTGCAGGAACTCGACCAGAGAGGCATGTGTATCTTGGGAGCTCGGGTGTGGGTACAGAGTGTGATCAGCACACTCCAAAACAGCAGATGGCAGTAGCAGATGTACGGAAAGCAGTAGCAGTAGGGGTAGTTAGGGTTTAGCAGTGTACCTATGAAGCTGCTGGTTGAGGGTGGATTTTAGGGATATGGGGATGACCTCCACACGGGACCCGCGGTGTGCAATAACATGTGTAATATCTCAACAAAAATTGGTTCTGGCTGTGACCATGAGGAAGAAAGCCGGATACGTGAGAAAAAGATCATATGGCCTAGCGTACTGGATGCCTAGCACACGGCTTGTACATGACCCATGGGACTCAGTTTCTTGTGGGTACTGTACAAGCCGTGTGAGTAATAGCCAGTGAGCGATTTTTCTCCAACGGTTGCTCTTTGGCCCATCAAAGCCCAATGAACAGTGACCCCATGGGCCCATTCGGCATGGGCCACTTTCCATAACTGTCTACTTAACCACAAGTCCTACTCTACAGCACACCCTTGAACCCATTCCATGGACATCAAGCAGTGACGACTGCATTCAGCAAGCACATACAGTGTCTTCACCATTCAAGGTACTCAATTGGTCAATTGGCACCCGCCTGGTACTTTGCCTCATTTTTCACCGCCATAAGCATGGCGTTGTGAACCCTTGAGCAACTTGGCACCTACCTACCTAACCTAACAGTACCCCTGCTGCATGCATGGACATGCAGCTAGCCCCTCTGGGCTCCTCGTTGGAGGGTGTTCAAGCCTTGAAGCTCTCCATAATCTTACCGCCGCTACCATCACGGAGGGTCACTACGGGTTACGGGGGGCCAGGTGTACTAGTGCTACTACATGTCTCTATGCCTCCCTCACGCCACACACAGTCACAAACATCCCTAAGCACATACTGTTGGTATCACTGAGACGGCGACGACATGTTCTGAGCAGCCTCAAAACTAAACCCTTGTCCCCAAATAAGCCCTACACCTACTTCCAACACTACTTCATGCCACGGTAGCTGACAGAGCAGGAAGCTAAAGGAGCTCGAGTCCTTGAAGATGCAAATGAGCTTGCATCTGAATTGACAGACAGCTCCTCTAAAGCTACTCTACTGCTATAGCTGGCTGGCGTGGCGGCCCTGTCTTACACTTGGCCAACTTGAGCAGACTGGAAGATGCCTGGGTCAGTAATCTGGCATCACCATTTAGTGTATAGCCCTAACCCCTAACTAGCTTCAGCAAAAACTAGTATCTTTTGTTGTTAGCTCCCAATAAGAGCAGCACACAGCTGAATTATTTCAGCAGGAAATGCTCCAATGCCCTGGAAGAGATTTATTGAACACAATCATATCCTCATTCCTGCTGATTGTCCATCCCCACCTTAGATACCGCCTTCCTACTATACTAGGTACTATCTTACACTAAGCACCCATGCATGTGGGACTCCCCAAAAAACCATAGGCAGTACGTCCTGGCCTACATTCAGCAAAAATCCCAGCTTGATTCCAACACCAGACTATCAAAAACTGAAAAAGGCTTAGCACCTTCCATGTGCAGAGGCTTATCCCGACCGCAATATGCCAATATTGAGCCTGAGCACATAGAACGGCCGTGATCCCCTCCAGGTAAGCCCTGCTGGACCCTGGACTCTGGACACTGAACCTTTACTAGTATAGTTGGTCTTGCATCGACCAATAAGTACCGCTAGCGGGCATACAAAATGGCCATATGGCTCACCATCACTGGATGGCTAGCACAGGGCGCATACAGGACCTATGGGAAACTGTTGGACCTTGGACCATCAGGGCCCAACAGTGCCACATGGGCTCATAACTGTGTACTTAAATCACGACCACGACCACGAGAGAAGTTCTGGGAAGTGGCACCCCGTACTGTGCCTCGTTTCTCACCGCAAGAAGCATGGGGTCGTGAACCCTTGAGCAACGCAGTGGTGGCACCTGCCTACCTAACAGTAACCCTGCTGCATGTATGGACATGCAGCTAGTCCTCGAAGCTCCTCATTGGAGGGCGTTTGAGCCATGAAGCTTTCCCTAATCTTCCCGCAGCTAGAATTTACGGAAGGTCGCTACTTACAGGGGACCAGGCGCAGAAGAGCTACTACATGTCCTCAGGCCTCCCTCACGCCACACACAGTCACAAACATCCCTAAGCACATACTGTTGGTATCACTGAGACGGCGACGACATGTTCTGAGCAGCCTCAAAACTAAACCCTTGTCCCCAAATAAGCCCTACACCTACTTCCAACACTACTTCATGCCACGGTAGCTGACAGAGCAGGAAGCTAAAGGAGCTCGAGTCCTTGAAGATGCAAATGATGAGCTTGTACCTCAACAGACATCAAGCTCCTTTCAGTTTCCACTGCTGGCAGACATGGCGGCCCTGTGGTGTACTTTGGCTAGCTCTAGCGCTAGCAGACTGGAAGGTGCCTGGGTGATTTGCCCTTGCATTTCCCAAAACAGTTCCCAAAACATACACCTAAGCTTGAGCAAAAGGTACTAGCTGTTACTATCATCTTCTTCTAAGAGCACTACACAGCTAAACTACATAAGCAGACCATTGCTCCACATGCCCTGGAAGCGATTCATGGAACAAAATCTACCTAATAACTCCTGCTGGCTGTCCATCCCCAACTTTGGATAGGCCTCCCTGCTAGGGTTTGAGCACCCATGCATGTGGGACTCTGCAGTAAATCGTAAGACTCTGCAGTAAATCGTAAGAGGTAGTCCTGGCCTGCACTCAGCGAGAAGGCCCGCTTGGCGACAAAAGCAGTGGAAAGGGCTTAGCACCACTACCATATGTAGAGGGTCTGCTGACCACGGATATGCGTGCAGCGACCACGTTCAACACATGAAACTGCAATGATCCCTGAACCTTGGACACTGAACCTTTACTACTATAGTTGGTCCTGCATCAACCCTAAATACTGCTAGCCGGGATATACAAGGATCATATGGCTCACCATACTGGATGGCAAGCACACGACTCGTACAGGACCCATGGATCACTGTTGGACCTTGGCCCATCAAGGACTAACCGTGATCCATGGGTCCATTCAGAATGGGCCACTTTCCACAGCTGTCTATTTTGCACCACCACTCTTTGCGCTACACCACACCCTGGAACCCAAAACCAGACCTTTGACATCAAGCACTGACTGCACTCAGCAAGCACATACAGTGTCTCTAAGCCTTATGCTCAGTTTGATGAGCTGGTGCCTTCCCAAAGCATTCCCAAAGCGTGCAATGAGATGGGATCATTTTGGGGTCTTGTTGGGATGATGGGCTATCGCATTCACATGTGTTTGGGAGTTGTTTGGGAAGGAGTTGGGATACAGTTAGGAGTTTTTTTTGGAAGATCTGGAACTCGGTCTCCCAAACATTAGGGAATGCTGTGGGAACATTTAGGGAGTCGGTTGGGACAATGTGGGCATGTGGAAACCCACACTGCGTTTTTTACAGTTTGCGGCTATGCTGCTCCTACTAACAAAGCTAACTAAGCTTGCCCCAGGCAACATGTAAATTGACACCACATGATAGCAAAAGAAGCGCTGACAGAAAGCAAAGCCGACTTGAATCACCGCTGCTCACAGAAAGCCTAGGTCGCTGCGCGCTGCTTCAATGAAAAGATCCGATAGGCGGACGTTCCTAAGAATACAGGCATGAACACAGGCGCGCCGCTCACGGAAAGCCCGCTGGATCCAGACCTGCCTGGTGCATGCATGCACACCTGACGTGAACACAAGCTGCTTTCCTTTCTGCCAGATCTTCACTCGAACAAGGGCGAATACATTCTGTACCCAGGACTATAGTGTATGCAGCCCAGATCAGACGGAAGGAGCACGCCGGCTGGGATGACAAGCCTCCAGGCAGCAGGGGACCCCTCACGCAAAGATAACGAAGATAACCAAGATGTAAAAGATCACTCTTAACAGCTTCAACAAGTACGATTTTTACTGTAGGTCACATTTATACAACTAAGTGTCTACCCCTTCACTTCTAGCTTGTACAATGAACTCTCTTGCGAATAAGTTGATCTTTGTCATCTTGGCTATCTTCGCTGCTGCTGAAAGTGAGAGCTGAGGCAGGTACGAGGGTTCAGTGAAGGGTTCATCTTAAACGATTTCTTGGCAGGTCTGCCGCTCTTTCTGAGATTAGTTCAACGAAGAGCAGCTAAATGTTGCATATACATCTATCTGCAATAACTCTGTGCGCCTCAAGATGTCATAGCAACGCAGCACCATGGCAGTCTTCATTCACGCTGCCGACCAAGCCGGTTTGGCAGATGCTCAGGAGTTTGTCGGTGGCGATAATTTCAAAGGCTGGTTCCCGACTGGTCAAGTAGATCTCTGCTGTGGCCAGGGCGGGAAGGGCAAGAGCTGGGTCTTGGCCGGCGCCATGTCCGGGTTGTCTTGCGCGGCTGGTGAGGGCTGCAAGCCCCTGGGCATAGAAAAGCAAGAGGATTTTGTCCCCGTGATAGGGATTTATGTGGAATGCGAGAAGGACGGTATTTTGGCAACCAGGTTGAAGCAGTATTTGGGCATGAACGGCATGAACTGGACCATCTGGAACGCAGAAACGCTCAAGCGGCCAGTGCAGTTCGACAAGCAGTTCATGGACCTCCTCAAAACCAGCGCCAACGCGTGGGGTGTCAAGCTCATCGTCCTTGACGGGCTCACCTTCGCTCTCCCTACCAGCATTGATGACCCAGCTCAGCCAGGTACTTTGTTTGGAGCACTTGGTTGATGGTGTGCAGTATCAACTGGTGTGATACGCACACTAGAGCAATGGAAAATAGTTTAATTGACCATTATACTCCCATCTCCTGCAGGTGTGGCCATCCCATTCAACATGAACAACCCTCAGCACATGGCTTGGCTGTTTGGCATGCTAGGCCAGGTTGCGCGTGAGCTGGAAGCCTGCTTTGTGGTCATACACCACGAGAACAAGAGCGGAGTTGGTAAGCAACCTTAGCAACATCCAGCAACACGGCTACCGTGCTGCGATGTCGCTGATATGCAGATTTGTTCGTATGCAGGTCAGAATGCAGTGCTAGGAAGCAGCATGGTGGTGAACTCCTGCACCGTGGTCATGCATGTTACCTCAGACATCATGAATGAGGTTCTGGGGAAGAGGGTAAGTGTGCTTCATACACATGCAATGCCAATTTTGCCGCACAAAAGGCAGGAGTCCTTAGTGCTGACTTTCTTATGCAGGTGTGCCAGATTGACATCACCAAGACCAATGTGGAGTACCCCATACCCAACAAGGCCCACTTCATCATTGGCCATGATGACTATGGCATCGAGTTCGTGAACCAGGAGAATGTTGCAACATTCGGGGAGAAGAGCCAGGAGGTCAGCAAAATAGCGCAGGCTAGGGATGAGATAGCAACGCTGCTCAAGAAGAACTCTAGGGACGGTCGGGGGCCCATAAAGCTTCTCGATATGCTGCCGCTTATTCAGCACACAGAGGGGACAGCCAGGAAGGGCTTGGCTAAGTTGGGGGAGAAGGTGGTCAAACTTGACCAGGGCAGACTAGGCTACAGGTGGTACGAGGACCTGAGCATTGGCCGCCCTGCTAGCAACTACGGCAGGTCTCAAAGCGGAGGGGGTAATTCATTAGCACGGCCGGAGGAGAGCCCCGCCTACAAGAGGCAACGCAGCAGAGTTGTGCATCAGATGGCAGCTGTCCTTGGGGTTGACATTGAAGAAGAGCAGCAGCAGGAGGAGGACCAGAACCCTACCAACAGACCCCTGAGTTAATCCCTTAATCTTGCTTAATCCTCAGTGGGCCTACTGGACTTATATGGACTTACGGATTAACGGATATAGGGACTTATTGAAGTATATCCTGGACTTAAAGTAAGTCCTTAATCCCTAATCCTGATACATCCTGGAGGACTTATGGATTAGGGATTAAGGATTAGAGACTAAGGATTAAGGATTAGGTGCGATGACTGCTAGCAACCACCCGTCCAGCAGCAGGCCCCTACGTCCACCAACATAATAGAATTACCAGTTCTAGTTGCTTGACTCTTACTGAGCAACTGCACATACAAACACCCCACACACATACAACGATACGTACTACACAAACGCAATCAATCAAAAAACACTATACAGATCTGTATATCTAGATATGCATGCTCATGCATGCCCATGCATATAGCCACCAACACAGGGACCGCATTCCCAAAGCACATTAGTCTGTATGTGTGTATAGTCTTGTCAGCACCACACTGCTAGTATGTGACATGAGTCTAAAACTGCTGCTGCATTACAAGTCATCCATGGCTGCTTGCACTTGCAGAGCAAGGTCTGGGCACTTCTTGACAGCGGCAACCAGCAGAGCAACCAAAGCACTGCTGTCCACCGTGTCTGGGCTTGGCGCAGATCCTGCTGCTGCTGTCTTAGTGGATGAGCCTTTGCCAGCCCCTGCTACTGCTGCCTTAGAGGATGAGGCGCTGCCAACCCCTGTTGCTGCAGGGTCATTTTCCTTGTTGCCAGAGCTTTTAGACACATTTGCTGTGCTGCCCTTATGACCCTTGGGAGCTGCTGCTTCTAAAACAGGTGCTGCTGCTGCTGCCGCCGGTGCTGCTGCACTTCTTGTCACCCTCTGAACCCTCCGCCTCCCTCCCCTGCCCTCAGCACCCCCTTCTGCACCATCATGCTCCTCTGCACACTCTGGTGCTGCTGCACCGCCAGACGCTTCTGCTGCTGCTGCTTTGTTGTTGGCCTCTGCCAGCATGCAGTAGCATAAACAGATTCAGTTCGATGACATGTCTTACTGAAGCATACATGCGGGTGGGTGGATAGGACACATGGCTCATGAGACATGCATTAAAGAGCTGCGTGCTACACACCAGAAGGCAGAAAGTCGTGCTTGCATCCACCAGCAATTGGAGCAACTGAGGAAACTGTCTCAGCCATTTCAGCACCTGTTCGATACATCCGCTTAAATTTTAAAAAATGACAACGTCGGTTTTCCTGCTTACTTATGTGTAGAGAGAAAGAGACTACATTTGTTGCAGAGAGTAGTGAGCTAATGTTATCTGAGACTACATACGTACAATGAAAGTGGCCTTGCATGCAGATGCCCCACAAGCTCACCTCCAGATGGCTGGTTGCTCTGCTGTTGTGACCCAGGTGTCTCATCCACGTCAACAGCTTTGGCCCCTGCAGTAACCATAGTCGGGAAAGTAAGCCAATCTGCCACAATATTGCCCCCTCCGCCTGCATCTTACAGCTACCAGTATGTACGCAAGGGATCACCTGATGTGAGGACAGCAGGAGGCGTACTGCATCCTGGTACATATGCTGTGAGGAACCTTAAGCATTGGGCTATTGGCCAGAAGAACATGCTTACCATCTGCTTTAATCATCTTCTTCTTGGCCAAGCGTAGCTCCTTAGCAGCGGCCTGCCTCTTGAGAGCACCTACGTACAAGCAATTGGACCTCAAGGCTGCCATGGACATGCTCAACATCATACTGAACTGACTGGGGCACTTACCCTCCTTGAGGTTCTTGAACTTTATTTTTATGCTGGCAAACAACCTCTCGTCTGTCCAGTGCTCTGTGCTCAAGCCTGCTTCCAAGATGTCCTGTCTCATGGCAGTGGTGAGCTCAGGGAGGCTCTGCAGCAGGAGACTGGGATTGAGACTTTAGACGATAAGGATGGGGATAGAACTTTCAGACTGAACCATACTTACCAGGATGTTCTTCTGGTTAGCTTCTGTAGCCCCTGCTGCATTGTATGGGGCCAACTTCTCTACAGTGTACGTCATGGCAGCACTGAAGTCGTGCACGTTCAAGGTGGTCTTGAAAGCGTTTACATAAGCCTCCATCCTACCAATGGCGGCCTGTGGCAAACGCATCCTGCTATGACCACCGTTGATGCTGTCGCCTGGTCCATCCTCGCTGCCAGAGGACCTGCAACACGAGTCGAGACGTATTTCACCAGGTGTGCATAAGCTTAACAGTGCCATACGCGAGCGCGGTAATATGAGCTGAACTGCTTCCTTGTCTTGTCTTACTTGGAGGGACCTCCACCTCGCCATGTGTGTAGTCCGCGAGCGATCCTAGTCAGTTCAGCAGGCTTGGCATCTGGCAGAATGCTGCGCAGCTGATCCATGACCTTCTCCTGATCCCTATCGGTTATCGCCAGAATGTCTTTCAAGCCAACAGTGTTTCTGCTTAACAACGCTAGGGTGCCCTGCAAAGCCTCGGGATTGTCTGCATCGACTTCGCTGTAGCCAGCATAGGCTATCAGGAAGTCTTTTACAGTCTCTAGAACTGGCTCCTCTGCGGATCTAGCCATCTGTATAGATTGCTTTGGCTGCCTGAGGGCTGGCTGAGTTGTGTTCTCGAAGTTAACAATGGCTGTTACCGCCTTTTGGGCCAGAAGGCTTGCAGCACGTGTGCTTCTTGGACGAGGAGGTGGCAGTGGCCTAGGTTGGCGTGGCTTACGGACTGGGCGAGCCTGCTGCAGTTGTGCTTTGAACTCATCAACGGTACTCTTTAAGTTCGCATTGATGAAGGCCGTATTTTGGAGTATACGGGCTTCGCGTTCAAGCTCGTAAGCTGTTTTGGCAGGAGGAACAAACGCCATGCTGACAAACCCAGCGATGTCCAACTCATTGCAATCAATAACACTATTAACACCACTCAGAAGCACAGTCGGGGCAGTTCAAATGGGGCAGGGCTTTGTGAGGCGTAAACATCAAGTGACCAGCAACCAAGTGTCCGTCAACTAAGATGTGCCAATCTTAAGTTATCAAGCTTGTGACGGGTGTTTCTGCATCAAGCGGCATCTGTGTCGCGTCTGACGGTCAGGGGTCTGCTGCTGTGCAAGCTCTTAAAATGCAGGGTGCATGGGAAGTGCCAGCGGCAGGTGGTAGTGCTTGCGGTTAATCGTTCGCGTCGATGGGCTTATGGATAACGATGACGATGACGTAGACAAATTGAAAGATTTGTACTTGTGCTTGTGTAATACATGCTACCCGGCTAGGTACCAGGAATGGGCAAGAGATGGGTGGAACCCAGCTAAGTACCTTAGACCTAAAGCTACCTGCGATACCCATCGATTTAGGCTTGGTGCTAAGAAATGGAAGGATGCTAGTGGAAAGCACATCCACTGCGTGTATGCTAGGGAGGAAGACCGCACCCAGCAGCCCTCTCCAGAAGAGATCGCACGGCGCCTAAAGCTCGCAGGACCACCGCAACAGGCAGCAGCAGCAGGTGCAGCAGCAGGTGCAGCAGCAGGCGCAGCAGCAGGTGCAGTAGCAGGCGCAGCAGCAGGAGCTGCAGCAGGTGCAGCAGCAGGAGCTGCAGGAGCAGCAACAACTCGGCAGGCTACTCTTGGTGTACCTGGGCAGGAGCAGGGAGATGGGTTGGCACGTCTTCTGCATGCAGACCCTTCTGTTCTGGGTACTGTTTTGGGCAACAACCCAGGACTTCTGGCAGCGGCCATGGAGGAACTCACTGCTGAGCAGCGGCAAGCAGTGCTACGTATGTTGCAGCAGCCAGATCCAGAGGCTGAATTACAGGTAAGCATATGACAATATCTGTAAATGAAAAAGTTCATGCAGATGTCTGTGTCGTTGCTCCGGACATCATAAGTTGGACATTGCATCGGGATGGCTGCTTGGAGCACGAGGGACTAGCAAGCATGACACACATATGATAGCTCACAGGTAACACGTATGCTACGTATAGAACTTCTGGTGGAGGGACCGAGGTCTTACTTTTGCTGCATGCATGCAGTACGCCTGTTGTCTCAGCTGTCACGGGGAAATCTTGGCAGCTACGTGATCAGCTAATTCGTATGATGGTCACTTGGGATAGAGATTGCAGCTCAGTCTTACTTGGATGGGTGGCTGCTGGATCGGGCGCAACTATGCTATATGTGATGATGGTCTGCTGCCTTGCTTGTGGTCAGCTGGGCTTCACAATCCCTTTGCCACTGGTATATGTGCGTTGTGCATATGTACATGGCATGTGATGTATTCGTTCGTGCATGTTGATGATGGGTTCTGGCAGTATGTATGTACTTATGGGAATGTATGTATGTATGTATGGCTATGTACTAGCTAGTAAGTAGGCGCGGCGGCGGTAGCGGTTTATATGTATGCTGCTGCTGTATTGGTCTCTTATGGCTTTGGAGATGTAGGAGGACATGTAGAGTCTCTCGATATGGTTTTCCTGTCCTTAAGATACGGCTCCCTTGGTGAAAACGACACTTCTCACACCTGCCTGGGATTAAGAAATAAATCCTGGGACTTATGTAGGACTTCCCAGGATTAACTCTGGGATTTACGGATTTATCCAGGGGTCTGTTGGTAGGGGAAGCAGCAGGAGGAGCAGCAGCAGCGGGAGGAGGAGCAGCAGGCAGGGGCTGGGAGCCAGCTGATTGGTGGGGAGCTAGAGGATGATATTGAGTCTTCACTTGAAGTACGCTTGCAGATGTCCCCTCTGCAGATGCTGGAGTCAGATCTGAAGGAGTTTCTGGAGCTAGTAGACGGGGGCTTTCCTGAGGCAGGAGCTAAGCAATTTAGCTTCTACAGCAGGGTTACATCTGTGCTGCAGGCGTTTGCTGACGACAGCATTGTGGTGGATAATGCTGGTATCCTTCAGGTGACCCATGATATCGACATCCAGCTGCTCTCAGGGGCTATCACCCAGCTGTACAAGTTCATGACGCCTGCTGGTGATTTTGGCATGACTGAGGCCCAGCTGCTGAAGTCACTAGAGTTGAAGAAGTCTGGCGTGCGTTACAATAGGGCGGCTTGGGCAGCATGCATTGCCGTGGGTGTTTTGGTAGCAAAGCAGGGTAAAGCAGGGTATTACACGATAATGGGCACAAGGTAGTTAGAATATGTGGTTGTGGTCGTTATGGTACTGCTGCTGCTGCTGCTGCTACTTAACGGATGGGGTTTTGAATGTGAAGCATTACAGCCGCATGTTCTCGTGCTACTTCTGTTAATACCTAAACGGGAGGATAGACAGATACAGTGGATCTCCACTTATGCTCTGATCAAAAGGGAGTACATGCACATCAATAGACCGTTGAATATACGATGCCTCTAGATAGTGGTGGCCGGACAAGATGCTGTATGCAAACACCATCAAATGCTCCAACCACCATTATCTAGATCACACGCAACATATAAAAGCCCCAAGTAAGCCATTGCACCAGTGCACTTCTGGCTGAACCACAAGATTGGCTTCTGCAGCAAGTGCACACTGCTGGTCTGCCATGAGATCAGGGCTTGCAGTATTCTTACCAGCCTGCTTAGGCACGTTCTCAAGTCAATGGTGGCATATCCCCAAGCGCAGACGTTACACTCATTGCTGATCAGAATGCATTTTCCTTGATCTGGTTAACCTGATGATGGAGCCAGCCCTTAAAGCAATCTGGAATGTAGGCCCTTTTCAGTTACATCGTTACATCTACGCTCGCTCCACCATGAGCGGCATCCAGTTAAGTTGGCTTACTACAGTGAGGGCACCCGCCTCCTGAGCACGATCAATATCCCTTTTCAGTATCACGGTATGTAATCTATAGGGTTTAGTTTTCAAGGTTAATGCCTAACCCTAAACCCCAAACCTAAACAGGGACAGGTGTACAAGAGCTTCTACACGTCCCCAGGCCTCCCTCACACCATAAGGTTCTTGAGGCACGATTTGACTAATCGATTACTAAGCGCTGAAATCATACTGCTAATGCGCAAGACAGCCAGATGCCGCCTCTTTACAACGATTCCGGGCCATGAACCTGTCCTATCTAGCCCCGCATAGGCATGTACTGAAAGTCATGCCCAACTTGGGCGTCTAGAGGACATCGCTGCGGACAGATGTTGTTTACCGCTCTGAGAAATAATGTCTGGATCACCGCTTTGGCATCTGCTCTTGAGAACAGATGAATTCAAGCCTGTTTCAATGCCCCCAAGCTCTTGGCAACAGACAGGCATTGTCTGCACCACAACCTGTTCCTGTCGAAGCCCTTTGCGTCTGAGGCTTGTCAACAGCCAAAAATTATTCAGTTGTGAGCACTCAGCCGCGTAGGAAATGCATCGAAACTGTAGATTAAGTGTGTCTAGACACCGTCCTGCATGCGCTTGATGATCGAAGCTTTTTGTTCTGACGTTGACACTTTGCGTGCATCTGCTGTGCCAGGTTGACTTTTAAGCCAGGTACACATGCTTCTGCTGTCAATTTGCTGAGAGTCTATAGCTCTTGATCCATAACAACTATAGCAAGGGGCCAGAACTCTTCTCTGCCTTTCCAGACATTCTAAAGGGGCTTCGGTCCTCTTGTTCCAACAGACCATGCTCCGCTTCAACGTTTTCCCTTGCTGCATGCATCTTCCTAAGCTTTCAGCCCTACAGATGTCAATTATATAGTATGGACCGTCCATGGCAAAAAGGTTTTGATGATCAGCTCCGGGCATGGAGAGTTTTCCTTGGTTTCCCGAGTTGCCCAGACGCAATGTTTGCCAGCCTGACCCCAAGCAGGCAGACCAGATCAAACTTCTAGCTCTTTTGGGACCCCTTGAAAATATAAGTACAAGCTGTCAAAATATAAGTACAAGCTGTCAAAAGCCATGCATCATCCGTTAGGAATTGAAGAAGAAGACCGAACAGCAGGGCGCGATGCTGCCAGAACCGGGCCTTATGAACAGCTTCCAACATCGCGCCGCGCTTGCTGGACAGTTGTATCACATCATACCCGATACAGGCGAGCACATTTGAGCGGTTGTTTGCGTGTGCATGGGCGTCTGTAAGCCTGAGAGCTTTGCTTTCTAACTCTATCGAATCATTAGTAATAGATGAGTCAAATCCGCCTCTAGAACCGTATGTCACACACAGTCACAAACATCCCTGAACACATAGGGATTGTTGGTAGCAGACAGTGACCGCCTCTTGCAAGCAGCCTCAAATTAAGGCCTTGCCCCCAACTAAGCCCTACACCTACTTCCCACTCTATTTCATTTGCTGCTGGGGCTGACAGAGCGGGAAGCTAAAGGACTGCTTGGGTCCTTGAAGATGAAAATGAGCTTGTATCTCGACAGACAGCCAACTTCTCATTTATCTGCTGCTGGCTGACATGGCGGCCCTGCCCTGTACTTAGCTAGCTTTGGCAGACTGGAAGGTGCCTGGGTGGAGTGATTTGACCTTGCATTTAGTGCATGGACCCAAAACATACACCTAAGCAGAAAGTACTAGCTCTTACTATCGTCTTCTTCTAAGAGCACTACACAGCTAAACTATATGAGCAGACCATTGCTCCAGATGCCCTGGAATCGATTCATTGAACACAATCTACCTCCTAATTCCTGCTGCCTGTAAAGTGGCATAGGCCTTCTTGGGCGAAAAGGGAACCCGGGATGCAACGGGCGCAGCGGAATTGCCCTATATATCATTACACTCTGCCCCCCTACAAGGGCCGGCGTCCTCGACGGCCACTGCTCCCGCCCCGCGCAGAGCACAAGTACGTACACGCTCGCTCCCCTGTTTTAGGCAGATTTCCCAAATCGCATGTCACTGGTGGGGATCGATCCCACGACCTTAGGCCACCTCAGCCTGCACGCCGTGCGCCTTAACCACTAGGCCACGGGGGAACGCTGGGTTGCGCCAAATGGGAGTCGAACCCGCAACCTCAGGATCTGCAGTGGTCTATCCTACCAACTGCGCTAACATGGCTCCGAGACCAATTGTAAAGTGGCATAGGCCTTCTTGGGCGAAAAGGGAACCCGGGATGCAACGGGCGCAGCGGAATTGCCCTATATATCATTACACTGCCTGTCCATCCCCAATTGGATAAGCCTCCCTGCTAGGGTTTGTAGTATCTTAACATTAAGCACCCATGCATGTCAGACTCTGCAGTAAATCGTAAGAGGTATGTCCTGGACTCCACTCAGCGAGAAGCCCCGCTTGACTCCAAAACCAGACTAGCAAACAGTGAAAAGGGCTTAGCATCTTCCGCCATACTAGAGGGTCTCCTGACCACGATATGCAGGCAGCGACAACATAAAACACATGAACGTGCAACAATCCCCTCACTCAGGTGACACCTGGACCCTGGACATTGAACCAGGAGGATGGGGGGGGTACTATGAGAAGCGGGTTCTGCGGGGATTGGCTACTCACAGGGAGCCACTAGATGTCCAATAGCTATGCTACTCCGTGTCTCAAGGGCTCCCTCACGCCAAACACAGTCACAAACATCCCTAAACACATACTGTTGGTAGCAGACATTGACGGCCTGTTCCGAGCAGCCTCAAATAAAACCCCTGTCCCTGACTAAGCCCTACACCTACTTCCAACACTGTTTCCTTCGCTGCTGGGGCTTAGGGAGCAGGAAGCTAAAGGAGCTTGGGCCCTTGAAGATGCAAATGAGCTTGATCTACTGAAGACCAGCAAGCTCCTATATTTTCTATGCTGGCTGGCATGGTGGCCCTGCCCTACATCTTGTCTTGCTTGAGCAGGCTGGAAGGTGCCTCGCTTACTTGGCCTCACATTTAGTGGATGGACCTAAACCCTCAGCTTCGCAAAATGTACAAGCTTTCACTATCATATTCTTTTTACAGCAGTATGCAGCTGAAGTGTATGAGCAGACCATTGCTCCAGAGCCCACGCATACATTCATTGAACACAATCTCTACCCATATTCCTGCTGACTGTCCATCCCCACCTTAAACTTCTTTTCTTATCCATCCCCACCTTGGACATGCGTCTGAAGTATCTTATAATGAGCACCCATGCATGTGCGACTCTGTGGTAAATTATAGAAGGTATGTCCTGGCCTTCACAGGCAGCGGGAACCCCCGCTTGGCTCCAAACCCAGACTACCAAATACTGAAAAGGGCTTGGCACCTTCCATGTGCAGAGGGTTATCTTGCCGCAATATGCGGGCCGTGACAACTAGAACACATGAAATTGCCATGAACCCCTCGGGTAACCCCTGGACCCTGGACTCTGGACCCTGAGTCCTTATCAACTTAATAGGTCTTGCACCAACCACTTAAGAACCGCTAGTGCTCTAGCAGATGCAAGGAGCATATGGCATACCATACTGGATGTCTAGCAGACGACTCGTACAGGACCCATGGGGAACTGGTGGACCTTGACCCATCACGGCGCAAGAGTACCCCATGGCTCCATTTGGAATGGGCCACCTTCAATGGCTGTCTACTCTACACCACGACTCTTTGCTCTACACCACACCCTGGAACCCATGACCATACCCTTGACATCAAGCACTGACTGCATCTAGCAAGCAAATACCTGTGAGTGAGTGAGTGAGTGGACGCCGGGCGTTAGCCCTGCGTAGTTTTAAGGAAGAGGCGGTACAAGCACGCGTGGTGCGTTCCCCCCCTACCTTGTCCTCCTAATCCATCATAAAACAGACAGATGCACATATATGGGACTACCCGATGCCTGCTCTCATGGCTGCGGATGCGCCCTGCTGCTGGAGTTTCTGTCGATGTTGCCAGATCTTTTGCATGTGTTGTGTGGCGCAGATTGCCAGCTTCTGAATAGTTTGTTTCAAAATGTTTGCCGCTGATGCCGAGTCTGCGGAGCGGAGCCAGAGTGTAGTCTTCTGCAAATACCTACGTATCAATGTGTTTCTCATGTATGTTGGGCACTTTCTAGGTCAAGAGAAGTTGTGGGCAGTGGCGCCCGGTACTGTGCCTCTCGTTCCTCACCGCCAAGAGCATGGGGTCATGGACCCTTGAGCAACGCAGCGGGCACCTACTTACCTAACAGTACCCCTGCTGCATGCATGGACATGCAGCTAGTAGTCCTCGAGACTACTCATTGGACGGCGGTCGAGCCATGAAGCTCTCCATAATCTTACCACAGCTACAAAAAACGGGAGGTCACTAATTACGAGAGCCAGGTGTACAAGAGCTACTACATGACTCTATGCCTCTCTCATGCCACACACAGTCACAAACATCCCTAAACACATACCGACTGTTGGTAGCAGACAGTGACGGCTTGTTCTGAGCAGCCTTAAATTCAAACCTTGTCCCTACCTAAGCCCTACACCTACTTCCAACACTGTTTCATTTGCTGCCGGGGCTGACGGAGCAGGGAGCTAAAGGAGCTTGGGTCCTTGAAGATGCAAATGAGCTGGATCTTTTGAAGGCTAGCAAGCTCCCATATTTTCTACTGCTGGCTGACATGGCGGCCCTGCCCTATAGTTTAGCTATCTTGAGCGGACTGGAAGGTAGCCTAAGGGATTTGGCCTCGCATGAAGTGCATGGACCCAAAACATCTAAGCTTGAGCATAAAGTAGTAGTTGTTACTATCAGCTAAGAAAACCATTACACAGCTAAACTATATGAGCAGACCAGTGCTCCGGATGCCCTTGCAGATATTCATTGCACACAAGTCTGTTTATCCCTGCTGACTGTCCATCACCACCTCGGTGGATAGGGCGTCCCTGCTGACTATCTTATAATGAGCACCCATGCAGGGGGTGAGATCCTGTGGTAAATGGTATGAGGTATGACCTCGCCTTTCTGGGACTCCGAAACCAGACCACCAAACAGTGAAAAGGACTTAGCAGCCTCCGCCATATGCAAAGGGTCCTCCTGACCACGTTATGCGGGCAGCAACCACGTCAACGCATGCAACTGCAGTAATCCCCTCACTCAGGTGACCCCTGGACTCTGGGCACTGAATCCTTAGGACTAATTGGCCTTGGGTCAGCCGTTAACTGCAACCAGAGTATACAAGGATGATACTACCATGCTGGATGTCTAACACAAGGCCCAAACACGACCCATGGAAAACTATTGGACTTGGCCCATCAAAGCCCAGCAGTGAACATATGGGTCCATTCAAAATGGGCCACCTTCCATGGCTGTCTACTGTACCCCACGAATCTGTACTCTACACCACACCCTAGGACCCATACCCATACCCTTTACATCAAGGACTGACTGCATTCAGCAAGCACATACAGTGTGTGTCCCATCCTGGACACTTTGTAGATCAAGAGAAGTTGTGGGCAGTGGCGCCCGGTACTGTGCCCCTCGTTCCTCACGGCCAAGAGCATGGGGTCGTGACCCCTGGAGCTACACAGTGGCACCTACCTACCTAACAGTACCCCTGCTGCATGCATGGATCATGCAGCTAGTTCTACCTCGAAGGCTCCTGGTTCGGAGGGCATTCGAGCCATGAAACTCTCCATAGTCTTCCCGCAGCTACCATTAACGGTATGCCACTCTTATAAGTCCTTGTCATCGACCACCGGTCCGTTGGGAGCGAATAGCAGGCCAGCTTTCGGTTGGGATAACCACTGTGTTGCTGGTCGCTCAAGAGCCTGCTGCAAAGGAGTGGTTCAACCTGGGCAAGCCCCGTGGAACTAAAGCCCCCGTCATTGATATCAATATGAAGGTCCACATGCCCTGTGTTTGTTGAAAGCCTGCGTGCAGAATGCCCAATTTCAGTGAGATCCTCAAGGGCATGGATGTCAGGCAGTAGGGATGCCTGCCCTGAATCTGTACCTTGGATGCTGTCCTGATGCACATAACAGGATCGCGCGTGTGAGGGGCTAAAGATGGTGTTATAGGTATGCAACGAGGGACCAGGCGGGCAAAGAGCCTTGAGTCAAGCCAGCATCAATCCGTAGCAAACTGCAAACTTCAACACATGCAGGGGCACAACGTCCTTGATGCCTAACTCATATCACCGAGCTTCCCTAAGGCTTGTCATTCCAGGCTGAACAAGCGGCGGCCTCCACGAGGTCCAATGCAGGGCCTCACCTTGTGAGTCATAGGCTCAGTCCAAACGTACGGTGGTTGCTGGCCCTGCAACTTCCGCTTCCCACTTCTTCCCCTGTTGCTGCGCCACACCAATACTTAACTGAGATCGGTAGCAGCGTGCAGCTTCAGGGCCTGTAGCCGCTGAGCCATACGTTAATCAGACTATGCTTCTTGACGGCATGCCGCATCGGTCTCACCACAGTAACCGTGGATTTTATCAGGAACTGAATGCATCCTCTGCTGCAGCTGCAAAGTGCACGCCTCCCATCAAAATGGCACCCATGCGCGTTTTGAGGGGATCTCTACGAAGCTTCCGGCCCTGCCTGCTTTCAGCCTTCACGCAGTCTATCCCGCCTGAGTTCACAATTGTTATGCAGCTCGCTCCAACCCAAGTGTACAGGATCTCACCTGCCTGAGCAAAATCGCAATGTTTTCAACTACAGAGGCAGAATGAAAGAGGGTTGTGCAGGAAATTGCTACTCACGGGGGGCCAGGTGTACAAGTGCTACTAAATGTCTTGAGGTCTTTTGCAAGCCCCAAACAGTCAATCTACAGTCACAAACATCCAGTGGACGCATGCTCTTGGTAGGTGCAGTGAAGCCCTGCCTGTTCTGCGGAGCCTTACAACTAAACCAAAGCCTAGTTCTTAAGTAGAACCACCCATAATCACGCCTGTTCCACGCTGCTGTTGCTGCTGAAGCAGGAGGCAGCTAAAAGAGCTTGGGCCCTTGAAGACGATAAGCTCCCGTTGCTTTCTCTAGGCTTGGTGACCTGAAAGCCATGCCTTCTGGGCAATATTGAACACTGCAGTCCACTAACAGATGCTTTGACCTCACAGTTAGTGGACCTATACCCTACAACTTGATAAAGAGCACAAACTTCTACTGTGTCTAGCTCCTGATAAGAGCAATACACCGACAAAGCATCAGCAGGACTCAGTGGTAGATCATAGGAGGTATGTTGTGCCCTACATTCAGCCCAAGCCCATGCTAGCATCTCTGCTTGGCTCCAGAACCAGACTAGAAAGACTGACTGAAAAGAGTTTAGCATCTTCCATGTGTAGAAGGTCACCCCAACCGTGAAATGCCAGGATCGCATTCTTCACACAAAAATTGCAAACATGCCCTCGGGTATAAGCCCTGAAGCTTGATCCATTTTTAATTTGCACCCTAGTGATCACAAAGCTGGGGCCTAAAAAAAGTGGACCGACTGCCCTGGCTATCAAAATTCAGACTGGTGCTCATCAATGCTGATCTGCCAAGCAGCTGGCAGAAGCCATGAAGAAATTGACCAGCTACATGGGTGAGTCTGAATGAGCCCCACAGCTTGACACAAAGGGTCACAGGCTCATTGTGAGAAATTAAGCTAAGTAGGCCTTGGGGGGCTATGGCGGCCTTGGGGGGCTATGGCGGGAGGAAGGACTGGAGGGCAACCAGGGGGCCAATAGCTACAACGAAAAGACTGACTGAGGGAGAACAAGAGGGGAGTGGCAGAAAGAGGTGTGAAAGGACCCCACTGGGGAGGGGGATATGAAAGAGGGAAATGAAGGAAGATCGGGGGGAAAGGGAGGGTTGTGCGGGGGCTGACTATTAATACGGGGCCAGATGTACAAGTGCTAATAAATGTCTAAAGGCCTTCGTCAAGCCACAAACAGTCACTTTACAGCCACAAACATCTTTAGAGGCAGACTCTTGTCAGGGTGTGGTGACGGCCTGCTTTGAGCAGGCTCCTTACACTAAACCAAACCCACATGCCAAACAGAACCCTACTCCTGCCCTCAGTAGCGTCCCATGCTGCTGTCGCTGATGAAGCTAAAGGAGCTTGGGCGTCAAAAATGAGTTTAGCACCACTGGACCCTCAAGCTCCCTTTGCTTTCTCTAGAATTGCTGACATGACAGCCGTGCCTTCTGATTGCTAGTTGAGCACTTCAGTTCACTAACGGGTGGTTTGATGTCACAGTTCAGTCAAACTTGAGCAAAGACCAGGGGTTCTCAAGTAAATCAGTAGTATACTGCTAAATCCTGAGAACAGCAGTACACAGCTCACTAATCTCACTGCTGACTGTCCCCACCTTACCACTACAGTCTATATCATCCTATGGTAAGCACCCACTTCACGCGTCACCTGGGAGTCTGCGGTAGATCTTAGGGGGATGTCCTGGCCTACACTCATCGCCCCTGAGAACCCATGCTAACACCGCCACTTGACTCTAAAACAGGCTAAGGGGGCTTAGCATGTTCCATGTGTAGAGGGTCATCAAGGGCGCGATATGCTGCCAATGTTACTCTATGCACATGCAGCTGCAATGAGCCCCAGCAAATAGAGTTTAAGTTAGACCCTGGTTAAACCCTTGACGCTGGACATTGAACCCTTAGCACTTTAGGAGGTCTTAGTATCTTAACCAAGCTGTATCATCGACTGTGGACTGTTATCAGCCGGCAGAAGCCCAATCCTACCATACTGGCTAGCACACCTGCACAACCGAAGGGAGTCTGTTGGGCCATGGAATGGACCGCTTTTCACTACACACAACAACCCATAGCTTTTGAGCGGCTGTGAAACAGACTTTGCATACGGTGCCTAGCTCCCTAGTCTTCCCTCCTGCTTGCTGACTCATGGCAGCACTCAATGACTGCTTGATCGAGCACAATGTTTCTGTTGGGGGTTTTTCTTTGCAAAAAGCATTTTCAGCAGTGTCGTCCAGGACCATGCCTCATTCCTTCCAACCAGAGGCATGGACTTGTGAACCTGTGACCTCACTAACAGTACGAGTACTCCTGCTGTGTCACCATCGGCTTCCAATCGGCATTCAGTCCTCGAGGCCTCTCGGAAGTAGTGTCCAAGCGATAAACCTTCATAGGCCAATTTCCACGGCTACCATTTATGATATGCCGCTTGTAATTTTGTTCTGTGTAAACGGTTGCTCTGGGAGCGGGTAGCAGGCGTGCCGGGCCTGGCTCCTCTGAGACACTGTCGGTCGCGGTATCCCAAGCATCTGCTGCAGAGATGCGCTCAAACCTTGCAAGCCCATTATTCAATAACGCTGCTTAGGATAACGTGAAGGGTCGTATCAGATGTAAGGCCGGGGGGGGGGGGACTGGAAGGCACGTCGCAGGGTTTGCCGGCGGGGGGGGGGGGGCAGAAACAGGATCGGGGGGGGGGGGGGGCAGAAACAGGATCGGGGGGGGGGGGCAGAAACAGGATCGGGGGGGGGGCATGAAAGAGGGTTGTGCGGGGGCTGGCCATTTGCGGCTGGCCAGGTACAGCTCCTACACGCCTCAGCGCCTCCCTCAAGCCGCAAAGAGCAATGAGCGCGTACTCTCGGTAAGGTGACTGCCTGTTCTGGCAGCTTTCAACCAAAACAATCCCTACCTTACCGACCCAAACTGAACCCTACCCGTGCTCCCAGCAGTTTTTGGTGCTTTTGTTCCAAATAGGAGGGAAGCTAATCGAGCTAGAACCCTTCAAGATGCAAAAGAGCTTCGCAGAAAAGAAACCCTTAGCTTTTCTCATCTCTCTCTACTGCTTGATGACATTGCAGCGCTCCCCTCTGGACCATATTGAGCACTGCAGTCCGCTAACAGGGCTTTGACCGGACAGCTAGTGGACCTGACTACACTAAGTTTGAGTGAAGAGTAGGCGCTATTTACTGTTACTAGTCAATAAAAAAGCAGTCCACGGATGCCCTGGTCGGATGATTGTTAAAGGAACACTCTCACTAGTCCTACTGCCCTCTGTCCCGCACCTTCATTCCAACTACAGTCTGTATCGTCTTGAAGGCACCCATGCACATGGGACTCTGCGGTAGACAGAAGTTAAGTTCCAACCTACATTCAGTAAAAACCCATGCTTGCATCTCCGCTAGACTCCAAAATAAAGAGCCAGAACAAGGCTCACTTTCAGCAACATTCATGTTTATAAGGTCAAACCAACTGCAATATGCCATTGGTGTCCACATCCTCACATGAAGCTGCACGGTTCCCCAGGTAGGTAACCATTGGATTTAACCCCTGTACCATGTTAAAATGTTGTTGCTGAGACTGTACTTGTTGGAGCTGTATCATCGTCCGTGCACGGTTAACTGGAAGACTCATTTTATCCAGCTAACTTTTGCAACTGTTCAAATTCTTGACAGTACCCCTCCTACAACTGTCAAGCTACTCACCAACATTCACAGCACCATGGAGGAGGAGCAACTGGTAGCGGGGAGGAGTCCGGAATGCGAGCTGCAAAAGGCGGAGCGGAATTGGAGGGGGGGCAAGGGGGGAGGATGGAGGACTGGACCAGGTGGGAGGGGTCCAGCGAGCCAGGGCCGCAGCAAACTGGGCACTAAGCGGCCAAGGCTGCCATTGGGGAAGAGGGGGCGGGAGGGACGTAGCATGCATTGATCCAAATGATAACAGGAGAAGTCGGGGTGCACACATACAGATGGTGCTGCTGTTGCTGATGAAGCTGAAGCAACCGCTGCCGCTACCGTTGCCAAGACCGAAAGCTCTTACATTACACAACAGTTGTGTAATGTAACAGCTTTCGGTCTTGGTCATGTTTTAGCCTTCGCTCCAAAACCACAACAACTCGATAGCCATCTGGACTAGACAGACAGACAGACAAGGCAGCTCAATGAAAACACCTAAACAGGGTCGTCAAGTCCATGATCAAGACCAGAGCAAGATCAACACCCAGCTGTGCATGTCGGTAGAATGGCTCCATCGTCAACATCCCACCTCACCAACTAAGGGCAGATATATACGGAAGAGGGCTGTCCAGGGAATGGCTATCTACTTGAGGCGGGCCAGGTGTACAAGAGCTAGTACACATCTCGAGGCCTCCCTCAACAGTCACAAACATCCATGGACGCAGACTCTCGGCAGCAGACGGTGACTGTATGTTCTGAGCAGCCTCAACTAAACCCTTCTCCCTAACTGATCCTTATTCCTAACTACGCCCTTGTCCCTTAGACCCTAAGTACACCCTACACCTAGAGAGAGAGCTACACCGGCTTTGGGTTGTGACAACTGCCCCACATCCTAGGCACTAGAATGCAAAAGACAGCGTACCCAAAAGGGTGGGGTTAAGGGAAGGTTACCTCGTTATGTAAAACATACGGTGTCCCTACCATACCCTTCTGAGGGGACGGCCTACTCAGCAGCTCCAAGATCCTACATTTATCGAGGCCTCCCTCCAGCTACAAACAGTCATCACGAACATCCTTAACCGCTGACTCTCGCTAGCAAGGGAGACTGCATGCTCTAAACAGCCTTAATCTAACCAAAGCCTCTAACCGAAGGCTCATCCTTAATTAGACTACCCTACCCCATTTCCCAACCATACTTGGTGCTGCTGTCACTGATGAAGCTGGAAGCTTATTGAAGGAGCTTGGGTTCTTGATATGCAAAGGAGCTCTGCAATCAAGATTGACAAGTTCCTCTTAGCTTCCTCTACTGCTTTATGACATTGCAACATTGCCTCTGCACCAGCTCGAGCACCTCTGTCCACTAACGGGTGGTTTTCACGACACTTGGTGGACGTATACCCTCACCTGGAGGAAAGAGCAGGAGCTTTCACTAGTAGCTCCTAATAAGAGCAGTACATAAAAAGGTATATGAGCAGACCATCGCTCCGATGCCCTGGCTGGCTATTCAATGAAAACAATGTCCCTATCCCCACTCAATGTGCCCCTCTTACAGACGGCCTTCCTAGAGTATTACATCATAAGCCCACACGCGTTCTGAAACTCTGGAGTCGTGTTCCTACATGAGCGAGAACCCATGCTAGGACATCTGCTTGACTCTAATTCATAATAGAGAAACAGAAAGACTTGGCATCTTCAATGTGTACAGCAGGGCAACCCGACCGCGCAATATGCAGCAAGTGCAATTGTTAGTATACATGAACCTGCAATGACCCCATCCAGTAACTCTGGACCCTGCACAACTAACGGCCGTGATAACTTTAGCTGCTGTTTTATCTCATCCCAGCTGTATCATCGAAAGTTGACCACTAGCTGGCAGAATAATCATATCCTGCCATACTGGCTAGCACACTTGCACGACCCTTGAGATTTTTGGGCCTTGGTCTGGACCACTTTCCAATACACTCTTAGAACCCACAGCTAACCCATAGCTTTCAGAGCCATCAGCAGACTTTGGATACGGTGCCTAGCTCCCCCAAGATTTCCAGGCATCCCTAGATTTCCAGGCATTCATGTGGTACATTATGATAATCGATACGAGGTAGATGTCCCCTAAGAGTTGGATGCCATGCCAGCAGCTCCACTGGACCATATGGACAGAAAGCCAGATAAGGGTGTTTCGTATCATTCATGTGTAAGGGGTCATTCATGACAAGAGCGATGCCATTAGATCCCACCTTCCACATGAAACTGCAATGCCCCGCTCAATCAACTCCTGATCCTGGACCCTGGACGACCCTGATCACTTCAATCGCTATTGCATCTCATCCCAGCTGTAACATGGACCCTTGACCGCAGCTGCTCCCGGCCAAAATGATCCGATCAGGATCTGATCATGTGTGCTAGTCCACGGCTGTTCACTCCAACACCACACCCTAGAACCCTTACCCCCATACCCTTGACATCACAGCACTGACTGCATCAGTGCTTCTCATCTAGGGCACCTTTTAGAATCTTATTAGGCCAAGAGAATCTTATTAGGCCAAGAGAAGTTCTGCGCAATGGCGCCCTGTACTATGCGCCTTGTACTATGCCCTGTACTATGCCCCTTACCACCCGAAGCGTGGGGTTGTGTACCCTTGATTAACGCAGTGGTACCTATCTACCTTAGAACAGTACCTCTGTTGCATGCATGGAGCCGATGCAGCCAGCCAGCAGTCCTCGAGGCTTCTCGTTGGTGAGGGAGTTCGACCCATGAAGCTCCCCTCAATCGTCCCGCAGCTACTATTCGCGGTAGGTATATGTGGGTTTCTTATCGACGGTCCGTCCGTGAGTAGCAGGCGAGCTTCCGGATGACTCGCTGCTGGTCGCGGTATCTCAAGAGTCTGCTGCAAAGAAGTGGCCCAACCTTGAAAAGCCCATGAATCTAAGGCCCTTGCCATCACGAGCAATGTGTAGGGTCGCATCCCCTGGGTTTGCTGTACACCTGCGTGCACAGGGCCCAATTGATGTTTGATCCTCATGGGCATGGATGTCAGGCAGTGAGGGTGCGTGCCCCATCAAGCTGTACCTTGGATGCGGTCACAATGGGCTTATAGGGATGGTGCGTGTATCTAGGGGCTACAGACAGTGTCCTAGGTATGAAACGAGATAACCAGGCAAGCAAAGATCCTTGAGTCATGCCGAGTCGGTAGCTAACAAACTTCAACATATGGATGGGCACAACATCTTGATATACATCCTTGATACCCAATATATAGCATCGAGCTTCCCTGGTGCTTGCTCTTTCAGGCTGAGCAAGTGGCGGCCTCCCGGACGTCCAATGAAGACCTGTCATAACTCCCGTACGATATGTACGATATGTACTGCCCAGCCCTGTCAACTTCCGCGACCCATCCTCCCCCGTTGCAGCGCGACATCGGCGTTGATCGATAGCAACGTGCAACTGCAGGACCTGCAGCTGCTGAGCCATAGGTGAAGCAGGGCACGTCTCTGAAGAAAAATCGCTGTTAATGACGACATCAAACGTGGACATATTCAGGAGATCGCTTATGGTTCGACGCTGCAGCTCCAAAACGCAATTATGTGTCATACATGCACCGATACATGGTCTGACAGCATCCGAACTTCCACCCTGCATGATTGGAAGATGATCAGTATCGACATCTCTCCATACTTAAATGGACATCTCTCCTTAAATCAACATTCTCATTAATACTACAACCTTCCAACTCTCCCGTCCAGACAAAGCCACCTGCTTCAACACAATCGACTCAGCTGACAAAATCCCACTCGCAACACAGCATCGGATGACTGTGCTGTCCTAGCTGCTCCAAAACGTAGAGCAGGTCCCAACCCATGCCTCCATCAGTAACAATGCTAAAGAAAACCCCATGCCCTCCCAATTCCATGCCTAAGGTCTGATGCCGGAGCATTGCTTGCATGAATTACTCTGTAATACTCTGTGAATCAGGTTGATAGGGTCTAAACTCTAAGGCTTGCCCTAAACCCTAGCACCATTGAGAGAGTATTCCCATCAGATACAGCAGTTCCATGCAAGGCATGGAACGCTGCCAACCAAAGTGGGCCATTGAACTTGACCTGGCAAGTCTGCAATAAGAGGCCAGGCAGGGTGGGAAAACAATAAAAATAAGAGGCATTGCAGATTTGCTGAATCAGACATGTTGCAGATCACTCGACTGTCACCCTCATGACCATGACTGCAATCCTCACAACTCCTGCAGACCCACTCCAACCAATCCCCCCATGACTGGAACACAATGCACCAGGCATTTCATGCAGAAAACTGTAAATTGATAATTGCACCTACTCACCCATCCCCTAGATAATAGTAATGCCCTCACAGGGCCGCCCCCACTCCCACACACTGATACCTCTGGCAACATGCTATTTTCCTTGTCACTAGTTACCTCAGAGTCACTAGTGACTTCAGCTAACCAGCTGTGACAGGAAAAATACCATCATGATGTTCTGTTCCTGCGTGGCGCAGTTATCACTTGCCACCAGCTGCAGACCCCCCAAGCAGACTTGCACATTCTGCCTGGAGGTGATAAATCGGCCCACATGCCTATTACATGTAATACAATTCGACTTCCAGGCTCTGGTAAGTACTGCAACTCATAGAGCTCTTACTTCCATCACCCCGCAAAACTCTCCCCCCATGCAACAATTCCATGCAAAGGAATTCAGCAATTCAAACCAAATCAGCCCTCGACCTCCTGTCCCTGTTCTGCCCAATCAGTTACACTCACTTCACTAGTTGCAGATCCCCCAAGCACACTTGCACATTCTGATTCCCAGTGTTCTGGAAGTCCATCTGAGTCAATTGAGGCACCAGGTCGCTCTCACACTTGAAGTCACTAATAGGCACTACATACTCTGACCAAGTGCCTTGAACCCTGGTGGGCTGCAAGTCTGCCAGCCGCGGTTCAGCGCCACAGTACCTCTGGGTGGTAGGGTTTACCAGCAACATCTTCAGGAGGCCCTGGTCAGAACCCTAGTGGAAACACACAATCGCAAAAAAGGCACAGCAGGAGCAGTGAGCAATGCAGATTACTATGATTACGTTTCATGATATATGCCATTAGCAAAACGTGCCATAGGCGCCGCACCTCAACCCACTGTGAAAACCAGCGAGATGGAACAGAATATGGGTTAGAGTGTCGGCATGCAACCATAACAATGCCTAGACATGAGGTCCAGCAGCTAGGTCAATCAATCAATTAAAACGCAAAGCCAGCTATGCCAATAGGTCACTCAAGACCAAGCAGCAGGCGACCCCTGATGGGCTGGACTCACACAACCCCATGCCGGCCAACCATATGCATACCCCGCATACCGGTGAACCACTTGCGCCACATAAACACTGCACATAGAGTTGAAGCCAGATGCAAGGGTCCAGCAGCTAGGTAGCAATGGAGATATCGCCACAAAAGCAGCAAAAACTATATCAAAGATATTTAATTTAGGGTTACTGCCGGCTCTGAGGTCTAAATCCCAAGAATGGCTCACATACAACCATCAAGTACAGAGAGAGAGAGAACTACGCAGAGAAGGGGGGAAATCCCTTCTTGCATATGTTAAGGGAGTCGTAACCATCAAGTACAAATGGCACTACCCAATAGGATAACTTAAAGCCAGAAGACGCAGCGTAGCATTGCCATATTGCTCACTGCTGGTAGGGTAGTAGCTGTTCTGAAGAGGTCAGGCATGGCCGGCATGTCTGCTCTCCGCTCTTACAGGTCAGCTTGAGCCCAATGTGACCTTCCCTTCATTTTGACTTCCTTATCAAAGTCTCAACCCCTGAACCCTCAAATACTGTTCCAATAAACCACTGCACTCCAAAACCCCAAACCCTGTGAACCTTCCAACACCAACCTTCAGACGAAGCCCTGATTCTCAAGACTCTGAATCCCTAAACCCCAAACCCATAGACTGCTTAACCTTTGAACACCGCGTCCCTGCACCCCTGAATTTCAGACCCTGAACTTTAAGACCTTCGACCCCTGAACCCCAAATCCCTACACCCCTGGTCTCCAGAACTCAGCTCCCCTCGACCCGTGAAACCCTGATCCCCTCACCCTAAACCCTGACTTTCAGAACCCTGAACCCCAAACTCCCAGTGTCTCACCTGCATCCAGAATGAGATAGCTGTGGTGGCAGCAAAGGGTTGAAACCCTGGCCTGTCACAGCTGCGGCAGTTGAAGGATATCCCGCCCTTGTTGGGCCTGTACCCAATGTCCAAACAGGTGGAGGCGGAACCAGAGGGCGTCTTAGCTGCAGAAAAAAACAAAAAAGAAGGTTTAAGAGAAACCATTTCAGCATCACCACAAGGAGTTATTCCTCAACATCAAACAGCATGCTGCAAATGCAGGCTTACATGTTGCCCCTGTCCCTTCATAACCACTGCTTCCTTCCTCGCTCGGTTTCACCCATCCCTTGTCTTCCCTTGCCATTAAATGCCTCATTTCCTCATTCACATCCTCCCTTCCCGCCTAGTCTCACCCTTTGCCCCTTTCTAAATGTTCAAACCCTAAAACCCAAAAGCCTAAAACCCTAAACCCTCCTTCATACCACATCAACACAGCCCTAAATCCCATCCCAAATCAGCTTGCTTCCGCTTCCACATTACCCCCCCTGCCAACCCCCCTCCATTACCCCCCCCCCCTGCCAACCCCCCTGCCAACCCCCCTCCTTTACCACAGCCATTCCCCTACAGTCCTCATCATTCCCAAATCCCCCTCCAAATCCAGCCTGTGCCATGACCCTTACTTCCTCCCCGCTCTTCCACCACCCTCCCCCCATTTCCCTGTACCCCCAACCGGCTTCCCCTAGCAGCACCCCCCACCCCACCCTCTTTCAACCCCACCCCCCTCCCGCTCCATTCGACCATCTCCCTACACCCTAAACCCCCTCCATGATACCACACCACTTACTGCACTAGTGAACAATGTATTACCTGGACCACATGGCTGCTAAAGTAGATGATAGGTGCTCCACCCCCCCACACCCCTCAATGCCGCTCCAAACCCCTTCCCCTACCAGCACCCCTACCCCATTTCTCAACCTGTAGTATGCCGGACAGTGTGTGCGGCATGCGGTGCATGTTCGGCTGTGGCACTCTTGCCTAAGCCTCAAGTGCCTAGGGTTTAGCCTTGGCGCAGCCAGCAGCTGCGGCCTGCATTGCTACATTGGCACGAACAGCGCCTACCACTCCGATTTTGTCCCGTGGTGGATGGACCGTAGGCTAAGCCCTCGCATTCAACATGTTCTTTGGTGACGGATACGAGAATAAGAACTAGTAGGCGAGAAATCGCAATGTAGCAGTTAGCCTTAGAGCGGTAGACAAATCCATACCAGCCTGGCATAATGGACCCCCGCCGGCTGATGGTGCCAGCAAGGCACGAGTTGCATGAAGCATTGCGGCCGCTTCGCAAGCAGCTTCGCTATGTGGTTGAGGCACTTGGCCTCCCATTCGACGACAGCTTGTTCACTAGCCCGCATCTACAAGCTTCTAGCAGCGAAGATGTTGATCCAATCAAGGTCTTCAACACTCTTCTAAGGAAAGTGGCCGACAGGATCGTTCAGAGGAGCCAGCCACTGGTTTCCCAGCAACCATCTCTACGTCAGAAAGCAGTGAAGTCCAGTGAACCTACTTCTCCTAGACCCACACTTTTAAACCCCTAATCACTACAACCCCCTAAACCCTGCACCCCTTGCCCTGCGTACTGTTAGTATTGAACTGTGTCCTGCCTGAAACTAGGTTTAGGGCTTAGGCTTTAGGCTGCCAACACCGCATCCCGGCTGTAGTTTCGCCCCCCTTTTTCCACCCCACCTCCAATCCCTAAGCCCTTCCAACCCCCCTCTCCCACCCCTTAAACGCTAAACCCTAAACTCTAAATATCTAAGCCCCTTCGCTCTACTTACTGTCATTAGTGAACTGAGTATTGCCTGCACCGTATGGCTGCCAAGACCATCCGGGCTGCGGAGTAGATGATACGTTGCGTCCCCTTTTCCCCATCCTACCCCCAATCACCCAACCCCTTTTCAACCCCGTCTTTCAACCCCTAAACACTAAACCCCCCTAAAGCCTAAACCCCTTTTGCCCTACTTACTGTCACTAGTGAACTGTGTATTGCCTGAACCATATGGCTGCCAGGACCATCCGGGCTTAGTCCCTCCAAAATAGATGACAGTCTTGCTGATATATCCATAGGGCAAAGGCGCTCCAGAATCACAATCCACAGTCTGGAAATCAATCATTGCCACTCCATATACTGGATGCGCTAACTGCTCAAAAGCCCAGTAGCTTACATCGAAGTGCTGAGCAGCTGCAAACAGAAGGGAATTGCACAAAATATGAGGTTTAGTGTTTGATGATATAGGGTTTAAGACATCAATCATTGCCACTCCATAGACCGAATGGGCTAGCTGCTCAAAAGCCCAGTAGCTTACATCAAAATGCTGAGCAACTGCACGCAAAATGGAGATTTCACAGACTACCACATAGAGGTTGACAAATTAGGGCTTAGGGCATACACGAACAATGCTGAGCAGCTGCACGCAAAAGGGAAACAGTCATGAGAGATAAAGTTTATACAAGGTCTGTGAGATGTTTAGGTTTTCTAAGGGTGACAGGTCTGGAGGCTTCGCAGTCAAGATTTGGTGTTTTATTAAAGGGCCACTGCTATCAAAATTAAGTTTGATGAGGATTATCCGTTGCCATTTCATGAAGCGGGGGGACCAACACGATGGGTGCAGAGCAGGAGATAATATGAGATTCCTGCACACGTTAAAAAAAATATCTTTTAGAGAAAAAGATAACATCTGAGCCCGCCAGCTAGGCCCTAACTAGGCTTGAGAATCTGCCAAAGCACTCATCGATTTTCTAGCTGCTAATACTGGCAAAGATAGTAATATCCAACTCGCCAGGTTGGCAGCAGGTGGTAAAAAAGACGCTGCCATAAAGGAAAAGAAGGTTTGTGGCATTATCCCTTTCTCTCTAGCTGCTACAGCCTCAAGCTGCTATGCCTAAACACAGTACATGCATGTTGTTCAGGAATTCACCTGATCGGCAGCACAGGATTAGCCTGTTTGCCTAGGGTTTAGCGTTTAGGGTTTAGGGTACAGGGTTCAAGGTTTATGCCTTCAAATCCTAAGCAGCACACATAATATCTAGGAAACTCACCTGATTGGCAGCACCAGCTTTGAGTGCGAGTCTCTCCACCAGAGGCAACACCAGGAGCACCTTCCTTTAACACCTGCATAACAAAAAGAAGATGGTTATAAGGGCATCGAATCGTATTAGATTATATTGCATCATGTATTTTAATCAGCAGTTGCAGCAGCAGCAACGATGGAAATAACAATCATAGGAGATGTATGAGCGTGAGCACGGTAGCAAGCACTGGCTGATTGCTTGAAGTACTTGAATTGCAAAGTCAAAGCGCCCGCCAATACCGGAGCGACTCCATGCCGTTCTCTCAGCACGAAACTTAAACCCTGAACCCTTACCCAAGCACAAGGGCAGCATCTGTGGACCGTACAGTCAGCACCAGATTACCGGTCTGTACTCTACTACAACATAGACCCTGTTTAAACCCCATCCCTCAGTACCCTGTAACCCAGTCCTTCAGTAATCTGTTAAACCCCATCCCTGCATACAAAGCCTTCAACCCTAAACCCTTACCTGAGTGCAAGGGCAGCTATCAGTAATCCGTACAGTCAGCACCAGATTAGGCTCCACACCCCACCACCCAAACAAAGACCCTAATAAACCCCACCCCTGCATACAAAACCTTCAACCCTAAACCCTTACCTGAGTGCAAGGGCAGCTATCAGTAATCCGTACAGTCAGCACCAGATTAGGGTCTACGCACTGAACCACCTGCTCCCCTTGGGCCTCAGCAGTGTTTCCCGGCCAGGGTCTACCCTTGGTGTCAGTGACATTAGGGTTTATGGTGGGGAGGTAGGGGCGGAACCTATCACCCTCGAAGAAATTGTTGACGATCTTGATGGGCTGGCCTTGGTTGTCTGCGGTTTAGAGGAAGCAAGAGGCATGGGTGGTAGTGTAGAGGGGTTTAGGGGGCAAGCGGGCAGAGGGGTTAGGGTTTAGATATAATCTGGTCGTAGCTGCAGAAGACATGTCGAAGGTGTGTCGTGGGTTGCTTGCCGTAAAGTGGGTTACTTGCCTACAAAATTTGCAGAAAAAAGAAGGTCTGCAAACAATGTAGTATATGGATGCAATCAAACAAAACCAGCAACCATCTTCTGTGACTGTATGCGTTGTTTATGCATAGCCATTATACAGATGGTGGTGGAGGTTTTGCAGAGTAACACAATGCCGCTCAGGTATCTGTGAAGCAGATGGAAAAGTAGGCGACGAGACAGCCTCCTTAGCTGTTCCTGCATCCAGGCTGGCTTCATATAATATCAACTCCATGGGCAACAGATACACAGGATTAACACCAAAATCCATGTGCCTAAACCCTAAGCATCTAAACACTGAGCCCTAAGCCCTAACCCATAAACCATAATCCAGCATTTACCACCAATCCGGGTCTGCAGCATATGGTGAAACACATGCCACAGCTCCCTGGGAAGTCAGCACTGGCACATGTGCCTAAACCCTCAACCCTAGACCCTAGGTATGTAACCCTAAACCCTACACGCACCTAGCACCAATCCAGGTCTGCAGCGTATGGCATAACACCTCCCGCAGCTGCCTGGGTAGTCAGCACTAGCACATGTGCCTAAACCCTAGGCCCTAAACCCCTAAGACCTAGACCCTCCAAACTTACCTAGCACTAATCCAGGTCTGCAGCGTATGGCATAGCACCTGCCACAACTGCCTGGGTAGTCAGCACTAGCATCAGCTGCTGCTGCTACTGCATCTCTTGGGAAGGGAATGCTGCCATCGCTGTTGGTGAAACCACAACTACCGAAAGCCAAGATGCCAAAAGAACCTTCACCCCTGCAACGCATACATGCCAAGAGATTATAGCACACTGTATATTTTTATTACAGGAACAATAGGCTGGGGAGATGACAGCGCAGATAAGCGGCGAAAGTCAATGCACGCGCATGCGGAATATTGTCAGATTGCTGTAAGAACAGGCATCCTAAAAGAGGGACATGTCAACCACAGCTACTATGAGCCAAACGCCAAAAAGCATTACCCCGAGTAAAACACATGGGATAGTCAATGTAAACATATTCTGGAATCATAGGGTAGAGTGTCTGCAGAGGACAGGCAAATTGCAATGCACGCGGAGGAACGCCATAAAACGTCCCTTGATGGACTTGTTTTAAGATGGAGAGTTGTAGGGCCAAGCTAACCGGAAAAGCCAGCTTAGTTTAGGAAGCTGCTACATGAGGATGCTAAATGTTGGCTCCGTCCTTATTCACGACAAGGCTCAGCCCTGCATAGTCTCTGCTCATTGTTTTCAAGTTCAAATGTAATGCTTTGCTGCTTAAAGAAGGAAACTACACAGCTTCTGGTCGTGCAGCACACTCCACATGACTCCAACCACTCAAAGATCTGCTGTTTTGCAGGAATAGGTTATCAGGACGAGGCCCTGCAGCAAAATTTTGCTAAGCTCGTGGAACAGCAGCGAGCTGAGCAATCACAGAGAGTGAAGGGCTTTACACTTTACACTTTTACACAATGTAGCCCTGTTGATGCATTGCTGCCACAATATTGAAGACCTGGGCAAATGCAGATTCTTCACCACTTCATGCTGACAACAGACTCAAACCATTACGAACTCAAGATGGGGGATGCAGGAGTGCAAGCATGATCAAGCAACAGGTAGGAGCAGCAGCAGCTAGCAGCAGCAAGTTCAGGAGAAGACACTTCCCCTGGGCTGCTTGGTTGCATGGTTACATCTACGCACACACCACTTGTGGCGTACAATTAAGGAAGTAGGACCACTTAGGGAGGACCACCTACCTCAGAGTATGACTCAATCAAACGGGCTGCTTGAAACGTACCTTGATGGGTCATATGCTTTGGAGACCTCCTCTGGTGCGCCGTAGTAAGTGATCCGCCCGTCTCGCCAACCGCCTGCAGCGGGAGCCGCTGCTGCTGCCGGACGAGGAGCTGCTGCTGCTGGACGCGGAGCTGCTGCAGGGGTCGCGGCAGCGGGAGGGGCTGCTGCTGGACGCGGAGCTGCTGCAGGGGTCGCGGCAGCGGCTTGCGCGTCAGTGAAGGACTGCTGGCTCGACAAGACTGCCAGCAGCAGGCCAAGAGCCAGATTCGTAAGGTATGCACCACGCATGTTGCTTTTTTGCCTCCAAGCTACTACTACTCCGTGGACTGCTATCTACCCGGCAAGAATGATCCTGGCAATTAACTAGATTCTCAATGGCAGTGTTGGCCACGCACTTAACTTCGGCCTGCACTAGACAAGGACTAAACTCCCTTCCTCTAGACTACTAGCCTGAAGGAAGCGTGAGTAGCTGTGTGACCCGCCCCGCGCTTTATCTATTGCCAAGGGAAAAGCAAATTGCGGCAAAGCCAGCTTCTGTCCCCGAGGATGCTACGGACTGGTGGTACACGTACGCTTTGGCATATGATCACAATACGTGACATCAGCAAGGTTACCAATCAATATAAGCGCCAACTGCTGGTCGCCGCACGAGCCGCCTGTCCTGCTTCTGCAGCTCGCTCCCCCCAGCATTGCCCCAGGCGTCTAAAGTTACTGAGACGGACAGTTGAGAATCGTACAGTCAGCGTAACCATACGTGCCAGTCGATAGTCCGTGACGTCCTGGTCAGACAAGTGCGAGAAGCCGCCGGCGGAAACAGGTCGTCCGTCCCCGTCGCCTCCCGCCGGTCGTCATCAGTGCGACCCCGCTTCCAAGGTTGCGTCACCCTGTTGCAGGGCGTCAGCCCGCTAAGAACCTCAGGGCTCTGGTTGCACTGGGTTCTGTGGTCGCGAGCTCACCGGCTGTGTCTTTCCTTGTCCCCTTTCGCGTCTGAAATTCCTCGAACGCGTCCAGGCAGGTTGGTTCGGCTCGAAAACTCTACGACCTCGCCCGGGTGTCATGCATTGCTTCCCTGTTAGAGCGGCTACTTCAAAGCAATATCATTCCTCAGCTAGTCAGATGACCCCCATGCCCCCCCTTACCAGGCAAAACTGGAAGCGTAGCAGCTCCTGCTCGCTGTCGGAGCTTCCGGAGGCAAAGTAGCCAGCAGCTGAAGCTGTGACCTTGAGAGGACAATGAGCAGGCATTGATGGTCCAGCACCAGCACCAGCAGCAGCACCAGCAGCACCAGCAGCACCACCAGCAGCAGCAGCAGCAGTGACAAAGCAGCCAGTAGTGTGCATGCCATGCTGCCTGCTGCCACTACTGCTGCTGCCGCCTGATGGAGATGGCTGCTGGTTCTGGGGACGGTCGTGGACCTCATTCCTCTGCTGCTGCTATTGGTGTCACGGTCTACTTGGCAAGTCTCCGCTGCTGGTGGTGCTGCTGCCGGCACACACCCATGTGCAGCTTCTGCTGCTGCTGCCCCATGCTGCTGCTACCTCTTCCACGTAGGCTGCTGCTGACACTGCTGCTGCTGCTTCTGTTACCCTGGCTGCTGCCATTGCCACCGCCACCGCTGCTACTGCGGCTACTGCTGCTGCTGCCACCGCCACCACACCTGCTCCAGGCCACCGCTGCTACTGCTGCTGCTGCCACCGCCGCCACAAAAGCTGCTGCCGCAGCTGCTGCTACTGCTGCCATTGCCGCCGCTGCTACTCCTGCTGCCATTGCCGCCGCTGCTACTCCTGCTGCCATTGCCGCCGCTGCTACTCCTGCTGCTGCTACCGCCACCGCCAAATGCTGCTGCCACCGCTGCTGCTGTGACTGTTGCTGCTGCTACTGCTGCCACTGCTCCTGCACTCTTGCTGCTGCATGCCTCCACAGCTGCTGCTGCCGTTGCTGCTTCCACTACCGCCATTGCCACTGCTACTGCTGCTTTGTGCCACTGCTGCCGCCGCCGCCAACAACTGCTGCCGCTGCTGGTGCTGCCATTGTGGCTGTTGCCCGCCGCCACCCAAACTCCTGCCGCCATTGCCACCGCCACCGCCACCGCTGCTGCTGCTCCTCTTGCCCTGTGCTGCTAGAACTTGCAAGGGGATACTGCCGGTAGCTGATTGCACTCCAGCCCCAGGCTACGTCCTTAGGCAGGTTGCCTCATTTTTTTGGGCTAGCCGGTGACGACGATTGGCACTAATTTTGTGGTAGTGATTGGGCGCATTGGGCTGTTTGGGTCAGATGGGAGCAGTTGGAAGTAGGCTTGCAACTGCGTACATAACAATGAGTGAGGGCAAGGTAAGGGGGCGACGGAGCGAGGGTTTAGGGGGTTAGAGGGGGAGTTACGGGGTAGGGGTAGGGTTAGGAGACAACCATTGTGGAGCCCATAGTCTCCATGGTGGCAAAGTACTCTCTATTGCCACACCCCTGCCCCGGTGTGCTTGGTCGTTTCGACCTAGCTGCCTTGATCCAGCCACACCTTACATTTTTGTTTGTTTGTTTGTTTGTTTTATTGCCACACCCCTGCTTAAAGGACCCCCCTAAAGCACACACTCAACCCCACGCCCCAACCTCTTTCATCAGCGAACACTAAGTGTAATACAGGAATTGGGGTAGTTGTGTGGGGAGTGTACGAGAGGTACCCAGCACTGGACCTGCCAGAAGATATTTCTTTTCCAATCCGCTAGCACAACTGGGACACACACACAACCAGTGCCTGCGTACAGTTGGCAAGTAAGAATGAGGGAAATAGAGCAAGAAGCTCTCTACACCACAACCGTGCAGGGATCAGGTCTGCCTACTTGCTAGCACAGTTGGCTCTGGCAAATGGAGGTCAGCAGAACGAGCCTGCATAACTAGCTCCAACTCCATGCTAACACATTGCCCCCCATTCTGCCCACCCTTGCGCTCCAGCACTCCACCCAAACCCTGTAATTACCTTGAAGCTCCCCTTGATACCGGGCTTAAATGGGCCCACATTCGAAACCACCAGGAAAGTCTCAGATTGGCAAAGCTGGTAAGTTCCAGCACCTAGCTTAGATCCATAGTTGGTGTACATCTTATCCTTGGGAAGACGGCTGATGTCAGAGGATTGCACTGGAGATATTGATGCTGCTGCTATCATGCAAGGGTTTGGTTTTGGGGTGTATTGCAGAGTCACGGGTGGGCTGGTGACACAAGTGACACCAGTACCACCTGGCGGTGCTATTGTGACACCAGCAGAGTTTAAGGCTGGGGAAGGTCTGGTGACACTGGTGACTGGTGGCGATAATGGTGGCTGCGGTGGTTCTAATTGGGTGCCGGTGGGTGCTAAAACCCTGACAGTTGCGGAAACCCTGGAGCTGCTGGTGATGTTGTTGATGTGGTTTAGGTAAAACCTGCGACAACACATAGCATGAAGGATGTGATGGAAGGGCTGCCATTTAAACTACGGAAAAAGAGAGTGCAGCGCATATAGGTAGCCTTTAGGGTTGAAAACTAGTGCAATCATGCTGGGCCAGCAGCAGCTGTACATGATACCTCAACTGTATACAAGGTACAGTGAGTTCAGAGGGTCAGATGATGTATTGCAGCGTGCTAGTTGCCCCTCTCTAGCTCCACTCGTACATGGCTCCTTCTTCAGACCCCCCAGCCCCATCCGCTTCATAGGGGACTGCACCTCAGTGATGCAGTGCATATTGCTATGTGAAATAGCTCATCTGCTTGTCTCAGCGTCGCTAGCATTAGGCAGCTCTTTGTATCTCTATCCCTCTAATTTCTCATTTCCATCACTCATTGCCATGACTTTGGCTCTCAAGATATTATTATTACATTTCATGATATGCCATAGCAATAAGTGCCATAGGCCCCGCACCTCAAGCTGTCACAAAGAGCAGCGAGGTGGAACAGAATACGGGTAAACTTCGACATGTATGACAATATATGCATGCCTAAACATGAGGTCCAAAATACTAACAAACTGGACGGAGTTATGTCGCGGGCGCTGCACCGCCCGAAAGCTGCGCAGTGATCTATCTCATATAGTTTCTCATTCCCATCCCACTATGAAACGGTTGGAGTCATGCGCGGGTGCTGCACAGCCTGGAGGACTGTGCAGGGTCTCTCTTACCAAATATATAATAGAGTCGCACGTCGTAAGGATGTGCAGTGTTGTCTACTGGAACAAATGAATCATATGATGTAAACCGGTAACCGCTACTTGAACAAATTTATCAAATCATGGATAGCAGTATATCACATCGTATCATGTATACCGGTAGCTGCTACTCAAGCTTGGTAAAAGAGTGATAATGTGTGAGCTGCTGCACTGGAAATGTGCAGAAGACTGAGAGGTAGTTGTTAAAGCAAAGAGTACGAGGTAGGGTAGTTATGTATGGCGGTAACTACTATGGCACAAGCCAGCTATACTCTGAACTTACAAAGCGGGTTGACAGCCGCCCCCCCCCCCCCCCCCCGCAGAAGCCATGTCGAAGGCCTCTGATAACACATAGCAATGTGGCCAAGCAAAAGTGCCCTCAAGTTGTGGCCATGGAAACTGCATTCATGCCCTCTTGCATACCCTACGAAACAATGTGTAATTAAGTACAGATGCCTTGCTTGCCAGGCACTGTGGTGACAGCATCCTGAGCCAATCAATCAGTCACTTATCAATTCTATAATCACTCAATTTTATCAACCAACCAATCAGTCAGAAATGCAATATCAACTATGTGGATGAACAGACAGACCCAGGCCATAAACACCAGATGCCTGATCACATTTACCCAGCCACACAATCAATGGTAAATTTGCCCACGCAAAAGCTGAGGCTATTTCCAACGACCATAGTGATGCCAATTCTGAGCTATAGTAGTGTCTGTGTGCCCATGACAAGTGAATGCTGAGCAACTCTCCTTCCGTTTACTAGTGATCTGTACTACTTTATTTATACCTGCATTCCAAGATGCCGCCAGGCCCAGCTGGGACCTTCAAGGGTTTAGTGCTGGAGGCATCACCAGGGTCACTGCTGGGGCACTCGGCTCTGCCCTTCACAGTCAGACTTTTGGAGACAGAGATCGTAACTACGGGGGAATCCGCAAGGACCACTGAGGTTTTGCTCGGATTACTGAGGCTGATGGTGCCGGAAGAGATGTAGCCTGGTTTGCTTATGCTCTGCCGCTGGGCTCCGATGGTGAACCGCACTCCGTCTTGCTTAGTTGGAGGTAGAGTTAGGTTGCTCCTCGAGGGGAATATGGTTACTGTCCAGAACGAGAGGCTGCTAATGGGGGATGTTGTGGGCTCGCGAATGGAGACGGTGAGCCTGGGAGGTGATGTAGCTTCCGCTAAGCCGTGGCACAGGAACAAACAAAACAGGATCAGCAGAACTTGGATGACCGAACTTGGCATTGTTTTGCACCCTTGAGTGCCACTGGAGCAGATGATCGGTAAGTATATAAGGAGAACGAAGGGGAGCGGAAGGTCACGGTCACTGCACGGATGCAGCTTGGCCAGATTAGATCATTGATCGTAAGACAACGCTGAACTATCTTCGTTCGCTGGCTTTTCCGTCATGAGAATAATTCGAGAGTGTGGCAAAGCGGACCTAGGTATGGGTTGAAGTTCCGGTACTGGCACCGTACACCAGCTGCAGAGTGACCTATGTACCTCAGCTGCTTGCCCCCCGTGCCCGTCTGTATCCTTTTGCCCTGCTGTTGTATAGATAACCATGCCGCATGTCACCCGTAATGGCATACCCCGTGGCCATTTGCTTGCAGCATGCAACAGGGACTTGTGGATTACTGTATACTCCTTGGAAGAAATGAAATCAAATGGTTACATGGCATCACAGGCTCAATTGTGGAGGCTGCCAGCCATATCTGGAGCACATGACTGCATGATACTTCTTCTTATGCATTCACGTGCTCCAGGTAGTGACTTGCAGACGTGTCATGACCATTTGAGTGGTCAAGCCTCATGACTTCCCCCATTCAGGCTCCCGACACTAACCAGACTCCAAGCCTACAGCCACCTTCATCGTCTGGCTAAAATATTCTTCTCACAAGGCCGTTCCCGCAAGCACACAGTGAATTCTGATGGCCAGGTGCTGCTGCTGCTGCTGCTGCTGCTGACAGGCAAACCCTAGCCCTTGTCACTAGCGGACTGACCACTCTATAGCACCCACTAATCCACGACTAATCCACAAGACAACGGCTCTGTACTGCTGAATGCTAGGATGAGAACATCAGGACCATGCTCATGACTATTGCGTGAAGGGGGAGGCTGCCAAATGTGCGCGTGCACAGAAGACCTTATGAGGTACATCGGCCTCAACTGAATGAGTTACCTTACGTGAGGAAAGGTAATGTGTTGTGTACGGCACATCACTCAACTGAATGAGTTCATCACACATGCAGACATTCTTAGCAACCACTGCAAAGTTGTTCCCGACATTCCCACCCTTTTTACATGCTCGGAATAATTGATGGACCATGTTTTCTGCACCGCCGTTCGCTGCCCCCGCCATCGTCAATTCTATGCCCGAAATTTTTGGCCCCTATTTGGTGTACATTGAGAGATGTTTCAACACCACACTCTCTGAAATAGGAAAGCCAGCCGCAAGACGGCACATGAACTGTAATTTTAAGAAAGAAGTTTTCTAAACATGGTCCATTAGTGGACCAAAGCATCATGAAATTAGCTCAAAGCGGTAGATTAAGCAACATATGATCTATCACGATCACTGCACAGCTTTCGGGCTGTGCAGCACCCGCCACATGACTCCAACCATTTTGTTAGGGTGTGTTGAGAGAAGCCAATACTTAAGCAACATATTGTGTGAATGTGTATCGGTGCTGAAGCAGTGTAGTGGGGTGCACAGCACCACCTGAGGACATCCTTTTTTCCAGTCCAGTGCAAACAGTTGTAAAGTTACGATTTTTTACAAATGACATGACAAGGAATCGAACCTGAGTCTGTCCTGTGACAGCCAGGGATGCTAACCACCGACTGCGCCAGTGCAAACAGTTCACTCGGGTTGTGAGCTGCACTGTCTGCCCTGGTGGAGGGGCCAACAGGTGGGCAGTAGCAATACACGAGGATGCGTGAGGTCAGTGTAGGGGCAGTGGAGGTTTTGGGTGCTTCTGACTTAGCTGCTGGACCTCATGTCTAGGCATATGTTGTCATGCATGTCGAAGACAACACGTATTTTGTTCCACCTTTCTGTATTTTGTGACGGCTTGAGGTGCGGGGCCTATGGCACTCTTTGCTATGGCATATCATGAAATGTAAGTAAATTAATGAGGGGTGGTATTAATCTCGGGGTACCCACTAGCGCCAACAGAGAACAAGCTCTTTCTGGCACAACCGGGACAGAACAAACAATTCCTGTGTAAAGTTTGCAACTACAGGTAGAGATGATGGAAGTGGACGGCAAAAGGGTACTGCACAGCTTCAGAGGTGATAAAAGCCTTTCTAGTCGGTTTAATGGTTTGTTTACCTCTGACACCTTGGGTCTGCTGTTGGACATATGTCAAAAGAGACCACTGCACAGCCCTCCGGGCCGTGCAGCACCCAAGCATGACTGCAAACAGTTTGTTAGGGTTGTGGGGTGAGTAAGTGCGAGCGTTAGGAAGCCATAGGGCTGCGAATTCTAAGGAGGTACGTTGGAGCTAATGATGCAGCCGTTCTGCCGACCCCCATATGGCACAGCCAGATGCGGCACCAAATTCCTGCATGCTACAGTTGTGTTGTGCAGCCTTGGTGCAGCCACAACTTATATATTTGTTTGTTTGCTTGTCCTGCTCAGTGTTCAGAAAGCCAGTGCGGAGTTGCAGTTCCTGAGGGTGGCAGAGACAGCCGGCATGCATATGAGGTCTCAACACACACTAACAAACTGGTTGGAGTCATGTGGCGGGTGCTGCACGACCCGAAAGCTGTGCACCGATCTATCTCATCTATGAGGCAACACACGGAAGGTGAGTACACCCAATCAAGATAGACAAGAGTGCGGCAGGCAGGGGGCTAGTGGAATGAGTATGAGACAGCACACTAGGGGCATCTGGTACTGACAGTGGCCGTAAAGGGGTGCTCACTGTGGGTTTTGAGGTGAACTCAGGAAATGCTCATGTAAAGTTGCATCATAGAGGGGCGGCATTTTGCCACTGAGCAAAATAGGTACCACTGTATGTGGTGCAACCGAATGTGGCAGCAACAAACCAAGGTTGCCAGTGGATGCCTGCCACTGGGCAAAATAGACACAACAATTGCTGCAACCAGCTGTTCAGACGTCATTGATCTTGACAGGGAGGAAAAACGAATGTCGCCGCCGGGAGTCGAGCCCGGGTCTCCACGGCCACAACGTGGAATTCTAACCACTAAACTACGGCGACAGTCCAGCTTGATGCTGGCGTAGGGGAGATTGGCGGATGTGCAGCGACTTACCATGACAGTCTATGTAGGTTTAAATTATAGGTTTTAAAAGGTTTAAGGACAGGGTTTCAAGTTATGGTTTGTACTTCAGGTTTACAGAAACTGAGGATGGCCTTTATGGGTGCTTGCACAGCGTAAAGCGTGAACACGCATAGAGGTGCTTGCCACTGTGGTACGTGCAGTATACGCTTGAAAGGTTGGGTTGCCCAGGGGTACCGATCCACCTTCAACTACTGAACCATGGCGGCCGAACCTCTAGATGAACTGGCGGTTGCTAGGCAGCTTTTCAAGGACCAGCCTGTTGGGTTCCCTTATGAGGGGTTTGATTTAGAGGAGCTGATCCTCCCAGATGGGGATGACATGGGGATTCCCAGCGATGATGAGGATGTCCAAGAGGAGGAGACTGATTTTGAGAGTGGATTCGGCTCAGTGATTGGTGCGGGCAACCTTAGTGCGCTCTAGACGGACCAGGTTTCGATCCCAGTATTTGACACGGCTCCGCGTGCCCATGCAGTGGTCGACAACCTACCGGTTGTGCCAGAAGAGAAGTACGAGAAGTTGGTCAGCGTGCTGAAGAAGATTTACGGGCAGATCGGGCACGTTCGCGATGGTTAGTCTCATGTCAACTCAGGGGAAAGCAGAGCAGGGATCATGGAGAGCCAAGCTAATGTAGTTTTCTTGGTTAGGTGGCGTCTACATGCCCAAGGACCCCAAGACCAACATGAGCAAGGGCTTCGCGTTTGTGGAGTTCAGCAACCCCATAGTAAGCATCTCTAAGGGCTAACCTGTAGGCACGACGTTTTTATTTGAGAAGCACCAGGGGCATGGTACAGCAGAAGCTGGCAGGGCAGCAGCAGCAGCTGGGTATGGAATTCATTACCGTATGACAGTCCTTAGGGCAAAGAGAACCACTGCTGATCGCACAGGTGGATAGGTGCCGCAACCTCAGGTGGTGCTTTGAGCCCATCTCATTTATCTGTCGTATCTGGCAGCTGTGTCACCCCTTCCTGGACAGAGCATGGAGAGAAAGATTTTTACCACCACCACCACGACCACCTTGCACATAGCTACTGGACCTGGCTGCAACTGCAGCTGCTGAATCCACCTTTGCAGTGCCATGTAGCACATGGGGCTTTCATGCGTTCATCTACATCGCCACCCTCCCCTCCCCTCTCCCATTATCCAGTCGCCTCCGCCCACCCTCATCTTACACTCTTATCCTCCATCCTCACCCCACCTCTATTCTTGCATTTTGTCCTCTTCCCCAGCCGTCCATGCCAAGCCCCTTCCCCCTTAATTTGAGGTGCTGGTGACAGAATCCTGGCCCCACTGTTTCGCATGGAAGTACCCCAAGCAAAGCAGTAATAACAAGCAAACGGTAAAGCAGTAGGTTGTCTACACACTAGTCCCCCTCTAGCCCTGCTGCCTCTCACATGTCCCCCCTACTAAAAAACTGGTTGGAGTCATGCTTGGGTGCTGCACGGCCCAGAGGGCTGTGCAGTGGTCTCTCTTTAACACATGTCTCCCCTACTTCTCACTCCATTACCATGTGTTCCCGCCCACAGGAGGCTCAGGCTGCCAAGTCTCAGACCCAGGACTACAAGCTTGACAAGAACCACACCTTCAGGGTCAGCATGTTTGATGACTTTGACAAGTATGCACGTGTGCCAGAGGAGTATGCTGCACCAGAGGAGAAGCCTTACGTGCCAGTGGTAAGCAGGAGGGGGAGGGGTTTAGGGCAAGCAGGAGGAGGAGGGGTCTAGGGTAAGCAGGAGGGGGAGGGGTTTAGGGCAAGCAGGAGGGGGAGGGTTCAGGGCAAGCAGGAGGGGGAGGGGTTCAGGGCAAGCAGGAGGGCTGGCAGCAATAGAGTCTATAGCAGCAGCCTGCTTCTTTGCCGGCACAATGCAGCAGCACCAGCAGGGCCTGCTCCTGCTCCTGCAGGGCTATTGTAGCAGCAGGTGCAGGGCAATTGAGGCAGGAGCAGCAGCAGGTGCAGAGCAGGTCCAGCAGCAGCAGCAGCAAGTGCAGGGCTGTGGTTGCAGTAGCAAGAGCAGCATCAAGTCCTAGGACAGCAGATGCTCTGGCAGTTGCCTTGCTGGCCCCTGCCAGGGTCCTCAGCAGCAGGTGCAGCTATAGAAGGAACATTCGGGATCTGATGATGGCCAACAGGCCAAAATGCGTAATCCCACACACTTGATCTAAGAATTCACGATCGAAAGAAGAATGGCTCTGGCGTCTAACTATAGCTGCTACCTCGAGCAATATAAACACAGTGCAGCAATGGTGGGAACATTCCGAGCTTCCCTTGTGCAGCCACAGCAGCAGCAGCAGGTGCATGGCTAGTGCAGCAGGTGCAGGGCAGAGGCGGCAGCAGCAGCATTCTGCCGGGCAAAGCAAGGAAGAGACCTTGGCAGGGGTTTGCTGGGACATTGCCCGGGTCATCCATCAGCAGCAGCTTTCAATATGCTTGCAAGGCAGATTGTAGAGGCAGAGAATAGGATTGAACAAAAGGGGCTGTGCTGATGCTTCAGTGCATAGGTCATTTGCTCAGGTTGAACAGGGCAGATGCAGTAGCAAAGGACGAAGGCTAATTAATGGCCTGGCAGGTGGGCAGCTGCCGGCTCCATTGGGTTTCAATATCCATTGTTTTGGCAGGAGCATTGGTGCCTAAAGCAGCTGGGGGAAGTTGGGGCAGGGGTGGCTAAGAGCGAGCTGTGGGGAATGGTGGTTGTGTGGCTCCATTAGCCACAAGAACGGAGTAGCAGTTGTTTGTGCTCACTGAGAGTGGAGGTAGGGGTATGTGCAGCAGTCAGCAGTAGTGCATTGCAGGATCCGTTGTGATGGGGAGAGAGCAGCCATCGGATTTCATATCATTTGCTGCTTTTTATGCAGCATTTGGGAGCTGTCATGGTATCTAAATGTATGTGAGTCTGTTATCTAGGGCTGTCGTCTGTTAGAGCTGTGATGTGGACGAGATTAAGCCACTATTGTTATTACAATTCATGATATGCCATAGCAAAAGGTGCCATAGGCCCCGCACCTCAAATCAAGCCACTATTGCTGATTACTGCTCCCTTTGCTTGCTGCAACAGGACAACCTCCACTCCTGGATGGTGGACAAGTTCGCAAGGGACCAGTTCGTCATCCAATTCGGGGATGACACCGCCGTCATGTGGAACGACGCACGCCGTGGCCGTGCCGAGGAGGTCTACAAACGCAGCTTCTGGACAGATTCCTTCGTGCAGTGGTCCCCCATGGGCACTCGTTTAGCGACTATTCACAGACAGGGTGTGGCGGTATGGGGAGGGCCGGAGTTCAAGCGGTTGGCGCGTTACGGCCACCCTGCGGTGCAGCTGATCGAGTTCTCGCCGGCGGAGCGGTTCTTGTTCACGTACAGTCACATTGAGCCTACCAACCCCCGGGAGAAGCTGACCATCCTGCTGAATGTGTTTGATACACGGACAGGTGAGGAGGAGTGTGGCTGAGATGGGTAGATGTGTGGTCATGAGGAACGAATGTGTGGTTGGGAGAGGGGGAGATGTATGTGTCTGGAGGATTAGGAGTGTGGTTGGGAGGGGTAGATGTTTGGATGAAAGAGGGGTAGATGTGTGGTTTGGAGGGGTGAATGTGTGGTTGGGAGAGGTGTAGAGAGGGAGATGGGAGGCAAACTGGTTGGGTTAGAGGGGGAGATGGGAGGGTCAGGGGTGGATGGGCCGAAGGCTGGGATGGGGCGTGGGGTAGGGGTGTTTGGTCTGGCAAGTACTCATGAGGAACAGTTGATGGTCTGCTGATCCTCATAAGGCCTTAGGCACACTAGTAAGACATAGACCCTTGCTCTTGCACGTTGTCAAGCTGGTGCTCATCTGCCTTTTTGGTAGTTTGCATTCCCAGCGTTATTCAGGCAATGCCTGTCAGGTATAAACGTAGCCATAAATATTGCCAAGCATAAGGTAGCTACACTGCACCACTGCATGGCATCTATATCCACTTTACGGTGGGGCTACTGCACATTGCTCTCTGCGATAACCTGACACACATACGTTCCCGCACCTCTCCTTTTGCACAGGCCGCAAACTGCGTGTGTTTGAGGGCCCTATGGATGACTACGCCGTCGGCAGCGCCCAAGGCCCCAACGGCTCCCTCCGGTGGCCCTTCTTCAAATGGGCAGGCGGCTTAGAGGACAAGTACTTTGCCCGTCTGGGCAAGAACCAAATCAGCGTTTATGAGACGCCTGACATGGGCTTGCTAGATAAGAAGAGCATGAAGTTGGAGGAGGTGGTAGACTTTGAGTGGAGCCCAGCAGAGCCTCTGTTGGCGGCTTATTCTAGGGAGAATGCTAACTTGCCGGCACGCATCCAGTTGGTTAGGATCCCTGAGCGGACGGACGTGCGGCAGAAGAACCTGTTCAATGTCAGCGGTGAGTTTGGGCAGGGTTTAAGGCTGGCCCCTGGTCCGTTGGTTAATCTATGCATTAGCCTGTGGATCAGGTACAACGTACTGTGTTTGTGGAAAGGACCTGGTGCGCACTACTAGCTGCTGCAAAGCAGCAAGGAACAATCATTACAACTCGAGAAGAGCTCTAACAGAAGCCTTTGAAGCGCATTTAGCGGGTGGGGGTGATGAATTGGGGCATATTGGCAAGGAGTGGGGGTTGTAAAGCTTTATCAGAGACAGTGTCTTGTTCGGGTGACAGCATCAAGCCAATAGAGGTACCTGGTCGCGGCGGTCATCTGCAGCGCACTACTGCAGCTGGTCTAAAACTGCAAGGCTAATGCACCCTTTTGGTCACGAACAGCTTTAGATAGCAGCCAGCCCATGTTCGGTGTTATGTCAGCTGTGAGAGAGAGTTCCCTGCATGTCATGCGAGCATTACAGCAATACTCGATTAGATATTTGTTTTGGCTATGTCTGTACTGCTCAGATGCATGGGTATGGTCCTGTACTGAAATCTGTACTAGGATGTCTGGCAGGTCAGTTCGCTGGAGACTACTTGTTGTGCGAATAACCTCCCGCACCTTCAAGCAGCCAGCCCCCCGGAGATCAGCTATGAATTGTATGTTTTGGTAATAAGAATGTGACTATATTACTGGGCAAGGAATAAACTGCCCTCATGTAAATAATAATAGGATTATTTGTAAGAAGGAGAAGTAGTTTTTTAACAATGATATTCAACTGTTTGTTTGTTGTGGTCTTTCCCCAGATGTGAAGATCTTCTGGCACCCTCAGGGTGACTACCTAGCAGTCAAGGTGGACAGGTTCACCAAGACCAAGAAGAGCACTTACACAGGCTTTGAGCTATTCAGGTGAGGCCGGGCTGAAGAGGTATGTTAAGAGAGACCACTGCATACCCCTCCGGGCCGTGCAGCACCCAAGCAGGACTCCAACCAGTTTGTTAGGGTTGTGGGGACTGGCTCTTCCCTGTAAGTTGCTGCTGCAGCTGTTACTGTTGAACCTTCTGAAAGCAGACCCAGCCGTCCCGTCCTCCCAATAGGCTCCAGAGATATGAGATAGGTCGCTGCACAGCGCTCAGACCGTGCCGCACCCGCAGCATGACCTCAACCACCTCTGTAGTGTGTTGGGGATGGGAGAGATGTGAGATAGGTCACTGGAAAGCGCTCAGACCAGAGGCATGCCTTCAAGTAGTTTTTCAGTGTGTTGAGGGTGACAGAGATATCAGATAGATTGCTGCACAGCTTCCGGGCCATGCGGCGCCCACGGCATGGCTTTTGTTGATCTATTACTAGAACAGCAATTGAGACAGAGAGAGGCAGGAATGCATCCAGAGATAGTGTGTTCACCAGTGGTTATGTGCTTCTGGTGGGTCATGAGGTCCCTTTCCTCCTTGACCTAGCTACTAGCTACTAGCTAGGGTCATCCTGTATAGTGTAGCAGCGAGGTTTGCTCTTTGCTTGCACAGCCCAATCAATCATTGCATGCACAGCCCAAGCAACAACTGGGTTCAAGCTCCGGAGCCCTTCACTCGTTGAGGAGTGTGCCGTTGCTGGTTCCTTCGAGCAGGGTAGAACTACACTATAAGAAGGGCAACCAAAGGGGGGACATGCGCACTACGATGTGCACTTTGTATTCGGCATTTTCGACTTTCATCAGTTGCTCTTCTTATTCCTCATTGTCCCCATTGCAGCATTCGTGTGAGCGTTCCAAGCGCTTCAATATGCACTGCACGTTCAGCATTTTCGTGCTTTATCAGTTGCTCTTCTTATCCCTTCTTTCCCCCTTGCAGCATTCGTGAGCATTTCAAGCAGTTCAATTATGCACTGCAGGTTTCAGCATGTTCTGCCTTTATCAGGTGCTCTTAATCTGATGGTCGCCAACAGCCCGAAACTCTCAATACAATGCACTTGATGTGAATGAGGATTCACGTTGAAAGAAGAATGGCTGTGGCGTCACTGCAGCTGCTACCTTGAGCTGTATGAAGGTCTTCCTGCATGTTTGCTGCCCTCCAGCTGCTGCTGCTGCTGTTTTGGCCGCAGCTCCTATATTGTGATGTCTGGCTTCTGCAATCGCAAGGAGAAGATTGGTCTTCACAGTTGTCTTCTTCTGCTCTCTTTCCTTACTTGCAGCATTCGTGAGCGTGACATCCCCATGGAGGTGCTGGAGCTCCCCAACAAGAGCGACAAGATCGTGGGCTTTGCCTGGGAGCCGCGGGGCCATCGCTTCTGCATAGTACATGGGGATGGCAACAGGCCTAACGTCAGCTTCTACACCATGAAGGATGACAAGGGCAAGCTAGGGGTCAAGCTAGTAGGTGAGTGGGGTTAGTTAAGCCCTGACGCTAAACCCTAGTGCTGACTTGTGCAGGGGTTTATGTGGTGCGGGACGAATGGGTTGCAGCTGATGTCAGGGTTGAAGGGATTTATTAGCAAATTTATTAGGGAGTGGGTGTGTGTATTAGTAAGCCACTTTATGAGCTTCTATACCATGAAGGATGACAAGTGCAAGCTAGTAGGTGAGTGACTGGTGCTGATTTGTTGGAGGTAGGGTATTACTATTACAATAAGTGCGATAGGGTTCAGGAATGATGTTTTGCGGGAAGGGCATGCAACGCGCAGGCGAGGCCTTGGAGAGACATGACAGGCTTCTTGGAGATTGGGTACAGGTAATCAAAGCTGGGGAGAGTGATGCGACAAGAAAAGCAGGGTCTGTCATGCAGTGCTGGAACAGATAAGCAGGGTATAGCGAACAAAGCAGGCAATGACAGGCTTCTGCAAGGCGAACATGGAGAGTGGGACGAGTCGTTTGCAGGTGAAACCATTACTTGAGCGATTCATATCCTAGGACCCTGATCATGTGGTCCCTGCTCTAGTGCGGACAGCAGGCAGGTTCTGCGCATGTCTCCTGGTGGCCCTTTGGCGAGGGTATAATACCATTCATTGTTTTGTGCATTTTGGTGTCTAGTGGGCGCCGAGTGGGTCGAAAAGCATTTTCCCTGCTCAGTGTAAGACCTGCTTCATACCGGTATGTGCTAGGCTGCGGGGTGGCAATTGCTGTATTCACTGTTACGAACCTTGCATCTGACCCACTGTTATTGCAGGGCTTTTGGACGGAGCTCCTAATTTATATCTACTTTTGGGGTAGTGGTTGCAGCATGGCTTGCTAGCTATATCCTTCCCTTCTCCCATTCACTGCATGATACAACCCTGCTTTTCTCGTCCGCACTCTTTCCTGCTTTATTTTCCCCTGTGAACCCTTTTGACCCCAATCATGATGCCTAGTGTCATCTTTTGTATTCCTTGTGATACAAAGATATATTCGGGTGCTGCACGGTCTTCGGGCTGTGCAGTGAGCTATCTCATATGGTATGAAAATGTATATGGTCAATCGTTGTCAGGCCTGTACCCTAACCCCATGTCCTTTCGCTCACTGTCACAGGCACACCAACCGTCCCTGCAACGGCATCCACTGGTCCCCTCTGCTTTAACTCCATGTTCTCGACCCCAAGACCCCTAAAACCCTAAACCCTGGACGTCTTGTCCTTTTGCTCCCTCTCACAGGCACACTCACCAACCGTCCCTGCAATGGCATCCACTGGTCCCCCCTGCTTTAATTCCATGTTCTCAACCCCAAGACCCCTAAAACCCTAACCCTAAACCCTGGACGTCTTGTCCTTTTGCTCCCTCTCACAGGCACACTCACCAACCGTCCCTGCAATGGCATTCACTGGTCCCCCCTGGGCCACAATGTGGTGCTCTCAGGCCTTAAAACCCTGAATGGGCAGTTGGAGTTCTTCAATGTGGATGAGTTTGAGGTCTTAGCAGCAGCAGAGCACTTCTTGTGTACTAATGTGGACTGGGACCCCACAGGGCGGTACGTCACTACGGCAGTCACCAGCATCAACCAGATGGAGAATGGGTTTAATGTGTGGAGCTGGAATGGGAAGCAGATGTACAGGTTAGTGCTGGGGTTTAGGGATGGGTTCGGGGGGGGGGGTTGGAGGATGATAATGTTGGAAGGTCGTGTGCTCACTGTGACGGCCATGCCTGTGATTGGATTGTCTGTAACTTAGAAACACGGTTCTTAGCATAGCTAGGCGGACAGATAGGTCTAGAGAAAGGCATTACGAGATGGCAGGCACATGTTGGCGTTTAGGAATTAGGGTACAAAAGTTGCTGTCGGTGGATGCAGGAGATGCTAGGATCGATAAGAGTGCCAAGGTTGCAGCATGTTGTGGGAGAGCTACTGCCAATTAAGCTGTAAAGCACGATGTGTTGAATGGACCTGTGGTGTAATGAAAGCGGCGGATATTGTATGGAGATGTTTTTTTACCTGCATGTTCGCCTTGACTTGATTGTACCCTAGAAAGCACATCCATCGTTGACCTCTGGCGAGGTTCTTTTTACCTTGTGCCTGCCTGCAGTTTAAGTCTGCTGCAGCTTGCCCCAGAGACCGATTCTGTCAACACTCTGGCAGCTTCTTCTGGCATGCTTGTGTGACTAAATTGCTGAACTGTTCTCATATGTAATGGCATTTTGCAAACAAACTCGTGGCATTTTTTGGTAGGTTCTGCACTATGCATGGGCTGTTCAGTGTTCTCCCTCAAGCATGTGTGACTACATGTGTGCCCTTCCCTCCCCACGGCATGCCTGCTGACCGCTTCTGGCAACAACTCCCTAGCTTCTCTGGCATGTTTGTTTGCTCAGTCATTGTCATCTATGCATTGAATTCCTCCGTATTTAGTAACATACGTGCACCTGCTTGTCCTTCCCTCCCCGCAGCATGCCTTAGGAACCCATTCTGTCGGCAACTCCCTACCTTCTCTGGCATGTTTGTGTGCTCCTTGTCACCTATCTGTTGGTTTTGTTTCATGTCTAATAAATGTTTTGCACCTGCTTGCCCTTTCCTCCCCGCAGCATGCCCCGGGACCGCTTCTGTCAATTCAGCTGGCGGCCACGTATGCAGAGCCTCCTACCGCCCGAGAAAGAGGCCGAGATCCTCAAGAACCTCAAGACGTACAGCAAGAAGTACGACGAAGAGGACGAGGCGCTGCTGATGCAGGCAGATGCAGACGTGCTGCAGGAGAGGCAGAAGATGATGGACGAGTGGAATGCATGGGTGGCCAGGAACGAGGAGTATGTGGAGAAGATGAGGGAGTTCTTTAAGGAGAAGTATGGGGAGCTTGCAGAGGAGCCGGAGTATACGATGGAGACGGTGACGGTGGAGCAGGTGTTGGACGTGCGGGAGGAGCCTTACAATGCAGCGATGTAAGCAGCAGCAGCAGCAGCGGAGGTGGCAGGGAGGAGCCTTACAATGCAGCAACATAAGCAGCAGCAGCAGCAGCAGCGGAGGTGGCAGGGAGGAGCCTTCCAACGGAGCAATGTAAGCAGGAGCAGTAGCAGCTGCTGGGGTGAAGCAGAAGGTGGGCATTTACCCGCCTTCTGTGGTGGAGCAGGTGGTTTGGATGTGCGGGAGGATGCGTGGGAGGATGCCTACTATGCATCGATATAAGCAGCAGCAGCAGCAGGTATGTAAGCAGAAGGCTGGCATAGACCCGCTTTGTGGTGGAACCGGTTGTTTGGATGTATGTAAGCAGCAGCAGGAGGGCAAGGGAGGGGAGATGGGGTCCTTGTAGAGCGCAAGGGGACTCTGCTTCATGGGAAAAGGGGGGGGGTAGTTGGGATTGGGGGGGGGGGTGTTTGAGGGGATGTGGTGGAAGACATGCGCAAACCCAGGCCAATGTTACGACCAGAGCTGGTGCTAAAGGTGCAGGAGGAGCCTTAGAAGCTGTAAGCAACAGGAGGAGAGGCAAGGGGAGGTGGGGTGGCGTAGCTGGGACAAGGCGGGATGAGGGCGGGGTTTGGGTGGGTTGTTGGAGGATTGTATGGTGGCTGGATAGATCAGGGCTGCTACAGTCGGGCAGCAGCCATGGAGGGCCCTGCTCAAGTGGAGGGTAGCACTCTGTAAGTACAGGAAGCTTGCTGTGGTCGGACAGGGTGTGCAAGGGATTGGTTGGGAGGGCTTGTGCCTACGGGAAGAGGGATGTGCCAGTGGATGATGCTGGAGGTGCTGTAGATGGGGTGCATGTGATGGGTATTTGAAAAGGGCCTTGGATCAGCCACTCTGTATGATTTTCTGATGCACGGTGGCCAGCTGAGCCAATTAAGCCCATGCAGCAGTGTTCGATTGATCACTGACTATGAAGTGGGGCAAGGAATGGTTTAGCAGTCTCAGCAGGGGTGCGAGGCATCTTTACATCTGTGAAATAGTCCTTCCCTTTACCCATTTATAGTGAGTCAGGAGAAGGATGATTTCACAGGTGGAAAGGTGCCTGATGTAAGGCTCGGACTCAGGCCAACTTTGGTTCGCTCTTGCATGCCGTTCCAGTTGGGGAACCTGGGTGTCGTTTGGGGTTTAATGGCTGCTAGTTTTGTATGTTGTTTCAAGAGCTCGAGGAAATGCTTCGTTGTATGGTATGTGCGCGTTCTACCGCCTGATGCTCTCTCTCGTCACTACCGATGCTGAGCCCTTTGGATGAGCTGTCACGCTTGGCCCCCACTGTACAGGGCACAATCATATCATACCTAGAGCACGAGACAGCGGGCAAATAAGTCGTTGTTTGATTTGATAAGAAGGGACAGGAGGGAGTTCTCCCGTGAGAGTGGTGACTGCCCATGCCGTGGACAAGCTGTGCCCTTGAGAGTTGGAAAAGCAGACGGTAATGAGGTAGCATGAGCGCTATCGGCTATTCGACGTTGCAAGTTTGCTGTGTGTGCTTCAAGACGCATGGGCACTCAGCAGTACGAAAGAGCATCGGAGCGGTTCGAGCGGTCCCTTGGCCGATCGGCAACCCGCTAGGGGAAGGCCAACATAGCACTTGGTTGGAGATCTCTTCAATTGTTTATGATGCCTTTCCCGGTGCATAAACCCACTAGTGACTGCAACTCCCGCATGAAGGTAGAGCCAGTCCGAATCAGGGCTGGCTAGGATGAGCTACTGGCATGGGGTCCTTTGGAGCTTGGCAGCAGCCTGTGCTCATACCGCTGTGGATGTATCGCGCAAATACGGATCAACACGAATACCTCCAGGAGAGCTAGTAGCCCTGGTCGCCGTTTTCGATGCGGTCATAGCAACGACTGCAGTTGGGTTGGTCGAGGGCTACTCCGGTGTGGACTACAACGAACCAGAACAGTTCTTAGTTCTTGTCTTTGCAAGCTCGTCCCTGGGCTTACTGGCGAAGTACATGTATCAGAAAGCGCTACATATCGCGCCACTCTCGCTCACCGTACCGTACCTAGCCTTCACCCCAGCCTTGCTCGTTATTGTGGCCTTTATCCTCATGGGGGAGGTTCCAACTACCATGGGCCTCTTCGGCGTCACAATCGTCACTTTGTCCGGTTACCTCCTCGGTTTAAAAGCAGGATCTCCAGCTGGACAGCCCGGAAGCCCCAGCAAGGAGCGCACACCAGATATACCTTCTCACTTCCCTTGGCAGCAGCAACAGCACCAGCAGCAAATGAAAGTGCCAGAGGCCAAGACAGTCTGGGCTCTCACCTTCTACAAAGACCGCCAGCTGTCTTTGAATCGCGACTTCCCGCACCAGATGCAGCAGCAGCAGCAGCAGCAACAGCAGCAGAGCCAGCAGCAGAGCAGTCCTGCAAGGCACCTCATCACAGTCGAAGCTCCCTACGAAACCACAACCACCACCACCAGCAGTAGCAGTAACAGCAGTCGCAGGCTCCTATTACAACCCAACAGCATCAAACAAAAGCCAGGTCTCCTCCACACCTTCACCTCCCCTCCCCCACGCCTCGGACCCATCATCGTCCTCGCAGTAGCAGCAATATGGAGCGTAACTGCAAGCCTCGATAAAATGGGCATCATGGCCGCCCCATCAACTTCCACCTACTTTGTCGCCCAGCGGCTGATCATTGGAGCTGCTGGCCTCACCTACCTCCTCCTCTTCTCCAGACCATCGTTCAGATACTGCTACTCGCACTTCGGCCTGCTTTGCAGCATCTCGCTCGCAGAGCAAGCAGCAGTAATCTTCTTCCTCCTCGCGATTGACAACCTTTTGGTGAGCTATGTTGTAGCTATCAAGCGCACCAATGTCCTGCTGTCCACACTTCTTGCGTGCCTGGTGTTTAAAGAGAGGGTGGCTAACAGGCTGCCGTTCATCTTAGCCATGCTGGTAGGTTGCTTGATCATAGTCTTACAGCCTGGGCATGAAAATTTGCATCACAGCCACCATACAAAGCACTTCCTATAGCATCTGCTTTGGGATCGTGTGCTGCAAGGTCTTCTCGGAAAATGGGTACAGGTAATCAAAGCAGGGTAGAGTGATGCGACAAGAAAAGCAGGTCTTGAGTGACCTCTTGGCATAGCAGGTTTTCTGCTCTGATCGATTGTTGATTGATTGATCTGCTACCAGCCGGCTTGCAATAGAGCTCCCCGGCACTGCGATTTACCTAGGCTTCAGGGTTATGTCTTATACAGCAGGGTTACTACAGGCACACATATGGTAGTTGGTGGCGCTGCTGTCTTTCGGCTGTCTGGTTGGGAGCTATCAACCCTTGTTAATGTGGTTGCCGCAGCTTGCATTGGTTCTTATTGGTTTGTATTTGTAGACTGGTCTGGCTGAAGGCGCTGGACGCTGCAGCGCCGATAGCGCATGGTGAAGCTGGTGCTTTGCTGCAGCTTGCATTGTCTCTTTTTGGTTTGTTTATGTGATGGTCCTGCAAAATGCGCTGGACGCTGCAGGGCCGATAGTGCATGATGAAGCTGGTGCTTTGCCGCAGCTTGCATTGTTTCTTCTTGGTTTGTATGTGTAGAATGGTGTTGCAGAAGGCGCTGGACGCTGCAGGGCCGATAGTGCATGATGAAGCTGGTGCTTTGACGCAGCTTGCATTGTTTCTTCTTGGTTTGTATATGTTGAATGGTGTTGCAGAAGGCGCTGCATGCTGCGGTGGCTGTAGCTCATCTCAGGCGCTTTTCAGGTGGCTGCCCTGTCCTTCTTCAGGGGTCCTGTCTAGCGCTTTGGGGCAGGGAGGCAGGATGTTTAACTAGAGTAGGACATGGCCTGTAGTGCAGGGAACACGTGTGTTCCGTTGCATCAGACTGGCAAGTAATCTAGTTGTCAGTCTGATGGTGTCATTGGTGTGGTGCCCTGAATGGCTCTTGTGGCAGTGCATTCAACTGCCTGAGCAGGGGGGGGGGGGGCGAGGGGATGCTGTTGGGGACGTAGGCCAGGAGTAAGGGGTTTATGGTCTCTATACCTCTACTCCTGGCCTACGTCCCCATTAACGTGACTTCATGGAAGTCTTGCTTGATTGATCTCCGAGAAGTAAATTGTGTATGTGCAGGGATTGTTGAACAGTAACTATAAGCTGATAAGCTTTTTGCGGATGCACCTTCACTTGGGCCTTGCACCTCCAAACGTTCTGGGATGAGGTCCTGGCTTTGGAGGAAGCTCGGAAGTGAAGCTTGTCGGGTCTAAGACTGAGGGTGGAGGATGCCAGTGTATGAGTAGCTGCCCTCTTGCGGTTGCCACACCTTAATTGTGTGTTTGTATGTATAGCTGATGCAGTGCTCGAGGGCGGGATCAAGCCTGCGTTAAGCACACGTTTTAAGTCTTGGGTGACAAAGGCATTAGCTCTACAACAATTCTGTCCTGGTACTGGGTCTGTTACGACGGTGTTGCCCCGTGAAATATAGGAGGTGCAGCCGCTTATGCGGGATTGACCTGTACAGCATGGGATCCATCGGCACGGTGACTGTTTGAGGTTAGACATTTCCTCATCATCTTCGGATTCGTCTGTTCACTGGATAACGAGATGTACACAACTGCTCAACCAGCCCTATGCCACAAAGTCCGGTGATTCGGTTTGATATACTGTTCGGGAACCGGCGCGGTGCTTCGCTGATCGTCGTACCAGGCAATACAACACTAACCTAGCACCGGTAACGTCCCACTCCTCAAGAAAGAAGCACTATTGCAACTGACTCATAAGAGCAGAAGGGACATGCAAGTGGATAGTTCCAGCCACCTAACACGGTCACGCACGTGGTGCAAAGGATCGGGACACTGCTTATCCTCGGTAGTAGGACCATAATAGGGCCCCTGCAAATGTAGAAACAAGCTCATCCACATGTACATACTGCGTCAAGTTATCGTCATCGTGGTTTACATGATTCATCAAAAACTCCATGAAACTACCCGTTGGTGGCCGGCTGCTCTGCCACCATCATCACATGCATGCGCCATACACATACCTCACACACACACACACTACCACACACGCACTTTTGACATATGGCCCCTGCCACATATGTGCTTCAATGCCAACCTGAGTTGCTAAATGCAAGGACCACTGAGGACTTCAAACTGAATAAATCAATCCGGGGCGCCCAGCAAAGCCATATAAGGTCACCACACACACACAGGTAACCAACAAGCTGCTCTGCACTCTTCACGCACTCTTAACCCCAAGGTCCCCCACTGCAGCTATAATCTGAGCTCAAAGTGGTGAACTGTGGCACCGCACGCGTGCCGATGGGTTTGCCAATGTAAGATTCACACACACAAAGACCAGAACACCTCCCATGCAACAGAAAACATACTTGAAACTCTCTCACAGATGCACTTCACAGGAAGAAATGAGCCAAGTGGGCCTGAAACCAAGCTTGCTTATGGAGCTAAGCCCTGCAGGACAATCACTTGATCAGCGCTGGACGACCCGTTGCAGCAGACAGAGGGTCCCCTCAACTACCAGCAGCCCCCCCAATGAAAAAGCAAACAACCCAACTTGCAGCAACCTTTTCGTGCTGAATCCCAAGCCAGTACCAGCCAAAGTGGTCTAAGCCGCCCTGGCATATTCATAACTATGACAGGCAAGAATAAGCACAATCATCGCAGGTCCGAGCTTGGCCTACGATCTGCCTGTACATCGATCTGCCTGTACTGTATGGAGGTCAGCAGAACGCATCCCTCAAGCCTTAACACTTCCACAAGCACAGACTCCCTGAGCCATATACACCAGTACGTTCCTCTCGCAACAGTAAAGACCGAACTTCACATCTAACCTGTGTGACATGACAATCTGGGGGTCCCAACTAGTGCGCGTGGTTGCCCAATTGACCATTTCAGTTCAGCCTTCCTCTTATCATTGCTTCTTGGCTGCTGTATTGACCATTCCAGTCCAGCTTGCTGCTATGGGCCTGATTGCCACAGAGCGGCCGCATGCACAATGGTGCAAAGCTGCATCTGCCGTAGCCTGCCCAGCAAAGCTGCAGCAACTTGGTCACACAGCCTCGAGCCTCTGCTCTTGTCAATCTTGTCAACAAACCTTTGGCCCTGTGCTCTTGTCATAGGGCCTTCGTACTGAAGAATCCCCCAAAGAGGGACTGCTGCCGTTTGAGCTTCTGCTCCTGTATGTGCTGCACGGTTGTTTCTAGGGTTTCCAAACGCTTCATCATGGCCTCTATTAGCTGCTCCTGGTGGATGTTCTCCACCATAAGTTGCTGCAGCACAAAAGGCACAGATCAGAAGGCCACATCAGCACAGGCACACGTGCTTTCAAAACAGACTCTCTCTGCTGAACAACTTGCCAACATTGCAAAAGATAGCTGTGCTCACAATACACCTAGTTTGCTGCACTTATGCTCAGTGCACGTGTCAGCACACACTTAAAGGCTGCCCAGTTCAGCATTGTGGTTTTCACATGGTCCTCCTTATTGTTCTAGAGAGTGATCACCAAGGTATGAAGCATATGCCAACCAACTGCAGCCGACCTTGCATAGCTGGCAAAACCAAGCGGCTCAACCTGAGGTGGTGCATGAGTCTGCGTATGCCAAGCAATGCATAAGCAAGGGGGTGCGACAAAAGTGGTACATTATTGGACATGCCGGCCTGAGTGGTCATGCCCGGGGTATTGCTGGACTGTTGAAGATAACATAGGAGCCTGCACATGCATGATGTACAGCTGCCACCCTCTCCAGCTTGGGAATACATATTTATTGAATGCTCCATAAGCTCACCTCTCTTTCCATTGTCGCTCGCGCTATAATCTCGTGCCTCTCTGCTGCTGCTTGCTGCTGCTTCTTGATCTCTTTGTTGCGATTTCGATCATACTCGATGAAGATCAGAAGGGAGCCCACCTGCCAAGCACAGGAACATGACAAGTCAGCATAGGCACATATATTGCAATATCAGGAAACTTCTCCGTTGCTGCATGGATGTGCACATGGTTTGCAGTGTCTGTGCTGCATGCCAGTAGTGTGCTGCGCGACATCAGTCCTGTGATGGACAAGGCTGCAGGTGCAATGCTGCAAAGCAAGTGGCTGCAGGCGGAGACTTCACTGAGCTGTTGCTGCTGGAGCTACTGCTCTGCTGTATACCATTTCTCCAATGCCAGCCTTCTGCATGTTAGCTTACCGCGAAGATGAAGCTCTCGCTGGCGATCTTGGAGGCAAGTTCTACACTCTTCTCTTCTGTCATGTCTCCAATGAAGGCCCGTCCTTCCTTGCCCTCCGCTCTTCTTGATATGGTGACTTCCATCCGGTGTATTCTCTGCAGGTAAGGCTCCATGTGAGGCGAAGGTCCAGGGGAGGTGTAGCAGCTACTACAACCTTCCATGACCTCGAGGAGACCCTTTAGGAGAGCCTTGCCAGGTTTGCGCCACCCCTGGCACAACTTTAATCCGCTAAGGACATACCTGGGCTGTCCTTAAGACCGATTGCCGATACTCAGGATGAGACATAACCCAGTTCTTGAAGCGATCCCCCAGAGGTTTCGCCACTGTCTTCATGCCAAGCGCACCCATCTTGAAGAGTAAGGCCGCCATGCTGCTATTCCACTAAATCTGCTGGTCTACTGTTTTACCGAGGATGCATTGCGTGTCACGCTAAGGCAGTTGGTCTCAAAGACCCCCCATCTGACATGCGCTTCACAGAAATTTGAGCAAAGTGACAGAGGTGGGCCTAAGTGCTTTGATGCAGTGCTGCTACAGCACAGAGGACCAGAGACGGTGTGGAAAACTAGATCGGGACAGGGACCGCCTATTAGAGGTATAACTGCCTCACATGTGCCCAAGGTCCTTTGCCCGCAAATTATATGCCACCGCCGTGACAGGATCATCAGATAAGCAGCGTGCATGGCAAAGGGTGCTCCTTGCTTTGAAGGGCCTTTGCATGGCCTCTGGTTAATCCTCAGTGTCGTAAACCCTTTGTCAAAATCATTCTGACTTTGAACTGCGGTGTTGGTGCACTCCTGCCTCCTGCTGAGGCACCTTATTGACAACCTTTCTTTGCACCGGACGAAGGCGTAGGCAGTTAATCGATGTGGTTGAATTATCTTGCGGAAGGTCCGTCACTGCCATGCCTCGTGAGGAGCATAGAAACATAGCCAAGCCAGTCTCAAGCCTTTAAGGCTACTTATGAAGTGTTGGAACATAGATATAAGCAGTCAAAGTGAAGGAGAGTACACGTCGTTGATGGCCCTCTTGGGGCATCCTGCTGCACCAAGGCCAAGAGACACCGCTTGCGGGATTGTACATGCTGAGTAAATATGGATCAGGAGCTGCATTTTGATCCGTCTGAAGCAGATGTTAACCACAGAACATCCGCGGTAAGCTCGAAGTGCTCAGTCAGACGATGCTCTTTTTGGGCGCGACGTAGAAGAGTCATCGCTATATCTAGTCATATATAAGACTTGCTGCTGCGAACAGTGGCAGTGACCCGACGTGCGTTCCCCCACCTAATGGCTATCTCGCTTGCTCAACCTTAATCACTTCGTGCAGGACTGCCCCGGTACTCTCAGCGTGTTTGAGGGACAGCAGCGAATCATATTGCAACGGAAAGGGTATGCATATCCAGCTTCTCTAAGCATTACAGACAGCCCACGCTCATGTTGCCATCAATGCTGCAGACTCCTGGGTAAAGGAGGCTTTGCAACTGTCTTTGAGGTAGAGGACCAAGGTGGAACAACCTGTGCACTGAAGGTGAGCCAAGCACATGCAATCTGTAGATTTTCATCTCGTATAACAACAAGTAATGTGCTAGCTTGTGCATGGTACACATGCTGGGGTTTTTAGATGAAGGAGCTACCTTGAATCATGCCCCAACTCCCCAAGCACCAGCATGCAGCAATCCCTAGAATGTTGTTGAGGATGCCCTTCGCTTTCTGATAAGAAGAAATGCGGTTCTGAGAGGTCATAGAAACCCGGATGAAGTCTGGAAGTAGTCTGTTTCTCCTCCACTTCATCATGGGTGACAGATTCCAGTTTCAATCAGTTTTCAGGAGTGTTTTGGCCAGACGCAATGATTCATGTTGTCGCTGACTGTGTGCTGTTGCCATCCATGCAGGTGATCAGCAGAGGGCATCTGAGGAAACAACAGGACATACAGAAGCTTGAAACAGAAATCGCAATACATGGCCAGCTGAGGCATAAGAATATTGTACGCTTCCTCGGGCACTTCAGTGATGCTGAGAATGTGTACCTGATGCTGGAGCACTGCTGTGAGTACATGGCATTGGGATTCAAGTTGGATGAAGTTTACATCACTTCTATCCTGAGCCCTGTGGTACCTTGTTGGCTGAAGCTGCAAATGGCCGAGGAGATTGGGTGATTGGGTCTGGGGAACAGTTAGCCAACACATGATGTTTACATTGTAGATGGTGGTGTTAATGATTAAAAAGAGGCAGGGCTGTGTGATGACAGGTCCACGTGTATATGAGCAAACATGCACATTCTTGCCGACAAAGTGAGTCGCCCAATAGCCATGATCTGGTTGTAGATCATGCACCATTGCCTCCTCTGTTGTGTATGTAATCTGTGCTGCCTGTATCATGGAGATGATGTCTCCTGCTGAGCTTCTTGTTCTGATACGCCTGCTTTGCGTCTGCTCTTGTCCTGCAGCCGGCATCACTGTGCGGGACATTGTCCAGCAGCAAGGGCGGCTAACGGAGGAGCAAGCTGTGGAAGTGATGCTGCAGGTAACCAGGGCCTGGGCTGTCGAAGTGTTCTGGTGCAAAAGCAGCCCCTATGGAAACCCTTTCTGAAGGGGGCACTTGGTGTCTTGTATGTAGCGGACCTGAAGTGTCTGTTGGAGTGAACTTCCCATGAAGTTGAGATCATGCAGATACTGGCGCTAGCGTTCTGTGGTCCATGACACATCCTCTTCTCCTTCACTGCCTCAGTCTTTGCTCGCTGTCCCATGCTATCAGTCTGCTCACTGTGCGGGACTGGCCTTGCTATCTTGACGCGCTCTGTATCAGCTGGACACCCTGGCAAATATCCTCCGCTTGTCTGATGACACTTCCACTCCAGTACATGGCTTCAACACCTTCCATGTATTGTCTGCTTGTAGATATTGCCTGCTGTGCATTATCTGCACCAGCGCCTTATCATCCATAGGGACTTGAAGCTCAGCAACTTGCTCCTGGACAACCAGCAGCGGGTGAAGCTCAGCGACTTTGGTCTTGCAGCCAAGCTGCAGGCGCCCGGCGAGAGGCGCAAGACCCTGTGTGGGACACCTAACTACATTGCACCTGAGGTGCTGGTGGGCAGCTCTGGCGGCCATGGGCAAGAAGTGGATGTCTGGTGGGTAGCACGTGATGATGCTGGGGAAGACTTTCCAGGGAGTTGGAACCTAACGGAGCAGCAAATATGCAAGCGGATTATCATCATCCAGGATAAGCAGAGCCCGCTGTCCGAGTATAGGCTGTTACAGTATTTGCACAGCTCCATCCATGTGCCTGTTTGCTGCAGGGTTTACATGCTGGCCTCTTTGGACAATTTGATTATATAGATTGTAGAGGCTCTTACCTGGGTTGTGATGCAGGGACCCGAACAGTCAGCTCAATGAATAGCAGTGGAACAAGGTTGGCTGTCATGGCTCAGTTAGGGAGTGCATTCATCCCACATGACGAAGGGACAGTCACAATTGCTTGCCATTCACTGGTAGATGTGCATATGCAAAAGCTGCCATTGTCAACGGATCCATTTGGTCCATCACTTACTTGTATGATGATGATGTCTAGTTGTGGGGGGAGCGTGCATTTGCTGGACTTAAGGCTGTGAAAGCTGTACCATCTTACGTCCTGCCATGACATGACCAGCTCCACCATAACTAGGATGCCTTTTGACTCTGCAGGGCGATAGGTGTCATCCTGTACACCATGCTGGTGGGGCATTCTCCTTTTGAGACAGCTAGTGTGAAGATGACCTACCAGAAGATTCAGGCCCTGGACTACAAGTTCCCTTCTGATGTGCCCATAGCTGAGGATGCAAAGGACCTGATTGCTAGCATACTGAGGTGAGGAGTTCCTTGGATGGATGCATATCCTCATTATATGGTTGTACACCAATACAAACCTGCCTGCCTGGTAAATGTTCTCTGGGGATGTAGGTAGCATAAATGTACAACTCGACATTTGGTTAGAGCTTTTGCAATGCCCTGGTTGCTGCATAACTGGCAAAGCAGCACACAACGAGCACCTGCAGTACAGATTGCTGGTGTGCACTTCTGCAGAGGTCTGAGGCGGTGTGTCCATGGGTTGCTTTTGCTTACAGGCGGGATCCCTCAGAGAGGCCTACGCTGCCTGCAATCTATAGGCACCCATTCCTGCAGCGCTATGCCGGGAACAGGCACGCACGGCATACACCAAGTAGCAAAGAGGGTCTAGACATCACCGTCATCAGCATATCCGCTTCCTCCGACACTGGGTGAGTAGGGGGGGTAACTCTCAGTCTCGTGTGATTGTACAAGCTCTGCATCGGGCAGCGAAACATGCCCAGTTCTGCTTATATACCCAAATAAATATTGTGTCGAGGCTTCCTAGGATATGAGACAAATCCACCACCATCCTCATGACATAGCTTTCTTTGAACTGCTTCACATCTGTTGCTGTAAGTAAACGCTAGAGCGGTTGCCACAACCCACTGGCGATTATGGCCTTTCTGTGTTGGTTTTGAGCTCAACTTCAATTGCAGCCATCTCTCCGAACGGGAGATCTTGTACAAGGTCTTGCCGTACAATGCACAACTCCATCCTTGGCTCCCTCCCTTTGTCGTCCGCAGGATGTCCAGCAATGAGCAGTATGAACCTTGGGTACCAGCTGGTGCCTTCCAGCGCTCCAACCAGCCACCCTGCAACGCCAACTTTCTCAGCTGCAGCATGATTGAGAGCCGCGGGGGAGAGCCTGATGACACTTTGGAGCAGCTGGCCTCTTCCCTTGTGGACGATGACGAGGCAAGAAGCCCGCTGCCTCCAAACAGCAGCACGCCGGAAAGGCTCTTGGTAGCACAGCGGCCAGACACGGGTCTCAGCTGCGGCAGCAACAGCAGCCGTCCCAGTACAGCAGGCAGCATCGGAGCGCCTAATGCTTCACGGGGAGTTGAGACTGCTGCAGGTATGTCTGCGAGTCCTCCGCCTCCCAATCCATTCTTAGACTTGCAGTTAGAGCAGCTGGAGGAGGAGCAGCAGCCGCAGCAGCAGTGTGAGGTAGCTGCTTTGCAGCAGCAGCAGCAAGAGCAGGAGGCTTTGCTACAGCGGCTCCAGCAGGTCCAACCGGCCAGCAGAAAACCTTGGAACTTGCAAGTGGTGCTTCCAGAAAGCACTATCTGCAACGTGATGGAGGAGGCTGGCCCAGCTGATGCAGAACAGCAAGAGCAGCAGCAGTTACAGGCTTCATGGTCTTTCGATCTTGACCCCAACTTGCAGCGGACAGCAAGTGTGCCTGCTGTTGCATCCCCTAACTACTTTGGCAGCAAGGGCGCCGGCAGCAACCTCAAGAACAGTGGGTATCCGTACGATCAGGAGCAGCTGCAGCTAAGCAACAGTGTCCCAGCTGAGATATCCTCTGGAGGGGGTGAAGGGGCGAGGAGAAGGCAGGGCAATTTGCATAGAGGTGCATTTGCTGCACGTCCAGCGGCATTGGGTGTAGCATCACCATGCCCTCCAGGGGAGCCCAAGCTCGGTCTTGCAGCAAAGTCGCCAAGGTTCAGGCAGCCGGCACCTGTGCGGACTGGGGGGTTGGGGGGTGGGGCAGCTGCGATTGGAGGAGGTGCAGCCCCAGGCGCAGCAGCTTCGACCCAGCAGCAGCAGGGGTTGGCTGGTAGCAGTACGCCCCGTGCTGCTGGTCTTGTACCAGCAGCAGAGTTTGCGGGCTGGTTCCAGCAAGGTGGGACTGGCTTGGGGAATTGCAGCGGGGAGCAGTTGGGAGATGCTGCGCGCTGTCAGCGGGAGCAGCCACAAGCTCAGGAGGTCAAGCAGGACCAAGGGGTGGGGGTGAGCAGGCACCGGCGTGCTCCTGTGTTCCGGGATATTACGTTTCTGCTGCATGAGGCAGCAGAAGCAGAGGAGAAAGATGCAGGTAGCACGAAGCCTGCAAAAGTGGAGGGTGCAGCTGATGTCAATGTCTTGGTTGATCAGGATGCTGCACGGGGAAGTTCACGGTGGGTACATGGGAACTTGCCCTGGCCTGAAGCTAGGAGTAAGCAAGTGGGGAGAGACGAAGACCTACTCAGGGGGGTAGAGCTTAGCAGTGGTAGTGGGTTGTCGTTCAGGCATTTTGCTGGAGCACGGCGATGCGGGAAGTGTGAGGTGTGGGTGGAGCCATGTGGTGCATGTGCAGAAAGCAGTGTTGGACAGAGCCCAATCAGTCCCTGCAGCGCTGTGAACACTCCGGACTCAGTATCACAGGACCTGCCACCGCTGCCTCCGCATGCACACCTAAGGGGCTCTGTCCATGGTCAGCAGCTTCAGCGAACACAACCGCGGCGCAGATCGATGGATGAGGAGGAAGACTCGGCTGTCTTGGGCAGTGAGCATGGGTGGGCAGCGGTGGGGGCTGGAGGGACGCAGGCAGCAGCTAGCCCAAGGGCCATGCTGCGCCCTCTGCACGCGTTCGGGGCAGATCATCAGCTACTGCCACCACTATCCGGTGGTGATATGTTGATGGAAGCAGACCAGCAGCACCAGCAGCATTTTTACCCGCACCCGCCGCATGCTCCTCGGTCATCAACCAAAAGCCCAGCACCACCGCCCGTTCCGCCAAGCCCTCAGCAGCGGCAAGCAGCTCATGCACGGCAGCGCAGCGTAAACAACTTCTCTTCCCCATGTGCTTCGCCGGTTACACACTCGCTACATCGGCAAGCTAGCTTAAACCATCAGCAACAGCAGCACCAGCCCGTGCAGGGCGGGTTGCAGTCTCCGCTCCGGGCTTCAGGGCCATATCTGCGCCAGGAGCTGAGTTCCGGCTTGCTGGGAAGCGGCGTGGTTGCCCCAGCTTTCACAAACCCAGCACAACTGCGGGTGCCTGAGACACCCAGGCAGCATTGGCCGTTAGAGGGCGGAGATGAAGCACCGAACAGCGGCAGCAGCAGCGCCAGTGCGGCTCCTTCTTATGACCCTGCCACACTTGCAGCCATCTGCAGCCACCTCAAGCCACGAGCAGGTACTGACCAGCAGCAGCAGGGCAGGCAGCAGGGGCTGCAGCCAAGCTCTGCAAGGAGCAGCGGCATGGTGGAAAGTGGTGCGACAACAGACCTTAGCCCAGCAAGCAGCAGCTGGAGTGGTTGCAGCGGGCTGAGCGTGTCGGGGCCTTTGGGTCCTTCTGCCAGTGTTTCTGGTGCATTCCGTGCAAGAGCAAGTGGTGGTGATGTCCTTGCAGCAGCGTCCCCATCTTGTAGGAACAGCCACTTCGGTTCGCGCCTGTCTTCGCAACTGCAGCAGCTAGAGCAGACCAGATCTATAGGTAGCCTAAGCAGCATTGGGGCATGGCCTTCTACCCCGGCACCCACCCCTCGTAGTGGCCTTAGTACGCCAGCAGGCACCCCACGTGCGACCGCCATGCCCCATGTGCCTCTAGCAGAGCCTCTGCCGCCCAAGGCTGACCGCCCGATCGGCCGTTCTCCTGCTGCTGTGAACCGCGTATTAACCCCGGCCACAGGAGTGCACAGCCCTAGGGTACCCATGATTGGCAGTCCTAACCTCCATTACCTCCAAATGCAGCACCAGCAGTGCAGCGCGGGCGGCTTAGCAGGAGCTGCCAGCCCTATGGGTAACCTACTGGTTAGTCCTCCAGGGTGCAGCAGTAACCTCGGCCCGGGTGTGGCGGGTGCAAGCATCAGCAATGCAAGCGGCACCTCTACACCCCTGAGCAGTGGGAGGGGCAGTGGGTCTGGGCACAGGCAAATCCCCTTGTGGATACCGCCGCCGGCGTTCATAGGGGGATATGGTTTGCCCGCTGTGCATGAGAACCTGCCTTTGAGTCCCAACGTTCCGGCCGATGGGGTTGATGATGCAACCGAGCATACTCGGCTGCCCACCTTAGGGCACAGTCCAGTGGCAAAGATCGAGACACCTCAGCAGCCAGGTGTGGGGGCTGGGGCCCCTTCGTTAGTGTCGAATGCAGCCAACCTATGCAGTATGTTACCTGTTGGAGGGAGAAGCATCATGGCTGATCTGCTTGTTCGGTCCAGTGGAGAAGAGATGGTGCTCAGTGTTGGATCAAGCCGGCCGAAAAGCCCTTTGGGGCCCTCGATGCGGCCCATGGTGCAGATCGGGTGTAACTTGCCTCAGCTAGGCCTGCAGATGCAGCAGCAGCAACAGCAGACGTCAGGTAACACGCATTCATGGCTGATTCAGCCCGATCAGCAGCAGCAGCAACAGGGCCGAGATGTGCAGTTACCGTCAAGCCTGCTGGACTATGCCTTTGCTTCCAGCACTCCATCTCCAACGGGGCAGGTGCCGAAACCACTGTCTAGTGGGTTTAGTGCAAGACCATCAGTACCTGCCTCACCGCCTGGGGACCGTGCCCCTCCTAGCCCCTGGTCTCCCTGCGCCATGCACCGAACTCGTCGAATGAGTGCACCGCCAGTGTATAGCAGCTTTGCTGCTGCTGAATTATCAGCAGCGGCCCATGCTTTTGCAGAGGGGATGTTTTGGTCCCACGGACTGCTGGAGCCCCCTCCACTGGCAAGAGCGCAATCCCATGCTGCAGCTAGCATCGTAAGTGAAGGAGGAGCAGGGGTGCTACCAAGCAGCATGGGGATGTTAGGCAACAATGATGGCATGGAGTTGGGTTTGCTGGATGTAGCCAGGGCAGCAGCAGCTTACCGGGTCCCAAGCCTGGTGCAGCAGCAGCAGCGGGGGCAGCAGCACCAGCAGCAGTACCAAGGTGTGAAGGAGGTACAGCAACAGACCAGCACTGGCAAGCTCATAAGAGTGGCAGTTGCTGAAGATCACGGGGTAGCAGGTGGGAAATCTGGCAGCAAGTGCAAGTCAGGGGGGATGGATGCAGTCAAGGAGTCAGCCTCTGGAGTAGCTGCTGGCATTGGTAAGTGGTCCTGGTACTGGGGCTGTAGCAGGACTGTTCCTGTTCCAGTTGTTTCCAGCAATGGTGGGGTTATCTTCTGCAAGCGCCATGGGCCAGACTCTCTCTGGGTGTGAGGATTTTGGATGGTTACTTGCTTGTGGTGGCCATGTTAGCGGCCCGCAGATTCAGTTGAATATATCCATGTGTCTATGTAAAAGAACCTGCTTAGGCTTTGCTTTTGTCTGCGCTTTAGGCAATTACGGTTGGTTTCAATCCAGAAGCACTAGGTCAGCCAGACAACGACATTCCGGCAAATCCTTGTGCCTATCTGCAAGACTTGCATTGGACCTTACATTCCCTGTAACATGGTCTACCCTTTGTCCCTGCAGGCACTGCCTGTTGCATATGAGACAGCTTATGTGTGGAAGGAGCATGCCAGTAGCATGACTGTTTCTGGCAGCCATAGACACAGCACTGACCATAGCGGAGTGCTGACTGCAGGTGCTTTTGGTGCTTATGTTGTGCGCTACATCAACCAGTTGGAGGGCCTTGCCTACCTCATGTCAGATGGCATGCTGGGTGTGGTGTATGATGACGACAGTCGCATGCTGGCTATGCCGTCGCTGGGGTACATGTGCTACCTGCTTAGCACGGACAGCAATGAGGCAGCAGCACAAGCAGCAGCAGCAGCACAACCAGCTACCTCTCAGGTGCATCAGCAAGCGGGAAGGTTATCCTGCAGTGGTGCTCATGAGGACTCAAGCTTCCACCCCAGCAGCAGCAGTGGCTCAGTTGGAGCTGCAGGCAGGGACCCATGTGATCTGTCCATGGGTTTAAATGCTGCCGGTTCCGTCAGTCAGAGGACGGATGTGGTTGGACATATGGGGATCCTGGACATGGGGAAGGCAGGGTTGCTGATACCGCTGGGCTGGCCGCATACGGTCGGGGAAGGGAGTGTGCTCACGAGCCACATCAGCAGCAGCAGCAGCTTGGCTGGCAGCAGTGGCTCCTCAGGCTTGCCAGAGGGTGTTCTGGAGAAGGTTGCTCTCATGCAGCGCTTCATGAAGTGCCTGCTGCAGCAGCAACAGGATGCTGAGCTGGTAAGTTGCGCAATGAATCTGTCTGTCTCTTGCAGGAGTCACTTTGAGGTTTAATACACAGACCAGCTGTTTCAGTGACGTTTGCAGTACCGATATGTACACAGTGTTAAGTACGTCTGCAACATAGAAGCCGAGCCAAGCCTTGCATTTGATATGAAGCACATGCTAACTGACACCAGCCTTGCAGCATTAGATTTGTAATCTGTGTGTTTCATTCTTGCAGGACCCTCTCGTTGTAGACGTCGTTGGCGCCTCAGGCATAAGCTCAGCCCCTGTAGCTGAGAATGCCAAGGTTATGGTGGCCAATGCGGCTGGTGTCCCTTCCAACCTGAAGGGTCTCCATGGTGGTGTGGTTCATGTGCAGTCATGGGCTCAAATCCCTAAGTGCCTTGTGCTGCGACTGACACATAGCAGGGTGCAGGCGGTCTTCAGGGACGGGAGCTTGCTGCTCATCCATCAACGGAAGAACCTTGCGGCATACAGAGCACCTCTTTGTGCCATGGCTGCTGGCAATGCACTTGTAGGAAGCTCAGCCGGTGAGTTTGCTGTTCTTCCGTTGGACAAGGTGGTGGAACATCCTGAGGTGCTCCAACGCCTCAGGCAGGTCAAAGCATTGCAGCTTAACCTATAGAAATTGCTCAATAGCAGTGGCATGGTGTTGCTGGTGTTGCTGGCGAAGCCAGATGTGTTGCAACCTCTGGAAACATGCGCTTGGCTGCGGTTCGATGGTTTAGGGCTTGGCTGTTCAAGGGGGGCAGAACTTGCCCTGCAGGGTCACATGGAATTGTGTAGCAGCTCCTTCAGCTCTGCAGGAGGATGTGTGGTGGTTGCAGGGCAGAGTGCAGAAGATATAAGCTCCATGGCATCCCATACTTGAATTTGTTTGTGGGTGATCAGTTCGACTTCTGGATGCTATGTAGCATCTAGCTTTCGCACTTTGTGCGGCTCCGACTACCCAGCATCCTGCGTCCTATGCATTAGGACGGCTCATGTTGAGACTAACGGCAGTAAAAAGGGACAGGTGCATGTGTGGGACATGTACATGCTGTGCATGGGGTGCTTGCGCAGGATGCAAGTTCAGAGCTATATTTGCAAGGGGGTGTGGGTGGGTTGATTACGCAATGGTGTCCTTGGATCCTTACGGTTGGATTTCCTATGTTGCTATCATGCAGCTAGGTGGTTGGGCTATGCATGCAGATTGGTCCAGCAGATTGCATCGGCTTCTACTAGTCTTATCGATGCTTCAGATTACTTAGATGGGGGTTGGCAGTGTTTCATCAAAACCGCACATTTGCGTATTGTAGGCGCAGATGCCGTGGACGAGCCGATTGTTTTCTCTTGACTCTGGTCTGAGACATTTATGGGCTTTGGAGGTGTGAGGCCAAATACACTTGAAGCATTATTTTACCGACGACGAGACTCTGATGTACTGCTATTCCTAGAGGATGGGAGCACAGGGGAGAGATAGTTGCAGGCGAGGCTATGGACTAAGACGAGCATTGCTTGTTTTGGCAGCATATATGAGGGTGATTCGCTGCATTTCTTCGTATATGATGTGAAAATGGTTGATAAGATCCAAGGAGCCCTGTGCACTCTGTTTGATTCCCATGGCTATATCGTTGATGGCTCTTCCGGGACTTGCATGGGCCATCTTTGGGTAGCACTATGATTTGCTAAGCACTGTGATTGAAGGTCCACAGTTACCCGAGGTTCTAGCTTGTTCATTTTGCTGATCTTTCACCTTTGCAGTGCCAGTGTGAAGGTACCATGTGTGCTGCAGTCCAGTCCTATTGCTTATGAGCGAACATGTGGAGGTGTCATGTTGCTCACTCACAGTTGAGCCCAGCTGCTGATTCCTGCTTGTATATCATGTTCAAGGGCGGTCCAGTGAACCTTGCTGCATTGTGTGTGGATTTGATTTGGGTGGAGGACTCCCTTCTGAGAGTTATGTTACTGGGCTGCTGTGTGTTGTAGATGTCTTGGCGGCTTTCTTGTGTTGAACCCTTGGATCCATGTATTTGGGGTTGGGTTGATGGGATTGCTGCCAGCGGCTGTTGCTGCACTGCTTATTGTCTTAGGGGCCTTGAACCAATAGGACCAGGAAAGATCTATGTGGTGACATTTGCTGCTGCGTTGCAACTGTTGGTTGTGCTTCTCCAACATCCAATGTTGAGTTGGTCACTGGGCTGTCTCCTTGTTGGAGCAGCTTCCAATGGTGGTTGTGATTCTGCGTGTACAATGTCCGCGTGCCCTCTGCCAGGGTCTCAGTTGCATTAACACAAATCAGTTGGCAAGCAGTTGGGGTGATCGCGGTCCTGGGAAAGCATGCTCCTGTGGCTGCCTGGTGATACAGCGGGATAGAAGTACGATGTTGATTTCTCTTGCAGGGGCCATCTAGCAGGATGCAATTGGTCTTGTATGGTCTTATGCAGCATCCCATATAGAGAATCGTGCCCATTCTGCTCCAGCAGTGGTATGTCTCAGTCAGTTGGAGCATGTCAATTAGCTTATGCATGGAAAGCCGTATAGGCATTTGCAGCAGCTGGATTGCATGTGCATCAGCGCAAGGAGCATCTGTTCTAAGTGCTCCATGCTCAGGCAAGGGGCCCCTTTGTTTGCAAGGACGCAAGGTCAATCCTTGCAGCGGTTTATTGCAAAGGGTGGTTTCGGCTGTGGCTGCTGCAGTGGGACCGCACAGGTGGTCCCCTTCCAATGCGCTTCAGGCAAGGGCTGCCTTTGTTGGAATGCATGCAAGGGTAGCCTTGCTAGAATGTGTGAGTTGTTGGAATTGTAGTTTCACTGAGACAATGCTTTGCAAGTTCATGCTCTGGTCCCAAGAGACCCGAATGCATATGCTGTTGTGAATGCGCGGCTCTGACACTGCCGCCTGATGCAGCTGTTGCAATTCGACAATCACTGGGAAGTAAAGATTTGGCCGTTCTGTTGTTTGTTGTGGCTTGACTGGTGTGAACAACCAGTGCCCATGATTTGGATGATGTTTGGCATGCTGGTGGCAGCAGCAATGTGCCCAAGGGACCTAGTTGCTATACATCTAAATTGGCGCAGCCGTGTTGCGTGGTTTGTATCTGAGTTTAAATCTGGGCGCTCGACCAGCATCTGTTGTCATGTTTACGTGTGCTTGTTGAGTTTGCTATTTATGGAATATGTTACTTGTGCTGCCAGTTCTAAGCTCTGGGCACATCATTGTTGCCTCTCCTGTTGTCAGTTGTGATGTTCGCATTCGGTTGTAAATTGCATTTTGAGGGTATTTCTAGCTCTGTCATGCTTTTTTGGTTGATCGTTGTATATGCCAAGGCAGCCTCAACTTAGCAGGCATGTTGCTGTGTGCATGAGGTAACCCAGAGGGCATGTCTAAGCTCTTGGGTGTGTAGCTCTGACTCGGCAAAGAGCTTTTCCCACCAGATGTTTCATTGCTTGGCAAAGTTTCTGCACTTTTGTTTGCCAAATGGGAGATCCGAGTTTGGATTCAGATCTAGTTTGGAGACGCTTCGTTTATAGCCAACTTGGTCATGGGCTCCTCGTTGTCTTTCTGCGTATTCTGCTATGAAACATACCCCACAACATGGTACTCGAGTTGGATATTGTTATTGTAACCAAAGGAGGAGACTTCCTACCATACACAGCTATAGGAACAAGTGCAGAATGCATGCAGCGGATTGTTTCCCGAGAGGTGGGGTAGTGCTCCTGGTGCGCTGCTTGTTCATCATGTGGGCGGCACTTGTTCATCACTTTGGTGGGCATGCAGCTCAACTGCTGGTGAAGCTGGCAATATTGCAAATTGATGATTTGATGTGGGGCATCGGGCATCGCGCTCTGCTATTTCATCAAGCTGGCAGAGGTGGTGGCAGCCACGGATGATATGGGATCAACCAATCACTTGCACTAGCTCAGGCATATTGTATATGTTTAAAGAGTGGCGTATAAGCTAGTGACAAAATGGAGGGCATGGGTAAAGGCAGTGTTGGGGGGAAGGTCATTGGACGTGAGCGAGGATTGTGTGGAACTCCATGGTGTCGCATGACTACAATGGTTGAGCTGGTACGCATGGCTTCCGGCTTTGATGGTGTTGAAGCGCTTGGAGTGATGGTTATGACTCGTGAGGGGTTCTAGAGTTAGTGCAAGATAGTGGTTGGTGCATGCACGTGGCCTGCCCCCTGAAGGATTTTTTAGCTTTCAAGTGGAGGAGAGGGTTTATCCTGGACAAACTGCAAATAAGCTCTTACCCAGCAAGGCATGGGACATGCCAGATGCAGCACTTGCTGTGCTGGAGAACCTCATGCATCCAGGATCTTTTAATTAAGGGTCTCGGGCCCAAATGGATGGGCATCTCCCATGGATTGGTTTTGGGCGCCAGGATTTTGCTTGGCTTTCTGTACTGCATGCGTCATGCTTATGGCAAGGGTGCTGTGTGGGCAGATGCACCTCTTGCTACCATGCCACACTTGGAGACATGCTGACCGGGAGGGTGATATCTGCCATGGGCAGATGCTATGTCTTGCTACCTCTTGATGGAGTTTTTCTATGGTGCAAGCTCGCGTGCACCTTTTCAACAGATGAGGCCAAGTTGAACCCTCTCTTGCTATGAAGAGCCCCGGGGGCTTGTGCCCGAGAGAGGATCTGATTCCCCTGGATCCTAATGGTGGTTTTGCTGCAGCTTTCTCCTGTCGCTTGTGTGTTGTTTGAATAGGGTAGCTAGCAGGAGTGGGAAGTCTGCGTTCCATTTTGTCTCTGCGCACTGCCAACAGGCAAAGGAAGGGAACCACACCCCATGTCAACTGTCATGAGAGTAATAACGCATGGTTTTAGGTGCTTCTCGTGACTCTTGCTATCCTGTGAGGAATTGAGCTTGGTTCGTGGTGGATGTGATGTCCTGTCAGGAACTGTGAGCATGGTTACTAGGTGGCTGTCAGAAATCGAGCATGGGTGGTTGGTGGGCAATGGTTGGGCTTGGACGTGAAAGGCTTTGCCGGTGTGTGCAAGTATTGCAAGGCTCTTTCTAGTCACTTGGGCAGCTTTGAGGCTGCCGCAGGAATAAGGTGTCTCTCCATGGTTTGTACTACATACCTAGGTCTGAAGTTGCCATGTGGCTCCAGATAAATGCGGCATGTAGGAGTGGCAAATGTTATGCAGCTGTGCAAGTCATTACACATACACACGGCAAGGGACCTGTGCCTATTGCTGATTCTCAAGCAAAGCTTGGTGGGTGATATCGGAGGGCCCATGCAGATGTGTGCACAGACATAGATATGCCTGGCGTATGTGGGGTTAGGGGAACGTAAGTGCAAATGACTTTGAATCAAATGGCAGATGCGTCAAGACTGGCATGTCAAGTCAGAACTTGCAGCAGCACATGTGATAGCATAGTTCACCTGTACTTGTCAGTAACGGGGCAAGTTGTAGGCCAAGGGCAGGTCGGGGTTTGATGGAATTGGGTGCATAGAACCACGGGCGTAAGGGTTAGCAGGTGGTGGTCTATATCAAGAGTTGGAGAAAGGGTAACGCCGCTCATGTATTTGGTCTAAGGTTGTCGATAGCCCATTACCAGGGAAAGGGTAGCCCTTTGTCTATTATATACGCTCAGTACATCACTGGGTCTGGCTATAGCTAGAGGTCTGAAAGACTTGTGCTTCCATGCAGCTGGGTGTATGTAGTCTTTGGCCATGTGAGCTCGTTGTGTACACTTGGGGTGGGCTCTGGGTGAAGCTGAAGCAAGGCAAGACATCACCAGGATGTTTGTCTCTGTCCAAGCTGCTGAAAGCACATGAGTGCTCTGGGTCTCACATGTGTTTTAAGGAGTTTGAGAACGCTTCCGTTCTTGTCCTCTTTGCTAAGAGCTAAGGGCTGGCTTGAGAGATGATAAGGGTCTGGAACTCAACCTTAGCAGGAGTTTCTTGTGAACCCTGGTGCCTGGGGTCATCACAGAGTTTGCTGTGCTAATATGGGTTGCACTTCACATGGCTTCAATTATGGCCCTTTTGTGCCATTATGCAACATGGGCCTGACAGGGGTTATCTTTTTGCAAAGGACCAGAATGAAGGAGTAGACAAGGTAGGATTTGATGCGCAGGAGGGTTGTGGGTGGGATATCAGCATGTTGCCAGCCTAATGTGCAGTATAGTGACCGGAGCACAATAGACTTATGCTGAAGGGGCGTAATGCTTCCATGATACGGCCTTGGTTTTAATGCTGCGCCGGTGAATTTTTTTGTGGGCTGCTTCTTGAAGTTGCTAGTCGCTGGAAGCTGGGTTCTAGCGTACATCCTGCTGTGAGTCAAAGCAGGCAATGGGATTGCTGGATAGTATGTGTCAGTGTAAGTAGATGTATCCAGTTGCTGCATGCTGCGCTGGAGGGGTCCTGATGGAATTGCCAAATGGGGTTGTTAAGGGGTGGTGCGACGCAGATTTGGACAGGGGGCTTGCAATGGATCCTGCTGGTGTGTAAGTCGGCAATACATCATAGCATCAATGGCTACTATCAGTTTTGAACTCGTCCTTCTCAGTTGTTTGTTTCCCCTTGGTGTGCACGCCGTCGCATCTAGCCTCAGCTTGTGTGTGGCAAATCCACCATCGGTTGTGTGGCTTCATGTTTGTGATCAGGAGCCTTGTCTTTATGGCGTAGGTTTGTTTGGCCATTGGCGTAGCTGGTCTTGCATTTTGATTGATGGATGGATGGATGGATGGATGGATGGATGGAATATACATCACCTGCTTCAAGTCCTCAGGGTAGCATCAGCCGACGATGACCTCAACCCATGTGTGTTGCTGGGTGCATGCAAGTCCGTTGATGTGTTTTAATGAAGACAACCCATATTCTGTTCCGCCTCACTGTTCTTTGTGACAGCTTGAGGTGCCGGCCTATGGCACTTTTGCTCTGGCAGATCATGAAATGTAGTGATGTGTTATAGGAATGCCTAGAATACATGTTATCGCACAACGTGTTCTGTAGCAAATGATATGGTTTGATCAGTGATGAGAGCATTTGTTGACATGCACGACAGTCCACATATATTTTCCCCCCCTTCTCTGCGCGGTTCTCTCTCTTTCTCTCTCAAGTTGTGCACTACCCAGCCTTGGAACTGGGAAGTAAGGGAGTTAGTCATTATGTGGCATGCATGCTGGGCTTGCTGCAAGTGAGTGTATTATGGGTTGCTTGATTTTGATACTGTTTATAGCACTGTGGGCATGCTGGCTTCAGCACGTTAGCTGTGCAAGATCTTTGCCTGTGGGTAGCATTACTGGATAGACCTGCAGTGTATGGGGGGGAGTGCTCTGTTCCGCCTCGCTGTTCTTTGTGGCAGCTTGAGGTGCGGGGCCTATGGCACTTTTTTGCTATCGGGCATATCATGAAATGCAATATGGGCTGGAGTGGGGGTGGGGTGGGGGTTAGCTTACTTGCTGGAAGGGATTGGGAGCCTGTCCTCTACCATATGCGGGCACAACCCATCACTTGCCAAAGCTTTTTATGTGCAGTGAATGGGGTCTCTCCCCCTCTGCTGATTTGGAGATCTTTGGATGGCCTCTGCAAGGTGCAAATTCGACTCTGCAAAGTTTAGTCCTTTGTTGGTTAGGAGACTGGCAAGTGGATGTAGTAGCTCTACTTATGCCTCTTTTTTTGCTCGATAGATAGGCACTCCATAGCTGAAAGGTAGTTCTGTGTGGTAAGCGGTATATATATGGTACAAGTAGCCAGCAGAACTTATGGGGCAACCAATCAGATGCTTCATTTCAGTGACTGTTCTGGTTGGCACAGGAGCTGTACTTATGCATATATACCAATTACCAATTACCAAATGGGCCCGTCAAAGCGGGGCGCCGGTGGGGGCAGCGCCGCCCACAAGGAGCCAACTTAGGCTCCAACGGCATATAATGTGAAGTTGATCAAGCTTCATTGGTTGATAATCAAGTTGTAGCACGGGTATGGCCGGCATTTCCGTGTTGTGTGATGTCAACCTCCCACGTGTCTGGATGGAACATGTGTGTTCAGACAGTACCCTGACATGGGGTAATCAGTTGTCCGGATCCAGTGGGCCATTGGAGAGAGACGGTCATGTCACGGTCCCTGTACTAGTGTATGTATAGATCACTTGGAAGAGATTGGGGTGGCCGCTAGCAGTCCTCCGCATGGTTGAGTTTGCCCGTTGAGTTATGCCCATGTACATTTATATATGTGATCATCACCGTGTGTGCTTGGCATGATAAGCTTGGCAGAATCAGTGAACCGCTGAGCTTTCATTGGCCAAGAGGGAGTGCCCTTTTGCGGGGCTTGCTTGGTCCACTCCCTTGCTAAGCTTTACATATAGTGCGAGCAAGGGGATTCTCCCCTTCTCTGCGTATAACTAAAGGCTAGTGGCTGTCGATGCATATGGGCGAGTTCACGCGCCTCACCCTTTCTCACTTAAGTTGTTTGAGTTCCTCGAGGCATCTTCAATGTTTACAGTAAGCAACTGCTGCTGTACGGTAAGAACAGATCAGCAGTAGCTGCTTAATTGGCAATGTGTAAGTCCTGAAAGGGTCATGTTTACTAGAGCAGACTGACCTTACGCAGGTAAGTACTGTAGATACCAGGTACGAGTATTTATAATTTAGCAACCATGTAGTCCTGCCAAGCTGACTAGAAATTAATGTTGAACAAGCACTGCTGATTGACTTGAGCCCGGCCCGTCCCCGTGCTCAAGGGTTTCCCCCAGCCCTACGGGAACTGAGCCGGGCGGATCGTCGCTGTCTGACTGGCGCGCCCCCGCACAATGGACTTTGATTACCTGAAGGCCATGCAGAAGTGGCGAACTTGTTTCAGCGAGTGTTCACTTCATCACGGTGACGGCACGGAGGAACTCTGTTGGTTACAACCAATTGAGTAATCCAGTGGTCACGACTCATGAGGCTGTAGGTAAGATCGTTACGCATGCAGATACATAGCCCATGCAGTTTATTCTGCACCAGGCTGCGCCTTTCAGAGCGCGCTGTCGGATCCATGCTGTAGTGCGTAAGCGACCTGCCCCTCTTCAACAGCGAACGTTACGAGGTGGCAGCAATATATTCTACTCCCTGGTATCATACGCAGATTTATCTATTACCCTGTCCCATCTTAGGGTTAAGCTTGCCGAGTGTCGTTGCAAGCATGGCAGCAAGCAGCAAGAACCTCACCCTGGCCTTCTTAGGAGGCACTGGAAGAATGGGGTCCGCCCTGGCCGTCGCTCATGCACAGGCTGGCAACAAAGTTATCATAGGCTCAAGAGATGAAACCCGCGCCAAGGAGCATGCCACTAGCCTGAGCAAGAAGCTTCCTAATGAGGCATCCTCGGCAGGCCTTATCGAGGGCATGCAGAACAAAGACGCATGTGACAAAGCTGACGTGGTTTTCCTCGTCTTCGGTGATTACCAAGGCGTCAAACCTGTAAGCTTTCAGCAGACTGCTGGACCCGAAACGGGACTGAACTGTCTGACCTGCACCAGACTACTCCTCTTACTGTCAGTACTATTCCCCTTATCTTCAACATGACCTTATGTCTGGCCTGGGCTTTGCGTCGTCTGGGCAGCTTGATCTGTTCTGTGGTAGCAACACACGGAAATTGCAGCATTGTGTGTGGATCAGACCCTCACCTACGGGAGCTGCTGGCCTAGCACTAGCCAGAGGCAGCAGCAGCAGCAGCAGCAGCAGAGGCAGCAGCAGCAGCAGCAGCAGCAACAGCTGAGGCAGCAGCAGTGTTTGTGGATCCGGCCCTCCCCTGCAGTATGCAGCTGCTGGCCTAGCACTAGCCAGAGGCAGCAGCAGGGCAGCCACCAACAGTCTCATGCTGAAAGCATTGGCTAAGCCTACAACTGTTTTTGCTTCTCCAATTTCCCAATGCTGTTGTGTGCTACCACTGTCCGTCTATGTGTGCTACAACTCAGCTGACCCACGAGGGGTGCCCGTCAGCAGCAGATGCGGGACCAGCATCAGGTTTTTCCGTCTTGTGCTGGTGTTGTTTAGCGTGCAGAAAGGGGGTGCACGCCTGCTGCTCTGCCGCAGGGCTGGAGGGAATGTACTGTGCCGCTGGGCACCAAGCAACTGCATCGGTTCATTTCCAGTTCTGTTCGGCTTTGATTCATACATGTATTTGCAACCATTTCCTGCCCTGTTTGCGACTATTGTAATACGTACCAAAGACTAGCATGTCATAGGGTGCGTAGCAAAGACTAACATGTGACTGGCACGTCATAGATGATAGTAAAACTGTAATGCATAACCAAAGTGCTTGTGTCGTGTGCCCCTTGCTGTGCGGCAGGAGGAGGAGCTAGCCCGCCGTGCCGCAACCCTCAAAGACCTAAAACCACACCTGGAGAACAAAACCATCGTGGATGTCACCAACATTGGCTACCTCATAGATGAGTCGCAATGGGGTCAGACCTCGTCCTTGATAATGAACATGGCAAGTCTGGAGGGACTGAATGCCAAATGGACATGTGCTTGGAAGCATGTCGGCTGGGTGAGTTCAAGAGTCAGCAGACTGACTTAACTATGTTGTACTCGCCATCATAGAGATGGACCAGGCATTACAGCACTAAAATAGCACGGTAACGTCCCACTCCTCAGAGTGAAGAAAGATCCACTGGCCCTAGAATGGGTAGTTCCAGCAGAATCATCCCAGATATACGAGGCCTGGCGTCACAAGGATACCAGGATGCGCAGCCTTTGGTTATAATCGAGCGCAGGGAGGCAACCCCTACGTCACCCCCACGAGGAGGGTCACCAATGTTTGCGCAGTGGCGTAATGTAGGGCTGGGTATACATGTTTCGGCTGCAGCCCAATGCGGCCTCATCAGTACCCTTTAGTGAATGAACCTCAAGCTTAACTATCAACTATTAACTATCAACCTGCTAAGAATCTGTTTATAGTACCTAAATGAAAAGGACCAGGTTTGTGTTTGCTGTGCAGGCACCTGAGTTTCGAGTTGGGTGCACTGAATGCACTTCAGCCTTCTATGCAAAGACAGGACGAATCATTTTTTAGAATGAAGTTGTAGCATAAATCAACATGATGAAGCTGATCTCTCTCTGCACTCTGGTTCTTAGCTATACCTGTGCTTGCAATCACAAGGCCCCCTTTCATGTTGCCTCTGCCCCCCCTTCCCCTGCCACCATGGCCGCTCCGCCCCCCGGAACCCCCAGTCATACTTGTATTCTAGCTGCTGTAGCTGCTTACTTCCCTTGCTAATACTGACTGAAATTGGGTGCTGCTGGGGCTCACTCCTCTGGTACAGGGCATTCTTGAGGCCTTTGGCAACCGTGACATCCCTTTCAGTGTGCCGGTCTGCTCTGACGATGCTGAAGCCAAGGCGCTGGTCATGCAGCTGATCGATGGCTTGGGCGGTTTCAAGGCATTGGATGCTGGTGGGGTGAAGGAGAGCAAAATCCTGGAGCTCCTTGGTCCTAATTGGCTGGTTACCTTGATGATGAACAACTTCAAGCCAAGTGAAGGAGAGTTTCCCGGATGGAGGTTTGGGCTGTAGGGAAGCCATGCTCAAAGCTTCCAAAGTGTGACATGGATGGCCTTGGAGATGCCGTTGGATCCTGAGTCGGCTCTTTGTGGGCGGTGCTGGGGGGCCCCACTTTGATGGGGCCATGTGGTAATCTGGTATTCTTGGAGATGCCACGCAGTCAAGCAAGGAACTTATGGCCTGAGGGGCTTTACACTAGCAAGCTGAGCTGTGGCCTGCCAGATATGCCTCGGCAGCACTTAAACCCTAAACAGTGAAAGCGGGCTGGCTTTGTGAGGGGGACGGGAGAAAAGTACTCTGTCAGTAACAAGCAGTAACAGTTGGAAGAAGCTAGGTGCCTTGCCACAATTGAGACGTGCGTTGGTTTGTTGCAAGGGTTGCACGAGTACGGCCCCCCACCCAGATTCCAGTTTTGGTGCATGGACATATTGACACCTTGGCTTCAGAGTTGGGGAAACCCGTCCTAGTCTCACTTCCATTATAAAAATCCATGTTGCATGTTTTCAGCAAGTCCATTGGAAGGTTATGCTGGCAGGCAGATGGGAAGACATATGGGAGATGTGCTGGGGAAAATGTGCAGGAAACCTGTGGGCAACAATTTGCGGAAAGAATTTGGAGATATCTGTTCAGGTTCAGCAAGCTACAGTGGATCCGCATTGGTGACCACATAGGAGCATATGTATGCCTAATGATGATGATAGCTTTGCTTTGATATAAATGCAGCAGCATGGATGGATCTACTTGTGCACAGCGGGCAGTGTGCATGGCGCTGAAATGGGTGAGGTGAGGTAGTTTAGACCTTCTGTATGGTGGGAGGCTTGTATGTTTGAGCTTGCTTTGAGTTGCACATCTGATGAGCATTTTGGAGCAGAGAGCACTCTATCGCCTGTTTGTATGAGCCCCATCGTCATGCATTGATGTAATTTACTGGACCAATGGTTGCTCTTGGCATATATCAATATGTGCTTGATTGATGCTGCAGTGGTGCTGCTCCTCTGAATGGGTTGAGCAGGAGATAATTGCACCATGCAGCAATGGGCTACGCTTTTTCTTGTCCGATTGCCTTGCTGCTGAGCTTGGTTTAGCCAAATGCATGGACTCATGCCTGGCATGGCTGTTGCTAGTGTGCATTGAGTACGCTGTGGCTCTGTCGCATGGGAGCTTGCAATGCCATGGCCTGTTTGGGGCGTACATCTCAGCTGTACATCACTTACCGCCATGTGGAAGAGCGAACTGATCGTCGGTAGAGTAGGGCTGATCCATATATATTCCTCTATGCTGCTGGTTCCTTAAGCTTTTGGGCTACTAGTATGGTCTGTGCTACAAAGCAAAGGGTATGAAGGGGATCTCTCTGATGGACAGTTGGTGCAGTTGGTGCTGTGACTGTACACTGTGATGATGAAATGTACCTTCAATTTTGCAGATGCTGTAATTGTAACAGTAAAGCGACGGTGTCGACATCTGTAATGCCACCAAAGCGAGGTTTCCAGGATCAGCAGCCATTTTGACAACGGCTTGAACATCCATCCTAACGGTAACGTGTAGTGGCCATGGCATGCACATTGGCTTCCCGCTGATCAAAGCATTCCCTGGCTAACCTTGTAAGATCGGGTATAAGCTAGCAGAAGCCGCAGGAAGACCACAGAACAGGCAAACAACCAAGCGGTGGCACCTGGCACTACGAGTAGTCACTGCTGACTCACTGCGTGCATCGCGACTGTCTACCGTCTCATATCCACTTCATGGACCTAGCTTATGCCTTGAGTCGCTATGGCATAGGATCAACTGTCTTATAAAGTATTGAAGCTACAAAGCTCCCTTCTCTTTACTGCATGGCCCTGCGTTACTAGCTTGCCTGTTGCCCTTCTGGTAGTTTCTGTGCTTTTCTCCATCTATACACCTTTATAGCAACATCTACATCACCCCGCATTCATAAGCAGTCGCAGAGCCATACTGCTATCCAACACATCCTGGACTCACCTTCTACCGGCACTACACTCACAACCTCGCGGCAGCAGCAGCTAGGCAGCACTCTCTAGATAGCAGCAGTATGCTTGAACAGGTGCAGAACCTGTTCAAAAAGCCAGATCCGAAAGAGCTCTGTCGCAAATGGCAAGCTGACCTCCGAGCAGAGCAACGCAAAATCGACCGGCAAATCCGAGGTATAGCAGCTGCCAAGCCCTCCAATTCCCCGTATAGGTGCCCCGAAGGTACTGACAGCGTACATCCCGCGCTTGCAGAGATTCAGTTCGAAGAAAAGAAGGTCCACAAAAGCATTAAGGATGCAGCAAAGAGGAACGACATGGCCACATGCAAAGTGAGCAAAAGATCCCAGCACCACAAGCTGCCATGTAACAGCATGATGGTTGAGATCACTTTTAGTTTACGCTCTCTTTGCTTGCTTCCCGATGCAGGTGCTAGCAAAGGAGATTGTTCACTCAAGGAAGGCAGTATCAAGGCTCTATGTTAACAAAGCACAGCTGATCAGCTTGGGCCATGCACTGACCGAGCAACTAGGTGAGCATGGAAAGCAGAGGTGCCTGGCATGCAGTCTGCATGGGGTCTGCATGGGTTACCCACTTACAGAGCAGCTAGACCCACTTACAGAGCAGCTAGACGAGCAGAAACAGCAGTGTTCTTCCGGCATGCCGTCTGCATGGGGCAATCAGCTTGGGGCATGCAAGGACAGAGCAGCTGTGTGAGCATAGAAAGCAGATGGAGCATGCAGTCTGCATGGGGTAATCTGCATGGGGTATGCAAGGACAGAGCAGGTAGGTGATCATAGAAAGCAGAACTTCCCCGCTTGGCCTCTGCATGGGCTCTGCACCTGGTACAACAATGCTCCGGGTATCCGGTCTGCATTGGTACAGCACCCTGTGTGCGCGGGGTATAACAGTCCCACTGTTTCTCCTGTTGCCCAGCTGGGTTAAGGGCGATGTTGTGCTGCTGGGTTCACATATATACTGCTGCTGCTGCTGCTGCTGCTGCTGCCGCTGAGTTATGCCTGTGTTGGTGTGCCTCTCCTGTTGTCCAGCTATATTGAGGGTGATGATGTTGTGCCTGTGCTGACATATACTGCTGCTGCTCTTCCTGCTGCTGCTGGTGCTCTGCTGCCGGGCTCACATATGCTTGTGCTGCTGCCTGCTGCTTTCTGCTGCTCCTCCTGCTGCTGCTGATGATGTTGCTGTGCTGTTTGTCTTGACATATACTGCTGCTGCTGCTTTCTGCTTCTGCTGCTGATGTCAATCCTATGTCTGTGTGCGTTTCTTCTGTTGCCCAGCTATGTTGAGGGTGACGGGGGACCCCCCTTAATGCTGAACCCTTATCCCTTAATGATAGACCCCAAGTCCACAATATGTTTAACCTTAAACCCTGAACCATTCATGTTGCAGCTATGTTGCGGGTGGCGGGACACTTACAGAAGTCCACAGAAGTGATGAAGCTGGTGAATGATACCATGAAGCTACCTGAGATACAGAAATCAATGATGGAAATGAGCAAAGGTAATGGGGCAAAAGAGGTTATACATAATATTAGGTCTTTTCTGCCATATGGGGCGAGGTGCTTCTTTGCTCGCAAGTAGTGCAGCATCAATGGAGGCCATGCAGGATGGGGAATTTGGATATTTCAGGTTAAATCTTGCCGTCTGGGGCGGGCCTCCTGTTTTGCTCACAACTAGAGCACCGTGCAGATGGTCTGAAGGGGGGAGGGGGAGGGGGTAGTCAGATGGTCTGGATTGGCTAGGCAATGCAAAGGGTAGCGAGTAGGTTATTATGGGAGAAATTGAACAGCAGCAGTAGCAACATGTGCTGTGGTCAACGGTGTGCTGCCTCAACGGTGCTTCTATACACAGGCACACATGGTGTAGCATGGCACCTTAAAGAAGATACTGGGCCTGTGGCAACTTTTGACGTGGGGAGTCAGGAGCGGAGCGGTGCAGGGTTTGGCTAGTGTAGGGGGGTCTGGCTATGGACCTGAGGTCTGGTAACAAAGGATCCTGGTTATGCAGCTGGGCTATGCGTTCTATGTGTTATCATACGTGTCTTTGGTCGTTTCGACCTAGCAGCGCTTTTGCGGTTGCCGCACCTTAGATTCTTGTTTGTTTGTTTGATTGTTTGATTGTTTTGTTTCTTATCATATGGATATTGCAAATACGTAAGACTTCGACCAAACTGTAGGGAAGAGCTATGTAGCTCCCCTTGCGTGACTATAATTGTGCTCTTGCTGGCGTTGTGCAGAGATGGCCAAAGCAGGGTTGATAGAGGAGATGATGAATGACAGCTTGGACAGTGCACTGGGTGACGAAGAGCTGGAGGATGAGACGGACGAGGAAGTGGCTAAGGTGCTACAAGAAGTGGCGGGGGAGGTCATTGCTGCTATGCCAGATGCAAAGAAAGCACAGGTACGTTTAATGGGTTTGGGTAGCTGCAAGATCTTCTTGGATAACGGGATAGTTGGTTGCTGGTTGCTGTCTTACATGCATCTCGTGATGCTTGTTACAGGGGTAAGAGTGGGAAAGGGAGCAGAGGCATGCAGAGGAAGCTGGCATTGATGATGATGCCAAGGGAGGGGGGCGGCGGAAGCATTGCTGCTATGCCAGATGCAAAGGTAGCATAGATACGGTGTTTTGGGTTTGGGGCCGCTGCAAGTTCTGCCAGGATGCTGGGTGCTGGCTTAGAGGCTTTGGGTCTTGGGTAGGGGGATGGAGCAGGGTTTGGGGATGGAGAGGATGGACGCTGTTATATAACCCGAGAAGGAGGATGAGACGGAGGAAGAGGTGGTTAAGGTGCTGCAGGAAGTGGCGGGGGAGGTCATTGCAGCAATGCCAGATGCAAAGAAAGCACAGGTACAAGGGGGCGCGTGTGGGGTGGCTGCAAGGCCTGCTTGGATGCTGAGTGCTGCGGGTGCTATCTTTGAGGCTTTGGGTTTGGGGTAGGGGGATGGATCAGGGTTTGCGGATGAAGCAGAGCTTGCAGATGGAGAGGGCAGACACTGTTGCATTAGGGACACCTCAGATGGAGGGTGGGATAGCGGATAGAGCTGTTGCAGGAGGAGGCCTGGGGAGGTCATTGCTGCCATGCTAAATGCAAAGATAGCACAGGTATGACGTTCTGGGTTTGGGGCGGCTGCAAGGTCTGCTTGGATGCTGGGTGCTGTGGGGTGCTGTCTTAGAGGTTTGGGGTTTTGGGGTGGAGCTGGCTTTGGGGTTGGAGAGGGCGGATACCATTGTGTTACGGTAACCCCAGAAGGAGGGTGGGATAGGGGATAGGGCTGCTGCAGGAAGTGGGAAGGGAGGTCTTTGGTGCCATGCTAGAAGCAACGAAAGCACAGATGCTATGGTGTGGGTTGTGCTGTCAGTGTCATGGCAGGGTGTAGGGGTTTTGCTGGTAGGTGGTACTTGTCAGATAGCTGCTGCTTATTGAGGGTTCAAGGGTGGAGGGGGCCGGGGGAGGTCAGTGCTGCTATGCCGCTAGGTGCAAAGAAAGCACATGTATGATGTTCTGGGTTGTGCTGTCAGTGTCAAGGTGCAAGGGTGTCGCTGGTAGGTAGGTAGGTGGGTGGTACTAGTGAGCTAGCTGCTGCTTATTGAGGGTTTAGGGGTGGAGGGAGGCATGAGAGAGAGCCGTGGTAAACGCCAACGCCCGGGACTTTGATAGGAGGTTATATGAGATAGATAGCATAGCATCAAGCAGTTTGTTAGGTTGTTGAGAGTAAGGGAGCAAGATGAGAGCTAACATCGAAAGTTAGAGACAGTCTGCCAGCCATGGACATAAGAATGTATGTTTAAGACATGTGTTCCTCTATCTTTATGATATAGATCACTGCTGTGTGTGTCTTATGTTGGTGGGCCTATCTATGTGCTCAGGCCTGCTCCCTTTGCGTATGCAAGCAGGGTTTATTTCCCTTTCTATCAGACACTGCTGTGTCTTTGTGTAGGTGGCAGCTCCAGCAGCAGCAGCAGAGGAAGAAGAGGACGAGATGGAAGCGTTGCAAGCACGGCTGGATGCTGTGAGGTCCTGAATGCAGTGTTAGCGACCCCCAGTCAGGGCCCACCCTACAGACAGAGCCACTTGTTGGGCTGCTCCTGTAGAGGCTTTTGGCTGGGGCATGGGTGCAGCAGATCTCATCACTACTACTTTGAAAAGTGTCTGGTGAGTGGTACAGACATCAGTGAAAGTGGTAAATGCTGTTCCGGGCTGTTGCAATCATGTGTGGTTCTGATTGGAACCGGTTGAGCAGTGAGTTGTTTCTGTGGGGGCCCCTTTCGGGTCAATAGTGTCGATTTATTGTTGAAGAGTTGTTGGGTTGGTGTATGTATGGGGCATATGATGTTACTCTAGCAGCGGGAATTGAACTACAGTAACTAAAGGTGGGGTGTGGGACAGATATACCCGCATTCCATACAGCTCTGTACATACAGCACACTACTACAATGTCTCGAACTGAAGCCCATCACGGCTGCTAGAGGAAACGAAGGGCAATGCCAGTTACGTTGTGTGCATGCCGTGCCATGGTTCTGTGGAAGGTGCGGTGTCCATCATTCAATGCTTCATTGGGCCTGTTTCATTCGGCCCGCCAGTGGTGTTCTGGGCAGCGGCTTGTCACAGAGTGTAACATTGTGTCTTAAGATTCGAACTGGCTCTGGTCATGAGAAGCTGACTGGGATCTGTCGCTTGGCATGTACCGAGCAAAAGTACACAGAATGCTCCCCTTCATGGCAGGGACCCCTGCTCCAAGAGATTACCATTACAAGTCATGGCTGGGCCCTACAAGGTGGTTGCCAAAAGTGAAACAGGGCTCCATCCATTTCCATATGCTTCCATTCAGGTAGGCCAAGGCCCAAATTAGCGGTATGTATATGAGATGGAGATGGTACCGTCCATGTATGAGATAGTACCAGTATACAACTAACCCTCTCCAACCACCAGCTTAGTGCGTACGTTGTGGGTGTACGCTCTGAATCCCCAATAGCTAGCAAATGCCCTGTACCAACATGAACTCGGGGTTTCAGTTAGCGGCTTCACAAGCGCTACTGTCAACATGTCTACTCAGTACTCGGTTAACACATCAATGAGCCTGGCTCCTGAAGCCCTTTAGCCTCACTACCCACACCCACTGCTGCTGCTGCCTGCCCTCCGTTAGAAGAGGGCACAATCACATCTGCTACTGCTTGTATGGTCGCCCAAGCCTCCTGCACATGTCTCAGCTGCGTGGTGCTGCTGCCAATCGCAAACCGCAGCACAAACTCCCCTCGTAGCTCTGTGGGAATGAAGAAAGCTTTGCCTGCAACACAAGCAAGCAAGCAGGGAACAAACAAACACATGGACATTTGGGGTGTGTTAATATTACAATGTCCTGATATGCCATAGCAAAAAGTGCCATAGGGCCGCACCTCAAGCTGCCACAAAGAACAGCGAGGTGAAACAGAATACGGGCTGTCTTTGGCATGTATGACAACACATTTGGGGTGTGGCAACCGCAATGATGCCGGAAACAAGGATAGATTAGGTCCTATTCTTTGCCTGGTAATGTGTTTGTCGGCCAAGTGTGCCGCAGACATCAAGCCAAACAATCAAGGACTAAGGGATGCCGCTTAGCCGCAGAGCATAAACCTCATCAAGAACAAAGGACATGCTGTGAGCTCCCGCCCCCCCTCCCCCCCCCCTCTCCTCTGCGTGCCCAGAACCCTCCCAAACTTCCGTCCTTCAAGTCATATCATAATCCCATAACTCACCATCAAAATTACCTTCCTCCATGACCCTATCCACCCCTTCCAGATGGAACATGTCCCCAGCGCTGAGTAGCGGCCCCCCGCCCCCATGCCAGCCGCCGCCGCCGGCCCCCCCCCCCAGCCCCATGTACCCCCCCCCCCCCGGGCCCGTCGCCGGCCCCCCCCATCCTGCCCCCATTTGACCCCCTCCCCGAGCCCGTTCCCGCCCCCCAACCGCCATCCCCACCCCCCTTCGCCAGGCGCCCCCTCACCAGTAGCATTAACTTCCTCCATGAGCTGCTGGTTGACCGCCTTATTCACCCCAGCCAGTCGGAAACATGTCAGACCAAAGCGTGTGGGAGTCAACACCTCAAAGCGAGGGTCAGCCTTGACTGCTGCATCAAACCACTCTGAGAGCGCTATGTGGTGCCGGATCATCTTTTGAAGGTTTTCCACACCATACATACGCAGGATCATCCACAGCTTCAAAGACCTGCACACCATGATCAATCAATCAATCAATCAATCAATCAATCAATCAATCAATCAATCAATCAATCAAAACGCAAGACCAGCTATGCCAATGACCAAACAAACCTAGGCCATAAACACAAGGCTCCTGATCACAATCACGAAGCCACACAACCGATGGTGGATTTGCCACACACAAGCTGAGGCTAGATGCAACGGCGCGCACACCAAGGGAAAACAAACGCCACCACTAAAACCCAAAACCTTCTCCACTTCCATCACACCATGATCAGGTTAAAATAACTTTGACTTTAAAAAAAAGTAAATATCACTGCACATTGATAACATCCCCGCAAGGGTGTACTACCTGGCATTCGGGCCTATCAGCACTTCTCAAATAGGATATGCACGATTTATGTGATGGTTAGGGCACATCGAAAGCAAGGCTTCGTATCCATTTCTTAGGGCCAAGAACAAGCACATATTCGAACACGAGCTACTAACTACTAGCTTTCCAAGCGCTGGACTAAGCTGTAGGCATCCACACTGTATTCATTCACATCCTGTAAGATGTTACTCCACCACACATACAACAGACCATCTACGACAGCTACAGAACGACAGGAAATTCCAATGGGTATCTATAGATATAAAGGAGCTCCCAACGGGTCATATTGGGGCTTGCAGCATGGCCGCGTGTCTCCTCCGATCAATTTCCTTCCCCTTTCACCCCCACCTGTCTTCCCTTGCACCTCATCCAGCCGGCCCCTTCCGATTTCCTTTGCACTTGGCCCTCACCTCCCCCCACCTATCCCGCTCCATACACACCACTGCAACCCCACCGACACCCCCCCGTAAACCCCTCCTCCCCCAACCTCAACCTTCCCGCTCACCTTAACCCCCCCCCCCAGCCCCATCTGACCCCCTCCCCACCTTTCCCCTATCCCCCCCCCCACCTAAACCCCTCCCACCCACCTAAACCTCCTCCCCAAGGGGATCTGCCAATCTTTGTAGTCATGTGAATTGCCCACCCCCTTCAGAAACGCAGGTGTCAGTGCCAACGCTTGCTTTAGAGGCTTGGAGTCAGCCACCCACATAGCACAGCAGTCAAACGTGGTCAACAACCATTTATGAGGGTGAAGCTGTAGCTGTCTACTTGGTCAAGGCCTTTGAACCAGTGACGATGCTCTGTACAGATAGCAGCAGACCCAGCCCAGGCAGAATCCACATGAAGCCAAATCCCATGCCTGTAAGCAAAGTGGTGAAACAATGATGGTTTTAGTCAGTGCACAACAAGCCATGCTGGCTTACAAGGCCATCCCTGTGTCAAGGAGAAGTCAAATGAGCAGTCAAACGTGGTCAACAACCATTTATGAGGGTTGACGCTGTAGCTGTCCACTTGGTCAAGGCCTTTGAACCAGTGACGATGCTCTGGACAGATAGCAGCAGAGCCTGCCCAAGCAGAATCCACATGAAGCCAAATCCCATGCCTGTAATCAAAGCGGTGCAATCAACGACTAACATTGTAGATCAAAAATATTAAATATTTTTAATTTATTAAATAGATTAATATTAAATATTTTTAATTTAATAAAAAGATTAATAACATTAAATATTAGTATTCGCATATCAAGGCATACTGTTAAAGGAGCAACCCATGCTTCCATGTCCGGTAAAGGCTCCCACCCACAAGATGAGGTAGGGCCCAGTAAGCGGTACACAGAAAAGGTTGAGATCATCAGCTGAAATGGCCAAGTCCTCCAAATAAAACCCTGACTATGTGCCAAGAAGCCTTCATTAAAGTATACCACCTACTTACTTCTGCATCACTGCTGCTATCTCCGCTACAGGATCCAGTGCAGCTGAGTGGCCTCCCTCAATGAAGTCACCAAATAAACGACCTAATGGAAGGGTTTAGGTCCCAATTGCTCGTGCATAGAAAGGGATGAGCCCAAACTGCCATGTGCTCCAAAACATAATCCTGGCTACGTGCCAAGATGCACTCATAACCATCTCATATGTACTTACTTCTGCGTCACTGCTGCTATCTCCGGTAAAGGATCCACGGCACAGGACGACGTTGTACCCACAGTTGCCAGGGCATAGAAAGGGATGAGACCAGCAGCTAAGTCCTCTTCTATAGCTTTCTCAAGTGTCTCTGCTTGTAAGGCCCAGTCGTGCTCTTTGGAGGCAGGGAGAATACGCCCATGCTCCAGCCCTAGTACTAGACATGCCTTCTTGAAGCAAGAATGCGCCTGAAGAAACAGCAACAGCTTATTTGGTTAATAAGCCAGATTTTTTAGCTTTTTTTATATTTTTAGCTATTTTCAACTATATTTTTATATTTTTAGCTTTTTTTTAGCATTATTAGGTAACTGTTAGCAGGACGATGAACCGCGCCATTACCGGTAGCAGCAGAAGCAGCACGAGCAGCTATGCCCTCTGCTATACATTCCTCACCATCATTGCTGCTAGTAAAGTTCTTAACCTTCTAAATTCCGGCAGAATTGTGCGGTCAGATTTCCCCCCGTGAGCGTCAATGTCTTCCTCGTTACGACAGTCTTACTTTGCCGAGCTGCCGCTTCGGAGAGGTGCCATAGCTGACTGCCACAGGCCCCTTTTGCATCAGCAGCCCTTTGTATGCAAGTAGGATTTTGCGATGCAATGACAGAAGCTGGACACAGGAGACGGTAGCGGTCTAATTGGGGACAAAACCAGCATGGAGGGCAGTGATGGGAAAGGTGCATGGCAGTAGGAAGGGCAGGCCAAATAATGGCGATTTTGCAATGCAATGACAGATGAAGGTTACAGGGTTTCTGACAGCAGTGGTTCGAAGCAGGAGTGGTTCTAAAGCAACAACAGCCGCAACAGCAGCAGAAACATGTGGTACACAGTGACTGAGCTTGGCAAAGCAATAGACAAAGCAGCGAAGCCAGACTGGAACGCAGCAGGCAAAGATTCAAGTGCCCCTGAGCACCAGTAGTCATAGAAGCAAGCAGTAGAGCACGTGGAAAGTACCCGAGCAGCAGGAGCAGCAGCAGGAGCACTAGGAGCGGCAGCAGTACGAACAATAGAGGAATGGAGAAGCTTCAAAAGCAGCAAATGGACCATCAAAAACAACAATTGGTAGGGATTTCGAATGTACTCGTACAAAACCGCCCCTCCTTACCAGCACATGGACAATCAAGAAAGATTTGTACCTGATCAGAGCTGTAAACCACCAGACGCAACGTATCTGCATGAGGTCTTCCCTTCAAGCCCTTTGGTCGCACTGCAACATGCTGCCGAAAGCACCAACCATCTAGTTCTATCCCAGTAATGAAAGAAAGGTTGGCTTAAGCCCATGTTGATAGTGCAGCTGAAGAAACCCCATTATATTGTATGATACGGTCTAAACAATGATTAGAAAACACATACCTGATCAGAGCCATAAGCCACCAAGCGCAATGTGTCCGCATGAGGCCCCCCCCCCTCCAAACCTTTGCTCGTGCTATTAACAGGGCGGTGGAAGCACCAACAATCTAGAACTATCCCAGTAATGGTAAAAGCAATGGTCGAAGCCCATGAATGATAAAAAATGAAATACCTGATCAGAGCCATAAGCCACCAAGCGCAATGTGTCCGCATGAGGCCTCCCCTCCAGCGCCTTAGCCCTCGCTGCTAACATGGCCACTAGCACAGCTTCACTGCTCGTGCCTTGGATGACACCGCCCCCCACACTCTCCATATCACTGATGCTGCTGCTGCCGCTGGTAGTGGTCCCGTTGCCAGCTGTGCTGCTGCTGCTGCTGGTGTTCTTGCTGGGCGGGTTGGAGTAGAACTTCTCGGGTAGGCCGCACATATTGGCCAACCAATCCATCATTACCTGCATGTTACCAAGATAGAAATGCATGACACATCACTGTCAGCAGAGCCTGCTAAAGCCAATGGACCAGGGCGCTAGCACCCCTGCTTCGCACTAGGACACAGTTTGTTCCACCTCGCTCTTGTTTGTGACAGCTCGAGGTGCGGGGCCCATGGCACTTCTTGCTATGGCATATCATGAAGTGTAGTAATAATAGGACACAGTACAGCAGCAACGCTGCTGGAGGAAGTACTGCTACCCAGCAGCAGGAGGTAAAGGACTGATCCCTGATCCAAAGGACCAAATGCCAAACTGAAAAGGCATGACGCAGAAGTGTCAGCAGAACCTTCCTAACACAATCGTGACAGTTTTCCCTCCCTTGCTTCAACCTATTCCTTTGATGCTTTCCCCTCTTTCCAATCCCCCATTCCCCAACCGCAGATTACTCACCCCTTCTTCCTTCCCCCTCCCGCCAATTCCCAGCCCACAGCATCTCCCCTCCCCGCTTCTTTCATCTTCTATACAACTCCCCTCCCCCGTTCATGCGTTCCCCCTTTTGTCCTTCCCCCTCCATCTCCCTCCCATCCTTCCCCTCCGCTCAACCACATTTCCTATGCTGCCAACGGCGTCCCCTCAAAACCGCAGCCTTCTTGTCCCCATTGCAGAAGGTGCACAATCTTCTCCTTCCCATCCTCCCCCCCTGTTCACCTATTCTGTCCCCCCTCTCCACCTTCCCCCCTCTATATCAACTCTTCTCCCCCTCCCCCCTCTCCATTCCCCCCTCTCTATATCAAGTCTTCTTCAACCCCCCTTTCGGCCCCCCCCTCCATCCCCCCCCCTCTATATCAAGTCTTTTTCAACCCCCCCCCCCCTTTCCCCCCCTCCATCCCCCCCCCCTCTATATCAAGTCTTCTTCAACCCCCCCCCCTTTCCCCCCTCCATCCCCCCCCCCTCTATATCAAGTCTTTTTCAACACCCCCCCTTTCCCCCCTCCATCCCCCCCCTCCTCTATATTAAGTCTTTTTCAACACCCCCGCCCCCCCTCCCTCCCCCCCTTCATATCACGTTTTCTTCAACCCCCTTCCCCTCCCCCCTCTATATCACCCCCCCACCCCCCCCAGCCATCCAACCAGCCCCTGCTGCATCTCCCCTCCATCCCCTTTGACCACATCTAGATTTTCCCCTGTTACCACGGAGCCCCCCTTCACCCCTACTAGGGCTTGAATACATGACCTAATTGCCTTGCCCCACCCATTTCACACCCTTCTCACCATTTCCAGCTCCGTGCTGACCGGGCTGCTCTGCCAGCTAAACCCTATCATATCCAGTGCCCCAATCAGCATCTCAGCCAAGATACCAGGGTACGAGGTGTTAGCAGTAAACCACGCAAAGAACTTGGGGCTCTGCCAGTGCGTCACTCCTACAAGGCACAGCAACCCACACATGGTATCAGAGGTTCCAAAGGTTTCCATGTTTGATGTTCTCACAGCCACGATCTGCCACTGGCAAAGACATGCTATGTATACAAGATGTCAGAGCTAGCTTGCAAACACATGTTATGTGTATGAGAAGTGGAGTGAAATACAGAAAGGAAGGGACTCGGCCCAATGCTGACCACCAGGCATGGTAGATAAACAATAAAGTGATATATCCCTCCAAGCCACCACACAAAATCACATTCTGTATAAGAGGCCGGAGCCAGCCATCTTCAGACTGTGTAGATATTGCTCAAGGTGGCAGCTATAGTGACTTAACCAGAGCCATTCTTCAATTAATCGGGAATTCTGACATGGGGTTACACATTTGAGCTGTTGGCCAGCATCAGATCCCCTACGGATGATAATATCCCCCCATGGATCGCAAACAATCTCAATGCCTAGTCTGGTCATGTGAAGCTGGCTGGCTGGCTGGCTGGTGTGTGTTTGTGTTTTGTGTTTTGTCCACTACGAGGAGGTAGACTACCCGGGTTTTTCGCTGCCATTCAAAAGCCTTTCGGCTAGAATACCTAGTGTGGGTCGCTAGGTACCGTGTGCTGCTACGAACTCATTACATCAACCCCTTCAACTCCCACCTGGCATGATCTTCTTATACAAATCTGCTTTTACCATTGGATCACCAACAATGTTAAAGCCTACTCTTGTCTGTGACTCCCACCTGGCATGATCTTCTTGTAGAAATCTGCTTTTACATCCTCCCAGGGTTCAGGGTGTTGAGGGGGGCCTTCAGGCAACATGGGACGCAGGTAGCCTGGCTGCAAGCAATAATCCCAACAAAGAGCTTTGTGTCAGACATCGCAGCAAGGTGTTTGATGCATGCACGAGCCATGCGACTCACAGATCGCAGAAAGGGGGGCCTCAGGCAACATGGGACGCAGGTAGCCTGGCTGCAATGTGGAACTTCACCAATTAAAGGTATCTGTCACTTGCAGCATAGAAGCTCGGCTGCTACAACAGCATCAGCATCGATATATGAAGAAATGGTAAGGAAGACTGATGTCTCCTGCAAGTACTGAAGGATAAATCACTGCTCGTGGGACGTGCTGATGGCTCTGCTTAAGTGCTCCAGCTGCTGAGTAAGGCGTTGGGAAAGAAGTGATTGAAAACTGCTTCAAGTTCATGGAAACCTCAGGTTTGATATGCTCAGGAGGGATGTGGAGCATTTGCAAGCTGTCTTCCATTGATTTCAGACGAGTAAGAAGCCAGGGATGCGGAACGTACAAGCAGGGTTCAAGCCAGGTTGTGTAACCTGTGCAGCTGGGAGTTGCTCACCTCCACATCTGGCTTTACTGGGTACTGGTCGATGTCCTTCATATAGCTGCAGATCATGTCAACGACTTGGTAGCCCATCTTTCGGAACTGCACGTGCGTCGCACATGGTAAATCAAAAGACATGGTTTCCTTCTGTGCTACCGCTGAGACCCCTGCTCAGGCAGCGTGGACTGCCACACAGGAGCCGGCTCCTGCTAGTTTATATATGCTCACATCCTCTACATCAACTGCGTCCTTATAGTCTGCGAGATCCGCCAGCTTCTCGTCCTGCTTGCGGCTTGCTCTGCAGGTGACTCGCTGCCGGCATGGAGGCCGACTGGTGCGTGAAACTGCTACCAGCTGTTGTGGAAGCGAACTGCTGACATATGGCCTGGCACGAATAAATTGCATCGTATCAAACACGCCAGGATCTGGCAAAGGGCCGCTAAGATGCCCAACGGACGGAGATGAACCGTATTAGTTGCGGGCCACAGGAACTGGTAGGTGCTGACTTGAGTCGATGCTTCTCAATACAGAGACGTATGTGCAGGCTCTGGTCATGCAGATCGCTCTCTAAGCTTCAGAAGCTGTTTGACAAGTGACCCGTACTGCCGCTCGGGGTTACGAGACGTTTACGGCCCAGCACTGAAGCGGCTGCAGAACGCTCGAGGACGGCCAGACGGTCTCCCATGAGTATGAAAGCTGGCAGGACCATGTAGCCCCTGATTCCGTAACCCCAAGCACAGAGACGCCACATCCAACAAGTGTGGTCAACTGATTGAAGTCCACGCCGACCTCAAAGAGCTTTGCAGTATACGTTCAGTGCATGTCCTCCCAAATGTCCTGAAGCACGTAGCCTAACAATTGTAAGGCCTAAGGACTGCTCAATTCAGTCCACATGAGCCAATTTGTGCAATCATTAATAACACTTATGTGATGGATAGCACGGGTCCCATGCTAACGTTGGGAGCATAAATCCCATCATGAAAGAAACACCCTGTCCCCATTTTATCAACTTATCCCATTAACCTCCTCTTAACCTAACCAGGGTAGAAGGGGCAAATGTGACAGCAAGGACGACTTGATCCAAGGGTTCTTCAACCTGACTGCAAGCCTTAGCGCTGGCATACACATCCAAGCATAACATAACAAACTTTCTAAAAGTTGTGGCAACCGCAAAGGGCTGCTAGGTCGAAACGACCAAACACACCAAGACTGCCTCATAGGAGCTGTGCCCCAAATGCACCACATCTTATAGGGGGTCGCAGCAATGGTGCAGGCTAAATCAGCATGAAAGGCCAGCTTGTGTCGTAAGCAGTGCCAAGGATACTGCAACCATACCAGTTGTGACCAGTAATACACGCGCCACAGATCTCTGATGTAGACCCTTTGTAAAGCCATGAAGCCTGCAGTCATAAAGGTGACCATTGCAATCACACACACTCCACCCACCATGCAAATCACCATGCTTTCTATGTAAACAGTCCCAGGTCTCACTGAGAGAGACGACCCAAAGCGGGCCCTGATTTAAGAATGGCAATACATCCAACAGCAAGCACAGACATGGCAGTCTAGGCATGCATAACATGATTTATCAAGTCAACAGATGGAGCAGCTGAAAAGGCCATGGCAAATCTCACAGCGGTTCCAGAATACCAATGCATCTGAATACTGACTAGCAGCTTTGATGTAAAAAAGCTGCCCAAGTGCTTGCCATGCGCCTGTACTTGCTACCCTGGCAAGATGGCAGTGGGTAGGATACGAACACATTGCTGCAAGCATCATTTGTCATAGGAACCTTGCTCAATGGCAGCATGCAGTTCCTGCAAATCTTTCTCAACCTGCCCTTGTATGGGCAGCTCGAGTGTGACTTCCTTGAAAACTTCACTGCGTGATACTTCTTGGTATCCTAGCTTCTTGAAAAGGGACAATGATGCCTCGTTAGATTGTCCAATTTTGGCTCTAAACTTGATTACCCCAAGCTGAGTGATACCGTACGCCATGAATATGCGCAAGGCCTCAGATGCCAGCCCTTTGCCTCTGCTTGAAGGCTCAGCAACCATAACTTCTATCTCTGCGATTCTGTGGTCGTCATGGTCGTTGAAGAAGAGATTTACATCTCCAGCCATGCCACCTCCATGAACCCCTGTGCCTGGCGTATCCTCCAAGCTCCGATCCAGCAGGATGAATGTACACTTGTCTTCATCTTGTGCCCATGATTCTTGCATCTGATACTCTTCCTCGATTGTCAGCGGTTCGGATGCGGTTGCCTCCTGCAGCTGCGGGTCGTGCATCCACACATGGTACTGCTCAACATGCTCTTTCTTGTAGGGTACCAGCACAACACGGCTACCGGTAAGGGTTGTGTTTTGGTTCGTTTTCATGACTGCAGGCGGCGTAGCCCTTGTCTAGAGCGAGACAACAGACATGGATCAATAACATGCCATTGGTGACCAAGCTCTAGTCGGGGAATGCTTTATCTTGCTCAAGCTATCGAAGTGCTCATCCACTTATCTTGCATATGAAGCTAAAAGGATGCAAGCCACGTACGGTTGTCACCCAGTCCCGGCAAACCAACAGGCGGACAGGTCCGGTGGGAAGTGGTGAGCATGTGACAGTTTCTAGACCACATCGACGAGCTTTTCATACCGGAGTTATTCGGCAGAGCCTGTGGGCAGTTCATGCTGCAAGATTGAAAGCTTCCCAGTAACCGGCATGTGGTATTGTGAACATGCCCTTTGCTATCGATGCCTTAGCAATGCTTGCATGGTTTTAAGTAGATGTAAATGAAAACATAAGTCTGTATCGTGAGCTATGCCACCCAAATTAGATGCTCGGTGCTGACTAGCAGTCGAGGGTGACATCCCCACCCCCTAGCCATGGCAGTCGTTCCTTTGACTGGGTATGCTGGAGGCCCGTTTATTAGTGGAGCTCGGAATGCAGTTCTCAAGCTTGGGGAGCCAGTGGAGCTACGTAAGCAGCAGTGCTTTGACGATGGTTGTTGTTAGCATGTGGTGGCAATGCCGCTGACGCCTATTTGGCCCGCAGCTCCACCTCCTACGGACCCAGCTCTATTAGACCTTGCAAGCACACTGGTACGTAAAGTAGCGGCTGCTAGGCCCATTGCTTGAGTGCTCTGGTCGCGCATCGAGGAGCATGCAGTTCGGTCCATCAGGCAACAGCTACCTCATGTACATTTCCTGTCAGCAATAGCTGGCAATTGCTTAAGCTCGTGTCGTGTCCTGCAATAAACACCATGCAGAGTTAGAGATAAATATGCAACATGCTTCGTCCCATACGAACCCTCTCCCTGGCTTACTGCAGGTGTCCCCCCAAGCTACCAGCAGCAAGAGGCAGCCTAGGTCCTTAGAAGGAACCCTAGATCAAGAACAGATAACCGAGCTGCTGCAGGCCAGCAAAGCAAAGCCTCCTGGAAACCCCAGCCTAAAGGACATGATAGAAGCAGGCTTAATCATGCCTGGGCAGGATGTGATGTCCTTGACATACAAGAGCCAAACATATACAGCAGCCCTCAGGCCAGACGGCACTATTGTCTTTGATGGTACGAATGGGATAATGCAAGTTCGCAAGTATTAACGAGCATCAAATTCTGCAACCTGCATGTGCCGGCTCATGTTGCAAGGTCTCATATGGCAGTATGCTTTTGTGAACTGAAAAAGTTGTTGTCGGCAGGAGCTCCCACGGCTTTCACCCTTGTAAAAGAGTGTCCGCAGGCTCTGCCCAACTTGATTTAGGAGTTCAAGGCAATTATACAGCCCCGTATCGATTTCTCACAGAGACATGCTGTTTCGGTTTCCAGCTGACCGTGGGTTACCTACCACGTGCTACATGGTGATGATCACAGCCTTTTTACAGTTGCATGTGATCTATATTCTCCATGTGTTTGTTATTGCGCTGTCCCACCATTTTTATGCATCAACAGCGCAAACAATGATGGTTCCTGCTCAAAAGTTGGCAAGCTGCTTCAGGTGTTTATAATGTCTTCTGTATATCTTTCATTACCTTTCTTTTCCCCACTTCTGAATCCAGGGGAGGAGTTTTTCTCACCAAGCGCATTCTCAGTGCATGTGAAACGACTAGTCACTCCGGCCAAGCAAGGTGACGACGGCTGGCGCAGCGTGTTTGTAAACGGTGTCTTATTGCACGACCTCCGGACGCAGTATCAGGAAGAAACAGCAGGTGCTTACTACAGCGGGAAAGCCTCTGGGGCTGGCAGCAGTTCCAGGAAGCGTGCGCCACAGCATGGTGGCGATCATTACCATCATCAGCAGCAGCAGCATGAGGGCGGGGGAGGCGGGAAAGGGAAGGGGGCAGGAAAAGGGGGTAAAGGAGGAAAGGGCGGGGGAGCAGCAGCAGCAGCGCCTAAGAAGCCGGCATCAGGCGGAAAGAAGAAAAAGGGGAAGGCTAATAAGGAGTTACAGGAACTGGTGCGTATGGCTTTGGGGTGGGGCATGCGCTGGTGGGGGAGAAAGGGACACGGGTGCATTTGCGGTTTTAAGTGGCGCTATCAGCAAACAGTAGTGGAGCTATGAGTTGTGCGCCGTTGACTCAACAGTATGGGAATGGGTGGCTAGGTTTGGTTGCAGCCAGTGTCATTGTGAGGGCCTTGCTTGCCAAATCTCCCTTGGTTGCCTGCAACTTGCATGTTGAACTATCAGTCGTCTGCTAATAGGCCATCCTGTTATCGGTCTGTGCCTAGGTGCAGACTTGTAGTCACAGCGCTTGACATGCCTTGTCCATGCATCTATACCCTACCTGTAATGGTCTGCTTGCGATGGCTCTGGGGCCCCGGTTGTTGGCCTTCATTCTGTCCCTTTCCCCTCCATATATCTGCATTATGTGCATTTTGTCACGTTCCCCTCCACCATTCCTCCGGTAGTAACAGCAACATGACTGTCCTAATAAGACCATCTCAGAAGATCTCATTCCTGGCAGAAGAGCTCAGTGTTGGGTGCAGTACTGCGTTGGTCAAGGTGCCTTTGCTCATTGTAGCACTGATATGAGGGATGTCTAGTTATGATAATGTTGCGGGGTGCTGTGTCTTGCGTATAGTATCCCCATATCTCAGGTGCACCTTTTTCACTTTCTCCCCGCCCTTTGCGACAGCAACAGGAATACCCCAACGAGATCATATTGGAGTCAGTTGCCCCTGGGCAAGAGGCTCAGCGCTGGGTGCAATGCAGCCGCTGTGATGCATGGCGGGTGGTGCCGGACGAGGCCTGGCCAGAGGTGGAGGCGGATGATAGGGAGGATTGGTTCTGTGAAGATGCTTGGTGGAATGTGGAGGATATGGAGCCTTTTAGCCCACCTTGTGAAGCAAGCTGAGTTGGGTGGGTGGCAGTAAGGGGTTGGCCAAGCGAAGAAGAACCTTGTGCCGGGCCGAGATGGTGGGTGGGTATCAGGAAGAGCTTTGCTGCCGAGCCGAGATGGTGGGTGGGTAGGGTGGGTAGCAGAGAGAGCCTTGCTCCTATGGGGAGGGGTGGGGGGGGGCTCATGCTTGGTGGAATGTGGAGGATATGGAGCCTTTTAGCCCACCTTGTGAGGCAAGCAGAGTTGGGTGGGTGGCAGTAAAGGGTTGACGGGGTGGCAGAGAGGTCCTGGTCTCAATGAATGGTAGGCTTCAGACGGTGGGGAGGGTCAGGGGGTTGAACAAGCAGGCAACTATAGGCAGGCATATTGGTGTCTGCTTCATGCCGAGGCTGAGATGGGGAGGGTTTGGTGGCTTCATGCTTGGTGTGGTGGGGAGGATATGGAAACTTTCAGCCCACCTTGTGAAGCAAGCTGAGTTGTGTGGGTGGCTGGGTAGGGGTGGGTAGCAGAGAGGGCTTGGTCCCTGTGGGGAGGGGTTGGTGGCTTTGTGCTTGGTGGAATGTGGCGCATATGGGTCCTTTCAGCCCACCTTGTGAGGCAAGCTAGTGAGATGGTGTGTGGCAGCAGGGGGTTAATGGTGGGATCTGGCAGAGAGGGCCTGGTCCTTATGGGGAGGGGTTTTGGTAGCTTCTTGCTTGGTGAAAGTGGAGGATACCGAGCCTTTCAGACCGCTTTGTGACGCAAGCTGAGAGGGTGGGGTGCAGCGCGGGGCGAGGTGCGGCAGGTAGGGCCTGGTGCTTATGGGGAGGGAGGGTGGTGGCTTCTGCTTGGTGGATTGTGGAGTGTATGGAGCCATTAAGCCCACCTTCTGACTCAAGCTGAGATCATGGCATGCAGCATGGGGTGGCAGGGTGTAGCAGAGAGCCTGGTTGCTAAACTTAGTAGGGTTGAGGTGGTGGCCGGCGGGGGGGCTGGCGGTCTGAACAGGCGCAAACTACAGGCAGGCATGTTGAAGTTGGCTTTTACTTGTGCTGATTGTCAGATGGGAAGGGGGGTGGCATGTTTTGTGCTTATTTGCCCTCCGTGTGCGGGGCTCGGACTGCGCACAGCAGAGTGAATGATTGCGTGTATGATTTTCCCATGTCAAGTTCTGGTTGTTTGTTTACGTGTGCTTGTCGGGCACGTTGCATTGAATTGCTCGTGGTTTGGGTGGGAGCGCTGTTGGGCTTGGACTTGTGCGAGGGGACATACGGCTTATGGCATTGTTTGCCTGACGCGCTCCTGCATGCATCCAGGGGGCAACACCACCCATCACGGTATGTGGTCAGCTGAGTGAGTGGACACTCCCTAGCGATGCTTTCGAGGGTTGTGATTGAGGAGTGAGATACGCTGGCTGTCTGCGCGCGAACGCACAGTAGCTGGTAAATCAGTGCTTCAGTGGTGCATATGAGCCTGTATGAGTTTCCATCGCATGCAACGACGTCTTACGTGTTTGGTAGTGGGGTGCTTTCCCCCCCTCGACTGCCCACGTGCTTGCTTCTGTCTTCTGAGACAGACTGAGACCGGAAGTTGAAAAGGACGAATAAATGCAAGAGCTAAACCACCATCCGAAAGGCGAAATCGAGACCGAAGCGTGACCGAAGTTCACATGATTATGATATGTCACCCGCCGGGTGACACACCGGCGGGCTCCGGTTGTGTCTTAGTCTGTTATAAAACGCCGGGTCAGCGCATCGGAGGTTGGGTACAGGTAATCAAAGCAGGGGAGAGTGATGCGACAAGAAAAGCAGGGTTTGTCATGCAGTGCTGAAAGCGAGAAAAGCAGGGTGCAGCAAAGAACTGCAGGTTGCCACCGGCCACCACCCCAAACCTAGACCTTGTCCTTTGAGCTGATCGATGAGCTGAGCGCATCATAAGACTTCGGGACTCCTGACTTGCGGGCCTAAAGCGAAATTGCGCTTTTTCATCGGTCGATTTTCATTATTATTATTATTATTATTAAAATTGGTTTGTTTTTGTTTTATTATTTCTCAACATTTCAGCTATTTAACAAGCCGCGAGCTAGCCTACAGTCTTCTGATGCTTCATGAAGCTCCCCGAAAAATTCGCGGTGCATTTAGTGCACTTTTGCTATCTCCTGCCGAGCAAAGATGCCATGTCTGGAACCTGCATTTTCCTTTGCTGCTTGATCACCCATTGCTACGGCGTCCATCCGTCCCTAAGCATTAGAAATGACTATAGGACGGGTTGCGCTTCAAGCCACGCAGCTGAGATGGTGCCTTGAGGCTCAAAACAGCTTCCGGACCCATCTGCTCGTGTTCACTTCCAGATGGAGCTGTAGATGCTGCATGGGTGGTGTAGCATGCCTTCAATCCTACCTCTGATGCACTATCAATGGATCGAAGGCCAAAAGCACTAGCTGCGCATGCTCTTGCCACAAAAGTTTCAAACACATCTGAAAGCCAGGAACACGCAAGACTGAAACTTGTTCACTGCAATGAAATCACCGCAGCCTGGCAAGGCAGACAAAGGTACGAAGACCGTCTACGTGCTGATCATGCAATGCACATTATTCTCCATCCCTTAAGACTCGCTCCAAAGCTTCTATTGCATCCTCCGCCACACCTGGGACACGCCCCGCTTACAGCCAGAAAGGGGTCATCGACATGAAGCCCTCGTGCTAACAGATGCTATAGTTTACGTTCTACGTCATTAAGGCGCAAGGAGCTTACAACCAGACTGCAAAAGGCCACGCTAACCAGGCCCACGATGAGCGCAGTCGATAGCTTTCAAGCAGAAGCTGCATGGGCTGCACAAAAGAGGAGGAATGCGATCAACTAGATTTGAATTAGCTTGGTACTATTCCGCAGTGGCAAGATGTGACAGTGTTCCGCAGGCAGACGCTTCGAAGCAAGATGTGACACTGCGGCAGCACAGGAGCCCGCGAGCTCCGGTTTTCTTTGCAGGAAACGCAAGCATATGATGTTGGGCAACAGTGGATGCATTAAGATGTGTAGCAAGCTGCCAAACTGCTCGAACTGAGCTCGCCTGGCAGTTGTAGATATTCGCGATATTCCACTAAAGCGATAAAGTGCAATAGGCCCGCAAATCGTCACATAACGAATCGCGTATCCAAAGGTTAGCTAAATGCAACTGCTAGAACATGTCATCCCAGTTGCACTCAACATGGTAACTGCCCTGTCAAACTGAGCCTTCACCACCGACACCCACCTTCATTCTGCCCCGGGTCAGGAAGCATATCAAAGCGAGCATGCATACTGGTTCTCCTTACATGTGGGCACGGGTTAAGGAATCGAAATCTCAGCGTCTCTGCATGAACTCACACGAACCTGGAAGGAACCCAAACACGGCTTCATCGGCCGTGCTACCGCAGAAGAAACATGGAGGCATTAGAGCCCGAATCACCGTCGAGCCACAGGCCTTATTTGGATGCAATGGGAGCTTTACAACGTTCCGTATGGTTGTCATGCACGCTGAGCGCCGCAAGCTCTATGCTGCGGGCTCAGTCATCGGTGGACAAGGACCAGATGCATCAGACAACAACTACTTCTCGTTCATGTGCCATATCTACAAATCGAAGGTAAAGCACCCGTGATTGAAAAGTCGATTACGCTGTCTCAGTTGCCTGCCCCGGCCAGTTGTGAAGTCGCAAGTATGTATTCAAAATCCTGTTTTACCACCACTCCTAGGTCATTCATGTCAGAAAACCAAGAGACAAAGTGCAGCTGTGACTGAGGCGTTGCAGAGACTTTGAGCAATGAGTGCTTCATGCACAATGTGGTACCGGTAGGTTCGTTGTACAGAGGTACCATAAATCAATTCATTAAGCGTCTGTTGATTTGGTGGGTATAGCCCTATGAGCCTATATTGGCTCCAAGGGATGCCCTCTTGGGCTAGTTGGTAATCTGGTAACCACCTTGCCTTGCCATCTGGTAGCCAGCTTGAGTTGGCAGCCCAGAAGAAGGGAGACCAGCCCAGCCCTGCCCAGCATCGCATCGCAAGCCTTAGTCATCTACCACGTTTTTGCAGAACCAATCATACCATCTCTACTCTCCTTTTGCTAGCTTTCGCCTCATGCTTATCTCTCTCACAGTTCTTGGCCATTTGCACAACGATGTATAATCACTCTGCACAGATCATCCATCAACCTGCAGACAAACTTACAATTGGATTGAACACTATTGTGCAAGCAGTAATGTTGTGTTAGTTCCCGTGACCTTGTGTTCTGTGATTATGCCTCAGACTTGCAAATCCGGTTTCCATTAGTCACCGCTCTGCTGCTACTGCTGTTGCTGCTCTTGCAGAGTGTCATTATCAAGCTCCAAGGAGCATCCCCCAACACCAAAGCGAAGCCCTTAGACAAGCTGAGCAGCTTATTTGGAAACTCCCTCTTCAAACCAAGGCAGGAATGGCAGGACATTGAGGAGTGTACCCTAAACCTCGGGGCACTAGTTGATGAAGCTGCTGCTGCTGTTCCTTGCTACACCTTGCGGATGCCCTGGCAAGCCCCTCTGTACCAACAGGTACGTGGCTGCGTGGGAGAATATAGTAGGGTGGGAACGCATGAACCACGCCTCTTGCGATGTTACTCCCTATCATTGAACCTCCGCAGGGCTAATGCCCTGCCCTCCTTCACTACGTGACTATGTATATCCCAGCAACTTTTGTGATTGGGGTTATGCTTTACTTTACATGACTGGTGTTCTATGATGCCTAAAGCCGAAGCCCTGCATCCTGCACTCTAGACCCTAGTATCAGTTGCATGTAGTCTAAACCCTAATACCAGCTCGAGGGTGCCCATCATGTGCATCATACTTGTCCTTTTGATGCCTTTGGAGACTGGTGCCAAAGCACACAAGATGCATGCCATAGCACACGAGCGATCCTGACCAAAGCCAAGGATCACTGCAGTATTGCAAAAGATGGGTCACTGTAAGAAGCCGCAAACAAAAGTGACCCAACTTCTGTGACAGCTTGAGGTGCGGGGCCTATAGCACTTTTTGCTATGGCATATCATGAAATGTAATAATAAAAGAAGCTGCTAACAAAGTGTATGGATGAGCTGTCTTAGCTGTTGCTGCTATGGCATCCCTTGCTGCCATACAATAAATTAGTAGTAGTATGAAGTGATATAGGAGGAGGATAGTTTGTGAAGGTTCACCATATGGTCACTTCTGTTGGCAAGATGGACAAGCTAACGGAACCCTGTTGCTTCTGATCCCTACCATGTAGGCACTTTTGAAGTTGGAGCTCCTCGGCAACAGCAGCGTCATTAGTAGAGGCGGTGGTGCTGCTGGTGGTGGTGGTGCTTCTGGTGGTGGTGCTCCTGTTAATGCTGGTGCTCGTGCTGCTGCTGGTGGTGGTGGTGGTGCTGCTGCTGATGGTGGTAGTGCACTAAGCAGTGGTATTCAGAAGAGGCAGAATGCCCCTGTTGTTGTCCCTACTGCTTCCCGGATTGGTGCAAACCCTACGGCAGGGGCAGGAGCTAATACAGGACCAGCAAGGGTACTGGCAGCCAGAACCGGGGACACCCTTAACTGTCCCTCCAGGAATACCGTTAACTGCTCCTCCAGGAGCATCGGACCCCTTCCCGTCCACCCCAGCAGCAGCAGCAGCAGCACCATTGGCCCCAAATGGGGTAGTAGCTACTATAATGGAGCAGGCAGCAGCAGGAAGAGCAAGAGCTTAAGCTGGGAGGTGGATCTGGAATCGGTAGTTGAAAAGTTATCAGCAGAAGGAGCGGTGGCTCGAGCAGTACAGCATCATGATGATGGTGGGCTGCTCTGGAGCAGCAATGACTCTCATGTCATGGGCGCTGATGCTTCCTGGAATGGCAAAGCAGGGGAGGCAATGAAGGTACCTCCAAACACTCCTTGCTCCGGTGAGTACATTTCCTTGCTGAGTGGCTCTCGCACAACCCATTCTCTGGCTTTACCTTCCTGACTTACAGCATGCAATTGACTTGCTATGGTGATTGCAGGGGCTCTTTTGGTTGTTATGTGTGCATGCAGCTAGTGCAGGTTAGCGACTGATAACACAAGTATCTTGGACAAGCTTCTTTGATCCTCACATGCGTCTCTGATCGGCAAATTCACCATCGGTTGTGTGGCTTCGTGATTGTGATCTGAAGCCTTATGTTTATGGCCTAGGTATGTTTGGCCATTGGCATAGCTGGTCTTGCATTTTGATTGATTGATGCGTCTCTGAGTGTCAGCAAGCACAGCCATGCATGCACTCCAGCAATGCCACCTCGTAAGGCTCCCTGGTGGCAAATTTATGTTGTGTGGGCCTTTGATCAGCCAGCCAGACTTGGGCATCTTTAGCTTTGACAGCCACTAGGTTACCGCATGCCTTGTACCTTGATTCCTTGACTGTACGCGAATAATGGTGTGTGCGTAGATGTAACCATGCAACCATGCTTTTGTGCCGTTCAATGACAATGTGGTGCTGATGACTGGGCTGCAAAAAATGAAAAGAGGTAGTATTCACATAGACAAGTACGGTAGCAAACTTGGATTTTAAGTATCTAAATGTGATGTTGCCTGCTTCCCTTCTCTCTCCGTTTTGCAGGCACCAGTGGCACTAGCTTTGAGTCTATTGAAGCCTGGAATGACCTGCTGTTCAACACCCTTGCCACCAGCTTTACTGAAGGAGGAGGAGGCAGCAGCAACAAGAACAGCAGGAGCTGGCAGGTGGATCTGGAGTCCGAAGATGAAGGATGTATCTCAGCTGAAGGCGCAGGAGCTCGAGCAGTCGAGGAGAAGGATGAGGGTTTGCCCTGGAGCAGCAAGGACTCTCTTGTCATTCCTACTGATGCTTCTTGGAATGATACAGCAGGGGAGGCAGCGGAGGTCCCTCCAAATACTCCTTGCTCTGGTGAGTGCATCTCCTTGCTGAATGGCTCTCTCACAAGCAACCCATTCCCTGGCTTAGCTTCCCTGATGTATAGCGGCTGACGACGGGTGCTTGCTATTTCAGAAGTGCTTAACGCAATAATGGGACTACAGCAAACGATGATCAGTAACAGATATAAACGCCAGATACCAATGTCTAGGCGCTGCTCGCATAGAGGGGAACTTGCAGGGGAACGAACTTGCAGGGGCTCCTGGATATTTATCTGTGCATGCAGCTGCAGCTTTGCGACGCATCAGTTACACAAGTATCTTGTACAAGCTCTTTTAATCCCCTCATGCGTTGTTGAGGTGTCAGCGAGCACAGCCAGTCATTCACTGCAGCAGTGCCACCTCTGTAGCTGCTGGTGGCTGATCTGTGCTTTAACCTTGCTTCTTGTCCTACCCATTGCTCCCTCGACACAACTATACTAGAACAAGGTCAGTTGGCTCTGAGTTTGATTCCTGCATTGTCAATCTCCGTTCTAAATTGGAACTGCAAGACCTGTGCTGTGTGTGTCTTTGATCAAGCCAGCCAGACCCTGGGGATTTTTAAGTTTGACAGCCACTAGGCTGTTGCATGACTTGTACCGCCTAATGATGTCGCCTGCTTGGAGGTGATGCAGGCAAAAATGCAGGGCTGCAAGCTAGGGGCGAAAGACAGGGTTCGTGAGCACAGACTAGCGTGGCACATACGTAGCGAAGAGCATACATCTGAAGTTGCCGCCTGCTTCGCTTCTCTGTATTGCAGGCACCAGCTTTGCGTCCATTACAGCCTGGCATGACCTGCTGTTCAACACCCTTGCCACCAGCTGCGGCTACTCCTCTGATTATGATAGTGGCACCAATGAGTGCGTCACTAGTGATGTCAACGAGTGCGTCCCCAGTGACACCAACGAGTGCGTCACCAGTGACACCAGTGAGTGTGTCACCCATGAGACCAGTGACTGTGTCACCCATGAGACCAGTGACTGTGTCACCAGTGACACCAATGCGTTTGTCTCCAGCGACACCAATGCGTATGTGACCATTGGCACCAATGCTTGTGTCACCAGTGACACCAACGCGTGTGTCACCAGTGACACCGATGTGTGTGTCCCCCAGTGGTTGTGATACCCCACCCTTCCAAGGCAAGCATCGTACTTCACTTCCTACAGTAGGAGTGTCTGACACAGCATCTGCCACTGACCCAGTGCTTTGTGAGAGCACTGAATGCTGCATGTGTTGGGCTTTCTCTTGGGCCCCTGCTTTTGGGCCTCTGTCGAAGAAACATATCCAGGTTCTGGTATATGGGATGCTTTGGGTTTTGTCGGCCCAAGGCCATGACCTGGGTAAGGTGGGCCTTACTAAGAAGGCCTACTTCCATGATTGTACGCGACAAATGATGTGTGCGTGACAGGTGTGACTGATGCAACCAGAGGTGGAACTACAAGCTTCGGCACCAGCATACATACAACAGATACAAGCTGATCCAGGCCATGTTGGGATGCACCCCAGAGTGATTTGCAGCTGATTGAGTCAGCTTGGGAGTCATGCTGCTACTGGTGCTGCTGGCTTTACTCTTGGTGGTGCCCCTGGGGCACTGCTGCTGCTAGAGCAAAGACGCAAGTCAAACAGACGCTACTTAGCTATTGGCGGTTTTGGGACTTGAGCCTGCCGCAGATGCTATCCTCTTGTCCTTTTTTAGGGCCAATTTGCCATGACATGAAGCAGGCAGGTGCCTTGCTGGTTCTTCTTGTCAATAAATGATGTGTCGTCGTTTTCACTTGCATGGAGGGGCACACCATATAGGATAAAGGTTAAAGAGGGCACTGAGACTTTTTAGGAAGCTGACCACCGGCACACTCTCGCATGAGCAGTGAGCTGCATTTGGTGGGGGTATTTGTTAGTGACACGTTGTTATACTTCGGGACCTTTGGCAGTATTGTCGCTACTTGCTGTTGTGTTTCTGGCAACAGTTTGGATGGCCCTGAAGTTGTCATGTCTTTTGCAGATGGGACTTTTGGGGTGATCGGGGATGGTGATGAGCGGCCTTAGCTTCTCAGGCGTGCAGAGTTTTGTAACATAACTATATTGGAGCAGTGGCCAGGTCAAAGCACTGCTTTACCTGGTCTGCTAGTCATCAATCCCTGGTGTGTGCCAAGTAGCATAGTCTTTGTAGAGTAGGGTGTAGGCCTTTTCTTGTTGTCCAAGACGCTGTTGCTTTTGGGTATGCATTGTCTTGTACCATGTATGCATTGATCGTGCAGTTACTCCCATTTGAGCAGTCGTTGTTGCCTGGGAAAAACTACTCTTCCATTTGAGCACCGTTGTTGCCTGGGAAAATTACTAGTTGTGATGCATCTTTTATCTCAATCCTTGGACTGCCACTTGGAGCAGTTTCTATAAGTTGTATGCAAAGATCTGGGTATATTAATACTGTTGATATGCTGTTGCTATTTTGTTGATATGCTGTTGCGTTACTGTTTGTTTGCGGGGTGTAGCCCAACCACAAAAAACCCCAAAAATATAAAACATGTGTGCACTTTTTCCAGGGGAGGTATTCTGCATCATCGTATCTGCTTGGACATGCACGATCATGGAGCTCAAACTGGTGGATGATGTTCAGTTTTTCATGGTTCTCTCTGTGTTAGTAGCTTTGCCACCCCTCTAGTGAACTGTGGCACCGCACGTGTGCCGATGGGTTTGTCAATGTAATATTTACACAAACATTGCAAATACTGTAAGTTGCTTTTATCAGATGAAGCTCCCCAGCAGGGACCAGTGATTGTTGCTCTGCATCCTGAAGCTCAGTGATTCAAGTTCTGACTGCATACATCAGCTACTGAGTCCATTGACTCGTTTTCAGTGGCAGCGTTGAACTGTTCAGGCCTGCGGTATGTTAGATTATAAGTTGCATGCAGACACAGGCCTTTGATTAGTTCCATGCAGACGAAGTTCAGGCCAGGCCAGTACTCCTTTTATCTGTGCGTTTTGCTTCTGCATAAAGTTCTGTGCGTGGTGCTGGCATTTGCACTTTGGAACACTAAGCTTGCTTCTGTACAAAGTTGTGTGGCATACTATTGGCCGAGTTTGCAACAATCTTCCAGCTGTCGGAGTTGCTTGAGTTGGTTCTTTTGTTGGTTTGATTGATATGTGAATTGATGGTGCTTGCATTGACAGTGCAATCAAGGCATTACAGGATCAGGGATTAAGGTGCAATGGGTATGTCAGAGTATAGACACTATGCCTTTATCATGTATATTGCCTATCTCACACCCAATGTAACTGAGGGGGAGGGGGTGGGCAGGAGGAAACCGTTGCATCCCGAGCGTTTGGCATTCGAGGGGGGTTGGCAATGCATATGTGGCTGTTGCTGATGTGCCGTCAGTCAGTTTGGCAGGCTTGTCAGTATCTGCGGCTGTGTTTCTGGCAACAGTTTAATTGGCCCTATGGTACGGGATTCGTGTAATCTTTACACCAAGGAACCCTTCCCACAATCCCATGCTGGAGGATAATACACGGTCTGCTCACGTAGATCTCTCTCTCTCTCTCTCTCTCTCTGGATGGCCCTGCATTCAAAGCAAGTCATACGGTGGTCATGACTTTCCAAGATGGAAGGTCTGGGGTGTTTGGGGCTGGTGATGAGCAGCCATAGCTTTCAGGCGTGCAGCGGTTTGTAGCATATCTACTTGAGATGGATCAGTGGCCAAGTCAAAGCAAAGCTTTATCTGGTTTGCTAGGCATCGATCCCTTTGTGTGCCAAGCAGCAGGATCCTTGTAGAGTAGGGTGGCTGCAGGCAATCAGACATGTTGTTGTCATCCAAGGCAGTGTTTAAGTATGCGAGACTTGTTGGCATTTTCACCTGCATGGGCACACAATGCAGGATGAATGTTGACCAGGGGATTTAGCACTGACACTTTATAGGAAGCAGAGTACTGGCACACGTTTGCATCAGCAGCTGCATTTGCTGGGGCTTATTAGCGCGATGGTATCATCCTTTGGGACCTTACGCAGGATTGTCAATATTTGGTGCTGTGTTTATGGCAGAAGTTTGGATGGCCCTAAATTCAAGTTCTATGGTGGTCATGGGTTTCGCAGATGGGAGTTTTTGGGTGATCAGGGCTGGTGATGAGCGGCCTTAGCTTCTCAGGCTTGCAAAGTTTTGTAACATATCTACTTGAAATGGAGCAGTGGCCAGGTCAAAGCACTGCCTCATCTGGTTTGCTACTCACCACTCCCTTGTGTGTGCCAAGTAGCAAAGTCCTTGTAGAGTAGGGTGCAGGCCTTTTGTTCTTGTCCAAGACGCTGTTGCTTTTGAGTTTGCATGGTCTCGTACCATGTATGCTATTCTCGTGCAGTTACTCCCATCTGAGCAGTCGTTATTGCCTGGAAATAAATACTAGTTATGATGCATCCCTTATCTCAATTTTGGACTGCCACTTGGAGCAGTTTCTATAAGTTGTATGCAAAGATATGGTGTATATGCAGTTGCGTTACTGTTTGTTTGCTGGGTGTAGCCCCCGCCTCCCCCCAAAAAAACCCAAATTGCTTCTGCAGTAACTGCCGTGTTACTGCCGTGGTATTGGTATTTGCACTTTGGGACCATTACGCAGTGCTTCTGTACAATGTCGTGTGGCATACAGGCATGATAAGTTGACTTTGCAACGATCCCGCAGCTGTCCTACAGTTGCCACATACTGATTTGGTTCGGTTACTCGGTATGCTGTTTGGATTGATGGCACCTGCATTTTGCAGAATATGACAGGATAAGGGCTTAATGAGGTGCAAATGGCGCATCAGAGCGCAGATGTTGCAGGATGCACCTGGCAATGTAGCTGAGCAGGGAGGGGTGCCAGCGGGACGGAGGTAACTTTCCATTCCGAGAATTTCGCATTTGGGCGGGTTGGTGATGAACAGAGTGCTGTTGGTGAGGTGGTCAATGGGCTGCTAGCTTTCCAAACCCATGATGAAATGTAGGTGCATTTGGATGTCTTGAGAACAAGCTGGTGGCATGCATGCAGCAACGTTTGCTCAGCATGACTTTGTCTTCTTACCTCGTGTGTCAGGGGTGCCACTTTTTGGTGCAGAAGCAGTAATGGCAGTAGTGGAGAAAAATAAAGATATGCCTATGAACAATGAAGATATGCCGAGATGATGGGTGGGTAGCGTGTGTAGCAGAGAGAGCCTTGTCCCTATGGGCAGGGGTCCACTCCCTTAACATATGCAAGAAGGGATTTCGCCCCATCTCTGCGTAGTTCTCTCTCTCTCTCTCTCTGGGGAGGGTTTTGGTGGCGTCATGCTTGGGGTGCTGTGGAGGATATGGGAGCCTTTCAGCTCACCTTGTGAGGCAAGCTGAATGTTGGGTGGCACCAGGGTGTAGCTGGTCCCTATGGGAAGGATTTGGTGGCCTTGTGCTTAATGGAATGTGCAGCATATGGGGCCTTTCAGCCCACCTTGTGAGGCAAGCTAGTGAGATGGTGGGTGGCAGCAGGGGGTTAGTAGGCCAAAACTGTTACAGTGGGGTCTGGCAGAGAGGGGCTGGTCCTTATGGGGAGGTGGTTTGGTAGCTCCTTGCCTGGTGGAATGTGCACTGGCAGGATACGGAGCCTTTCAGCCCGTTTTGTGACGCAAGCTGAGATGGTGGGGTGCAGCACGGGGCGAGGTGCGGCAGATTCTTAGGGCCTGGCGGCTTGTGCATGGGGAGGGGGATTTGGCTTTGTAGTTGGTGCATTGTGGAGGGTATGGAGCCAGTAAGCCCACCTTGTGACTCAAGCCGAGATGATGGCATGCAGCATGGGGTGGCAGGGTGTGGCAGAGAGCCTGGTTGCTTAACTCAGTAGGATTGAGGTGGTGTGGAGGGGCTGACGGTCTGAGCAGGCGCGAATTACGGGCAGCCATGTTGAAGTTGGCTTTGATTCGCACGGATTATCAGATGGGAAGGGCGTGGCGGGTTTTGTGCTTTGCCTTGTATGTCTTCCGTATGCGGGTCTCTGACTGCGCAGGCAAAGTCCCCCATGTCAACGTTGTGGCTGTTTGTAAACGTGCGCTTGTCGGGTGCGTTGGATTCAATTGCTCCTGCTCCTGGCTTGGGTGGGAGCGCCATTGGGGTTATACTTTGACTGGGCTAGGACGGTTCGATCCTACCGAGGCATCGTGCGTGCAAACACCATCCAGCACAGTATGTAGTCAAGTAAGTGCGTGCAATCTCTAGAGAGGCTTTCAATGTTGTGCTTTACGTGGACCGAGTGTGATATGCTGGTCTCTTCTGCGCGCGGACGCACAGTAGCTAGAAAACCAGCCTTGGAAGTCGCATATATGAGCCTATATGAGATTCCATCGCGTGCAATGACGTCTTACGTGTCTGGTAGTGGGGTGGTTGCTCACCCTCGACTGCGTACGTCAAACGAAAGTTCACATTATCATTAAATGATATGTCACCCGACACACCCGGGTGTCTGAGTCAGACAGGGGTGTTATATAAATGGCCGGCCCAGCACATGATATAATGAATCCTCTATCCAAGGGTTGACTGGTCTATTCTTCACGTTAGCAGCTGTTATCCCAAATTCACTCAAGGTGGTAATTGCCCTGTCAAGTTAGCTTTCACCATCGACACCCACCCCGGGTCAATAAGCAAAGAGTTTGCATATCAACGTCCGCATCTATACTGATTCTCCTAGTATGTGGTCACGGGTTAAGGAGTGGAGATCTCAGCGTCCCTGCATGAATCCATACGAACCTGGAAAGAATCGAAACACGGCTTCATCTGCCATTAGAGCCCGGATCACCATCGAGCCACATACTTTATTTGGATGCAATGGGAAGTTTACGGCGTTCCGTATGGTTGTCATGCACGCTGAGTGCCGCAAGCACTACGCTGCGGGCCCAGTCCTCGTACACTCAGCCAACGATCCTTGTGTACAAGGACCAGATGTATCAGACAACAACTACTTCTCTTTCAGGTGCCAGATCTACGATTCGAAGGTAAAGCATCCCAAGTCTCATTGACATATCAAAATTCACTATCACAGTTGCCAGCCCGGGCCAGTTGTGAAGTCGCAAGTATGTATTGAACTTCTACCATCACTGCTAGGTCATTACTGGCAGAAGACCCAGAAACAAAGGGCGCCTGTGAAAGAGGCGGTGCAGAAAGTTTGAGCAATAATTGCTTCTAGAAGCTTCATGCACAATGCGTTGCCGGTAGGTTGTACAGCAATGCCACGTTGGCAGACCAACCCGTAAGGGAGACCAACCCTGCTCAGCATCGCATTGCATGCCCTAGTCATCTATCATGTCCTTGCAGAACATCATACCACCTCTGCCCTCCTTTCGCTGGTGTTTATGGTTATCACTCGCATAGTTCTTGGGCTTGTGTGCAACAGTCCACAGTCGTTCTGCACAGATCATCCACAGCGCTAACCCGGTCGACCCTGCAGCCAAAAATACAGTGGAGTGGAACATTTGGTGCAAGCAGTATCCTTGTATTAGTTCCTGGCCTTCCTAATTAGGCCCTTAGAACGAAGGTCATGTTTTCCATCAGTCATTCTCCTGCTGCTGCTGCTGCTGCTATCGCAGAGTGTCATCATCAAGCTCCAAGGAGCATTACCCAAGACCAGCCTTAAGCCCTTGAACAAGCTGAGCAGCTTGTTCCCAAGCTCCCTCTTCAAACCAAGGCACGAATGGCAGGACATTGAGGGGTGTACCCTAAACCTCGGGGCACTAGTTGGCCCTGGGGGCACTGCTGCTGCTCCGTGCTACACCCTGCTGCTGCCCTGGCAAGCCCCTCTGTACCAACAGGTATGTGACTGTGCAGGAAGCCAGGTGGGAACTGTACTGTACCCAGTAGAGTAGGGTGGGAAGTGTACCCGGGTGGGAACTGTACTGTACCCAGTAGAGTAGGGTGGGAAGTGTACCCGGGTGGGAACTGTACTGTACCCAGTAGAGTAGGGTGGGAAGTGTACCCGGGTGGGAACTGTACCCACTAGAGTAGGGTGGGAACGCATGATGAACGCACCATGTAGTGCTACGATAATACTCACTGCCTCTTTGTCAAATTGCGCAGGGCTTATGCCGTGGCCTCACCCGCGTAAGCACTGTGTAGCTTCAGTAATTTATGTTTTTAGTTGTGATGAAGCACATAGCATGGCTGGTGCCCTATGCACTCTAAAGCCTATGCCGTGCATCCTGCACCGCTCATTTGCATGTAGTCACTGCCTACCATGGAAAAATGCACATCATGTGCATAATACATGTGCTTCTGTTGCCTTTGGAGAGTGGCGTTGCAGCACATCAGGTGCATGCCACAGCACATGAGCAGTCGGAACCAAGGATCACTGCGTCATTGCAGGAGTACGGGTTCATTCCTGTGAACTCAATCAAAACATAAGACCATGTATATGCCAATGGCGATCCAAACCCATGTCATAGACAAAAGGCTCCTGATTACTACACTGAAGCTGCAAATGAAAATGCGTGGATGAGCTGCCTTAGGGTTTAGGGTTTTACCAAAACCCTAAACCCTACTAAACCCTAATGAAAATGCATGGATGAGCTGCTGTGCCATCCCTTGCTGCCATACAATATAATGAAGCATGAAGTGAGTATCTGAGCAGGATGGTTGTACAGGTTGCTCTATTTTTTCTCGATCGCAAATGTGGACAAATTAAGCAAACCCATTGTTTACTCCGATCCTACAATGCAGGCAGTTTTGACCCTGGAACTCCTGGGCAACTGCAGAATCACAAGGAGGGGCAACAGCAAGCCATGCATGCCTCTGGCTGTACTTTCATCTGCAGTACACGTTGGAACATGTACTGCTGCTGGCACACCTCATGTAAAGAGGCAGTACAGCAAGGCTACTAGTGGCCCCAGCGGCACTACGACTAGTAGCCACTACCTCCCAAGCACCCCTGCTAGTGCTGCTGGTGGTGCTGGTGGTGCTGCTGCTACTGCTGCTGGTGGTGATGGCGCACTAAGCAGTGGCATTCAGAGGAGGCATGGTGCCCCTGTCGTTATGGCTGCTGCTCGGAATGGTGTGAGGCGTACAGCAGGAGCAGGAGCTCCTATAGAGCCAGCAACAGTGGTAGCCAGAACCACAAGCACCAGTAACTTTTCCTCCGGGAGCACCGGACCCCTCCCCGGCCACACCAGCATTAGCAGCGCCAGCAGCAGCAAATGGGGTAGTAGCTACGATAAGGGAGGCAGCAGCAGGGAGAGCAACACCAGAACCTGCGAGCTGGATCTGGATTCCGTAGTTGAGAAGTGTATATCAGCAGAAAGAGCAGGAGCTTCAGCAGGACAGGATGATGATGGGTTTCAGAGCAGGAGGGGCTGTGATGTCATGGCTACTGACGCTTCTGGGACTGGCACAGCAGGGGAGGCATCGGAGGTGCCTCCAAACACTCCTTGCTCCAGTGAGTTTATTTCCTCGCTGACTGGCCCTTTCCCACGTTACCCATTCTTGTATATGATTCTATGTATAGATTCTTTCTGATGTAAACATGCGATTGAAGGTGGGTGCTTGCTATCAACATTTGCAAGGGCTCCGAGATAGTCATGTGTACATGCAGCTGTTTTATCGACTCAATTACACAGCTTCTTTTGCATTTCTCATCTGTTATTGAACCGAGCCGTGCTGCCATGCATTCACTCCACTAGATGCCACCTCTATGGTTACCTGATGGGACACTTGTGCTGTAATGTCACTTTCTGTGCTAACCATCGTTGGCGTCGAGACAGGATAGAAGGAGGTCAGGTGGCTCCGAGTTCGATTCCTGCATGTAATGTCACTCTAGTGTTCCTAACCTAGGTCCTTACTAGTGCATTATTTGTGATGTGTGTGCCTTTGATCAGGCCAGCCAGACCGCCCGGGCATCTTATATCTGACAGCCACTAGCCCACTGCATGCCTTGTACCGCCTAATGAGGATGTAGTGCTGAGGACGGGCCATGCCGCCTACTTCCCTGTGTGAAAATCTTACATTGGCAAACCCATCGGCACGCATGCAGTGCCACAGTTCACCACAGGGGTGGCAAAGCCACTAATACAGATAGAACCAGGAAACATTGAACATCATTCCATCAGTTTGAACTCACTGATCATTCATGTCTGTATTGCAGGCACCAGCAGCTTTGCGTCCATTACAGCCTGGCATGACCTGCTGTTCAACACCCTTGCCACCAGCTGCAGTGACTCCTCTGATGATGATAGTGACACCAATGAGTGTGTAATTAGTGATATCAATGACTGCATCACCAGTGACACCAACGAGTGCATCACCAGCGACACCAATGAGTGCGTCACCAGTGACACCAACGAGTGCGTCACCAGTGACACCAACGTGCTCATCACCAGTGACACCAACAAGTGCGTCACCAGTGGCACCAACGAGTGGCCACCAGTGACACCAGTGGTCCTAATAGCCAGCCCTTCAAAGCAAGCATCGTTATGCCAACAGTAGGCATGTCTGACAGCCGCATCTGCTACTCAGCAGGTGCTCTGTGAGAGCACTGACTGCTGCATGTGTTCGCTTTGGGTTAGCTTTGGGCCCATGTCGAATGAACATATCAAGGTTCTTGTACATGGGATGCTTCGGGTTTTGTCAGCCAGAAAGGCTATGACCTGAGGTTCAAAGCTGGACATGGGCAAGGCCAGCATCACTAAGTAGGCCTGCTTCCTTCATTGCATGGCACAGATGATGTGTGTTATTATTTTCCCGCCTTGCAATGCAAAGAGGCACCTTAGCTACTTTATCACGACTTGTCTTAGCTACTGGGGGATTTGCAAGTTTTGTCTGCTGCAATGCTGTTTTCTTTGTTATCTATGCATCTGTGCGTAGGACCTAATTTGGCAAAACATGAACCAGGCAGCTGCCTTTTGACACTGCTGGTTCTGGTGAGTAAATGTTGCGGGACGTGCCGGCATTTCTGCTTGCATGGAGGTAGGGGCACGCCATGCAGGATGAAATTTGATGAGGGGATTCAGCACTGACACTTTGTAGGAAGCAGAGTACTGGCACATGTTTGCATCAGCAGCTGCATTTGCTGGGGTTTATTAGTGAGAAGGTGTTATACTTTGGGACATTTGGCAGGATTGTCAGAACTTGCTGCTGTTTTCCTGGGGGCAGTCTGGAGGGCCCTGAGTTCAGGTTCTACGGTGGTCAAGGGGATTCCAGATGGGAGGTTAGGGGTGATGGGATTGGTAATGAGCGGCCTTTTGTAAGCCTTTTGAGGCGTGCAGAGATTTGTAACATATATACTTGAGATGAAACGGTGGCCAGGTCAATGCACAGTCTTTTCTGGTTTGCTAGTCATGGATCCCTGGTGCGTGCCAAGTACTCCGGGTCCTTGTGAAGTCGGGTGCAAGCAATTAGACCTTTTGTTGTTATCCAAGGCATGGGTGCCTTTGAGTATGCATTCTCTCATTATATGTGTATGCACTGATTGTGCAGTAATTCTGTTCCCATTTGAGCAGTTTTTAGTGTTGGCTGGGTGAAGTTACTAGTTGTGCTGCATCCGTTGTGTGTGTGCTGCTTGGTATTGAGTAGCCTTTTGGCATAGCTAGTTTTGCGATCTTGATTGATTGCGTTTCTTAAAGCATGGATTGCCACTTGATAGAGTTTCTGTTGCAATGACTGTAAGTTGCTTTTATCAGACGAACCTCTCTGGCAGGGGCCAGTGACTGCTGCTCTGCATCCTGAAGCTCAGTGAGTCATAGCATGATTGCAAACATGCGCTGCTGAGTCCATTGATGACTCATTTTTGGCAGTGGCAACGGTGAACCCCACCACTGGCTGTGCAGGCCTGTATTTGTTAGATTATTTGCATGCAGACACAGGCCTTTGCTTAGTTCCATGCAGACACAGTTCAGGCCAGGCCAGTACTCTTTTTTATCTAGGTTTTCATGCTTCTGCATTGACTTTTGTGCGTGGTACTGGCATTTGCACTTTTGGCCACTAAGCTTGCTTCTGTACAATGTTGTGTTGGGTACTGTCAATTGACTTAGCAACAATCTTGCATCTCTTCTACATGAGTTGTCGCACACTGAGTTGGTTCTTTTGTTGGTTGGTTTGATTGATGGTGGCATTGTGCAAGGAATAGCAAGATCAGGTGCAATAACGCATCAGCGCGCAGATAACAGTATGCCTTTGGTATTTGTGCTGATGCACGCAATGTAGCTGAGTAGGGAAGGGGCGGCAGCGGGAGGAGTTGTCCATCCTGAGAGTTTAGCATTTGGGCTGGTTGGTGATGAACGGAGTCAGTGGGCTGCTCAGGAGGGCACAGAAGCGTGGAGAAGGGTAGGGCAGGCGAGGCCATTGATCCCTTTTATGAGGATATGGTGTTTGAATTAAACAATGAGGGGGATGGGGGTGGTGATATGACGAGCCAGGACAGACGGGTCGTGTACAGGAGGCGGGTGCTCGTACTGTAGTAAGCTTACTTCCTTAACTGTATGCGGCCACTCATGGTGGAGCGAGCGTAGATGTAAGAATGTGACAGTGGGCTGCTAGCTTTCCAAACCCGTGATGATATGTAGGTGCATTCTGAGCTGTTCAGTGAGAAGCTGGTGCCATGCATCAACGTCTCCTCAACATCACTTTGTCTTCTTACCTAGTCGTAAATCACGACTGGCACTTTTTGGTTCAGTGACAGAAGGGGCACTATAGATATGAATTAAGATACCTGTATGCCTAAGTAATAAGAGGTCAGGAGCTGGATCTCCTGCTAGCTCGATTTTGGGTCAAACTGATTACTTGGTTGGTTGGTCTCAGGGAAGGTCTAGTAGCAAGGTGTGCACAGTGTGGGTATGTCTTTGATGTGGTGCAGTCATCCTCGTGGCAGCTCAATGGCACTGGCCTCCATTGGCTTCCCAGGGATGCCCTTCTGGGCTAGTTGGTAATCTGGTGATGATATGATGTAATGCCAAGGCATTTTGCAATGACACTTGCTCCAGGCAAACTGCATTTCCCGTCTGGCTGGGTACGTATCATCCCAACTTGCACGGCAAAGACACTTTATAGCTACTGGTGGATTTGGGAACTGTTCCTGCCGCAATGGTGTTTTCTTTGTTCTCTATCTATCTGTTGTTAGGTCCTGATTTGCCATGACATGAACCAAGCGGCTACCTTGGGAAGCTGTTGGTTCTTTGTGTAAGTTATTGTTGCAAGGTGTGACGGCATTTCTGTTTGTGTGGAGGGGCACAGCATGCAGGATGAATGTGGGGGAATTCAGCAAGCAGGATGAATGTGGGGGAATTCAGCAAGCAGGATGAATGTGGGGGAATTCAGCATGCAGGATGAATGTGGGGGAATTCAGCATGCAGGATGAATGTGGGGGAATTCAGCATGCAGGATGAATGTGGGGGAATTCAGCATGCAGGATGAATGTGGGGGAATTCAGCATGCAGGATGAATGTGGGGGAATTCAGCATGCAGGATGAATGTGGGGGAATTCAGCATGCAGGATGAATGTGGGGGAATTCAGCATGCAGGATGAATGTGGGGGAATTCAGCATGCAGGATGAATGTGGGGGAATTCAGCATGCAGGATGAATGTGGGGGAATTCAGCATGCAGGATGAATGTGGGGGAATTCAGCATGCAGGATGAATGTGGGGGAATTCAGCATGCAGGATGAATGTGGGGGAATTCAGCACTGACACTTTGTAAGAAGCCCAATACCGGCATACTCACGCATGAGCAGCTGCATGTGGTGGGGATTGTTATGAATTTCTTTATGTTTTCTGACCTTTGGCAGGACTGTCAATACTTGATGCTGGGTTTCTGGCAGCAGTTTGGATGGGCCTGAACCTAATGGATACAGTCGTCATGGTGTACAATGGTTCCTGCAGATGGGACTTTTGGGTGATCGGGGCTGAGCGGCCTTAGCTTCTAAGGCATGCAGAGTTTGTAGCATATCTACATGAAATGGAGCGGTGGCCAGGTCAAAGCAAAGCTTTATCTGGTTTGCTAGTCATCGATCCCTGGTGTGTGCCAAGAAGCAGGATCCTTGTAGGGTGGGGTGGCTGCAGGCAATTACACCGTTTCTTGTCATCCAAGACACTGCTGCTTTTCAGTATGCATAGTCTTGTATTATGTGTGCTTTTCTCGTGCAGTGTCTCCATTCCCATCTGAGCAGTCGTTGTTGCCTGGGAAACATTACTAGTTGTGATGCATCCCTTATCTCAATCCTTGGACTGCCACTTGGAGCAGTTTCTATTGCGAATACTGTAAGTTGTTTTATTAGAGGAAGCTCCTTATCAGGGACCAGTGATTGTTGCTCTGCACTTTGAAGCTGAGTGAGTCAAGTTCTGACGACTGAAGTCATGTGCTACTGAGTCCATTGACTCGTTTTCAGTGGCAAGGCTAGTGGACAGCTCATATCTGTTTATGTTGAATTAGTTGCATGCGGAGATGACCTTTGATTACTTGCATGCAGACACATGCCTGGCCAGGGCTCCTTTTCATCTGTGGTATTGCTTCTGCATTGACCACTACATTGCTGTGCGTGGTACTGCCATTTGGATTTTGGGGCCATTACGCTTGCTTCTGTCCATTGCTGTGTGGGATACAGGGGTGATAGTTTGTTAACTTCGCAAGGATCCTGCAGCTGTCCTACAGTTGCCGCACACTGATTTGGTATTGTGGTTCTGTTGTTGGTTCGTTTGTTTTTTGGATTGATGGGAATGCATTGTGCAGGGCATGACAGGATCAGGGCTCAATGAGGTGCAAATGGCGCATCAGAGCGCAGATATGCCTTTACCATTGTAGCTGATGAGCAGGGGGGGGGGGGCAGCGGGAAGAAACTTTCCATCCCAGAAGTTTACTACTGGGGTGGGCTCGGTGTTGAACGGGGTGGGATGGCTGGGTGATCACACTGCTTGGCTTGCTGTTGATATCACCTTACGATCCTGCCATATCATAAAGTAGAGCGACAGCTGCGATTACTGTGTAGGGGGGGGGATCCAGCGCCTGGGGAAGGTGTGGCCAAGGGATATTGCAAGGCATTAAACTGGCTTGCTGTGGACTGGGTCAACTGGTCAGCACATGGCAAGTCAAAATCGGCTGGCCTGACATGCATTGGCTAGCAAGGGATCTAGGGTAGGCTGGTGGCAGCCATTATATATGAGATAGATCACTGCACAGCTTTCGGGCCGTGCAGCGCCCGCGGCATAACTCCATCCAGTTTGTTAGTGTGTGGAGAGCAAAATTCGGACAGGAACTTGAGTATGCCGTTGGAGCCTAAGTTGGCTCCTTGTGGGTGACGCGGCCCCCATCGGCGCCCCGCTTTGACGGAGCTTATTTGGTACTTGGTACTTGGTTGCTGATGTGATGGCTGTTGTATTTGGGAATTCAGTTGCTGATGTGGGGGCTGTAATTGGTTGCTGATGTGATGGCTGACATTGCTGATGATGTGTCAGTGGGCTGCTATGCTATGCTTCTCAAACCTGATAAAATGTAGGTGCATTTTAAGGTGTTGGGAGAACTAAGCTGGTGCCACGCATCATCAATCCTTCAAGTCGAGTCCAGATGATTGAAAAGCAGAGTGTTCAGTCACTTTAGAGAAAGTGGAGAAATGAGAAGCAGCAGGTAGTGGCCTTACTTGTCAGCATAGAAGCAACTTGTAAGAGTGTCCTCTACGATTGGGCGGAACTGGTGGGTCTGATTGCATCCGGTCTTCGAATGCGATTCACCACTCACCCATCAGTGCACTCAAAGCTCGTGGGTATCGGTGTGAGTGCATTCTGATGCCATTCGATGTCAGAATGCCCAACCTTCGTATGTCCTGCCGTGGTGTGTGCTGCGGGTGTGCCACGCTGTGGCTCGCTCATTTGAAAAGAGGTTTCAACACTAACAGCGGCAGGGCTGCCGAGGACGTCCCATGCCGGATACACGTCTTGTTGGCACCGCATGCTTGGTTGCGCATGAACCTAGTAGACCATTTGAAGCTTTCGGGGTGAACACGGCTTCATAGTACGAACAAAAGTGCTCATCTTCGATGTTAATACACCCTCTCAGTCAATCTATCCGTCTGACTCTGAGGGCTATCGCCTGAGGGTCAGAAGTGTGCCTCTAGAACCCGTGGCAGTTGCTCCGATGGGTTAACACATGCGTGATGCGATACTGCGCTAGGGAGAACAACTGCGTTGAATCGAACACGGGCGACGGAGTGACCTCACCGGAGTAACTTCGGTGCGTCGGGGTCAATGGCATTAAAACAAGACCAAGGTACTGTGACGACGCCGTACAACCATCCCCGCATGAGCATGGCGCCTATGACCGTATGTGGGTAGCTGAGCACCAAGGAGCGGCTGAGGGGCAAAGGGACTTGGCGTAACGTCCCCCACTTGGCATGGGGAAGCTAAAGACAGTCCCTGTGCAGCGGAGTAATCCTCAAGCTTACAAGAGGGATTCTAGAGAGTCCCCTATGGGGCTACACTGCCTTGAAAGAACGCGAGTGGTATTCCAAGGCTGGTACCCACTTTGTCTCAACTGAAAAAGGAGCCGATCTCCCAGCGGTACGTCAGTTGTGTGCTACGCAAATGCCTGCAGCAGTGGCATATGATTATGATTCCAACACAAGGAAATTGACGCATCTGTTGCGTTGTCCCTCCTCCTGCAGACCCAGCGGGCTCTGACAAAGTGCCAGGAGGTGCCAGCAGCTGCTCCCAGGTGCAAGACTGTTCTCAAGGCTAAAACCTAGTTGCTAGTTGTTTTGACCTACGTGCAACAAGGATAAAGGAAGCAGAGGATGCCATTCAGGTGGGCGGTCATTCTGCAAGTATGGAAGCCAATCCCTCACTCAGCACTCCTTACACGGCTATTCAACCCAAGCAAAGAACTAGGTTCTGACGTCCCACAGCATTGCTCCCGCCAGTTTGTGAGTCCGGAGTATCAGAAAGGGCTGACATTACAATGCAGCCCACATGCCGCGAGCCTTCCACACTGCTCATGCAAAGCAACATCATTGAAACTGTGTGATATCTGCAAGGAGCATGTTTAGGGTTTGGGACAACCCTAAACATGGAGCATGCATGGGTTGTCCTAAACCCTAAACATGCTCCAGGGCTTGGGAGCATGTTCAGGGTTTAGTTACCCTAAAGTATCAGCCAGTAGTATGTTAGTGAAATCCAGAATGACTCGAGCAGTACTGCTAGTCCTCTGGTTTCCCAGCAGATGTATCCAGAATACAAGACCTCCTTGTCAACAGACTGCACCAGAACATTCGATCAGTTTGCCATTACCATTCCATGTGGAAGACAACACCAAAATATAGCCATTGGCAATGGTCAGAAAGGATCCTAAGGCCTTTGGCAATGGTCAGAAAGCATCCTAAAGCCTATGGCATTTTGCTCCATATTACTAGGCATCAATCCTTATAGCCTCCTGGCCCTGCCATTCTGCTGCCGTACTGACCATGCAACTCAGGACTGCTTCTGTCTGCCCCCAGCAGGGTGGTGACCTACAATGTGCGCATGCAAGTCTTCTAGCCCGCTTGCCCTGCCATTCTGCTGCCCTGACCATGCAAATCAGAACTTATCATGTCTGCCCCCAGTAACTTTATGACCTCCAATGTCCGCATGCAAGTCTTCAAGCCTTCTAGCCCCCTGACCCTGCCATTCTGCTGCGCTGATCATGCCATTAACAACTACTTCTGTCTCCCCCCATCAGGGTGGTGACCTACAATGTGCGCATGCAAGTCTTCTAGCCCGCTTGCCCTGCCATTCTGCTGCCTGACCATGCAATTCAGAACTTATCATGTCTGCCCCCAGTAGCTTTATGACCTCCAATGTCCGCATGCAAGTCTTCAAGCCTTCTAGCCCCCTGGCCCTGCCATTCTGCTGCACTGACCATGCAATTAACAACTACTTCTATCTTCCCCCATCAGGGTGGTGACCTACAATGTGCGCATGGACACTGAAGCTGATGCTGATGACAGATGGGACTGCAGGAAGGAGGTGGTGGTAGACATATTCAAAAAGTACAAGCCAGCGGTGTTTGGGCTCCAGGTGATTCACTCAAGTGACCAAGCTTGGGCCGGGCTGCAGACGGTTCGGTTGCTAGGTTTCTCCACATGCCATAGCAATGCTGGTATAGGCTTAGCACTTCAAGCTTCTCTGTACAGGCATGTTTCCGTAATGTGTAAGGCTGGGTACCTAGTGCTGCTGTGTTGATGTCTGCTTCTCGTTGCTGTCAATTCTGCAGCTGATGAGTAGTTCGTAACGATATCGTGCTGTTACAGGAGCCTCAAAAGCACCAAGTGGAGTATCTTGCTACATCCCTCCCAAGCTACAACTGGGTAGGAGTGGGGCGCAGCAGCAAAGATGAGCAGGCAGATCCCACATGCGAATACAACCCCATCTTTTACAACCCAGAAGCTCTGAAGGTGGAAGCTTCAGGGACCTTCTGGTTATCTGCTACTCCTGATGTTCCTGGGTCAAAGATGGAGGGAGCAGCTTATCCACGCATCGTAACCTGGATCAGGTATGCCAGAACATATCCCCTAGTCTTGGATTAAGCTGTGCATAGCGTAGCTCTCCCTCCCTGTGAACCTCTAGTCTCTTAGCTGTGCCAATAAAAATTGGTTGTTGCACTGATGCACCATTCCTGTTGTGTTGATTCTGCTGTGCCTAATTGAACCCTGTGAGGGCAGGCGGCAACACACAGCGATGCCTATACTAATGAGTTCCAACCAAAACAATGGAAATTGAATTCAGCACCCTTCCATTAACTACAGGGTAGGGGGGGGGAACGCAACACGTGTGCTAGTACCGCCTTTTCCTTAAAACTACGCACGGCTAACGCCCGGCGTCCACTCACTCCATTAATCTTCATGAGGCCAGTTTGACCTTCTTGTTTTCTGGCAATTTAAGAAACATGTTTCATCCCACCTATGATACCCGCATCCTGCAGTCTGACGGTGGCACTTCAATTCTGCTAATTTCTTGCTATGTGCCTGCATGCCTTGTGTGTAAGGAGACAGCTATTATGCTCCTACACTGTCCTTAGGCATTCTTCCTAAGTGTATTGCATGCATTCATAGACCTGTACTTCCCAGACAGTGCACATCTGAGAGACCGCAGGGTGATTCATTGGCAGGTTACTGATAGGTTTCTGGTTGGAGTGACACTGGGTGACTGGTTCGTCGTCCACGAGTCGACGGGCGTTGTGTGTTGAAGGTATCTAAAGGCTGGCTTGGGCCTTGCCTCGGTAATTGGTGGTTGGTTGGTGATGTAAGCTTTATGTCTTGGTTACGTCTGTGAGTCTGTGAGTCCCTTAGGCGCAATCTGGCCTTTAGCTTTAGTGGGTAGTGAGTTGGGGTCATAGGGTAGCTCCCCCAACCTTACATTGTGCTCTCTTTCATGGTGTATTCTGCTGCTTCTGTAGGGGTGTGGAGCAGTTGACAGGCCACAAGATTGCTGTTCTGAACACACACTTTGACAACATAGGTAAGAGAACTGCTAGAGACACACATTAGGGGGTCGAGGTTTGAGTTTGTAACAGCACACGGTACCTAGCGACCGACATTGGGGCAGCCTAGAAAGTATCAGTCATGTCTTACACTGACAGGCATATGCATGGAGCATGTTAGAATGGTGCCTTGGTGAGTCAGTAGCATGCAAGGCACCCTGGAGGGCAGCTGGGTTGGCTGCTTTCAATGATGGCTATGGCTCAGATTCCTAGATACGGTAAATGATGTATAGGGTAGTCCCGTACACATTTTGTGGGCCACGTGCATCAGAGACAGCCCGTTTCTGACTTAACTACATACCGAACACATATTGTGAACCCCTTGTGGCTGGTGACAGCCTATGTCTGCTGTTTTGCTAGCTTGTTCTTAGTCGGATGCATCCTGCAGAGCATCGGCTTGCCTTTCAGGAAACTGTGGGTAAATAAAAATTAAAAAAATATTAAAAAAAGAAAAAAAAAGGAAAAAAAAAGAATAAAAAAATTTAAAAAACAATAACACACATGCTACTGTGTTAACATGGGAGCTGCTCCTGATCATGTTTGGATGCAGTCACTATCCTAGGTGTCCTTGACCTATTGTTGAGCCAACGGCTTTTAAAGTTACCGCTGTGGGCTTTCACTCCGGCTTCAACCCGGAGGGTGGAAGCATTCTGACCTGCTGCTGCTGCTGCTGCTACTCTTGCTTGCCCCTGTAATAAGACCAATTGTCAGTAGTAAAGGGGCGGCCCCTGCTGCTGGTGCTGCTTTTGCTTGGGCTCTGCAGGTGAAGAGGCACGTCATGCATCTGCTGAGCTGCTGCTGCAAAAGCTGCCAGAGGTGGCGGGGGGAGATGGCACTGCTGTAATAGTGATGGGAGACCTGAACGCTCGTAAGTAGTCACTATTCCACCAGAGGTAATGAAACCCTAGAGATTGTTTGATGCTGTGAGAATCTTTAGGGTTTTCTTACCTCTGATTCCACATCTGGGTAGCCCGATGCTGACATATGCAGGGTAGCAGAATATCTATGGTACTGACTTATAGAAAGTTACTCCAGCTTGTGTGCTGTTACCTAAACCCTAAATCCACCCTCATATATATAGTGGCAAGAAGGCTCTCGTCATTCTATCTCAGCATATGTTGCTGGTCCTGCGGACAGCAGTGTATGCTCCAAGCAGCTAAGAGTTCGTGTTTGCATTTTGTGGCTGTTGGCCACTTTAGCATAACCTTACTTGAAGGGCATGCACTGGTGACAGGCTGCTCCCTCCGTGTCCTTTGTTGTAGGACCTGAAAGCAGGTTGCTACATTCTAAACCCCAAAACCATGAAACCGTGAAACCAAGTTTTTGGAAAGGATAAACTAAGGAGCTTGTCCATACTTGTATGGTTTGTTGTAGGTCCTGACAGCAGCTGCTACAAGGAGCTGACCAAGCAGTTGAGGGATGTGAGTGGTGCTGCTCCTACTGGGGAGGGATGGCTGCCTGCTGGGACATCCACCAGATCTGGCTTTGCTGATAATACAGATGTCATCATCGTAAGTAGTGCAATCACCTTAAAACTGGTTGCATTGCAATTCTCATGTTTAGCACTTTGGACCATGAAGGAAGTGCATTGGTAACATTAAACCTCATAATCTCCTATGCATGCCCATCTGTGGAGGAAGGTAGCTCAATCACTTTCCAGGGTGGCAGCTTCCCTTGCGACTTTAGCCTTTCATTTCCTCATTTACTGTAGGCATCCATGGGTGGTCCCTTCTTAGCGTGTTTGTCAGCACCTTAGTTCCTCTGCACTTCCTCTGCATACGACAGATCCTCTCAGCGCTCTATTTAGGCAAGGCATGGGGTTTTGGCACACCAGGCACAGAGCTTCAGCCTGCCGAAAGGCTTTGCATAAGGCTTAGCAGGCAGCTGCAATGATGACCGTTAAAGCCATTATGAGATTTGATCCCTCCAAGGATGCGTTCACAGAGACTGCGCAGCTTCACTTGGACACATGAAACACACTCTGGTACATGCAAGCAACCAGTGGGTCCACGGTGCAAAAAAATGGAGAGGAGTGCCAATTGAGCAGCAGGGGCATATGCAGCAATGGACACAAGAGTGCCCAGGCTTCCTCTCTACATGGAAGCTTCAAAGGAGGGTGGTTTGATAGGGGTTCTGTATTGTCTGCAGAAGCCTTTTGGGGCATCCTGCTGCTCATAGGCCTCACTTCTGCTGGTGCTGCCAACTAGTCTATTACCCCCGTCCTGCTGTTTCTCATGCTGTACATGTAAAATGAGCGCCCTGTTTGTTCACCTATGGGGTTGTTATGTTGCTTCGCTGACAAACCACTAAAACAAAACCAGAAGTGTTGCAATATGCACATGCTCATCCCTGGTGTCCCTCCTGCCTTGACAGAAAATTCTTTTTTCTAATGCTGCTGCTGGTGCTAAATTGTTCTGCAGGACTACATCTTCATCAACCATGGCTTCCAGGCCCTGTCTTATGGTGTGATAGATGACAAGTGTCCTAATGGCAGGAACCCTAGTGACCACAAACCTGTGGTGGCAGACCTCAAGCTGGAGCAGTAGGGGACTGATTTTTGCAGTGGCTAAGGCATTACATTGTGGTGCAGCACCAGTGGAGTCATGATTTGAATGTGTGGCAGTAAACTGAGCATTTCTTGGTGGCTGCATGTGTGTGGCGGACTCCCCTTTGTGAGGATGAGGAACAAGAGCATTAAAGAGAACGTAGCATGATGGGAACATGGCTGGGATGCGCAGCAAAGGCATGCTGCCAAAGATGTGATAGGATCAGGTCTAAGCAGCTGGCATGTCTGTTGGTCTCTGCAGCTTTCTATAGTACTGTAGGGAGCTTCACTTACAAGGAGACCACCCTCTCTGGGCCTTGGATGCTCCTACTGACAAGCTTTGGTGAAAGGGCTTGATGGATGGCTTGATGGAGTATGTTATCAGTCGTTATTTTGCCGTTGCTGGCCCATCATACTGAGTGCGCAGCTATCAAGCTGTATCATTAAGAGCCAGGGTTGAGCTGTGCATCTGGGTGTTGGCAGACCTCAAGGGGTTGGTCCATGCCAAATGGAGTGGTAAGAGCCATGAACACATGCGTCTACGTCTTGCTCCCGTGTTCTTTAAGGATGGCAGTCATAGGCAGTTGACTTCCGTGCCTTGCAGCAGTGCCGGCTGGGCATGCTGTGGGAGGGAACAGCATGCGAGCCAAGACCAACCCGCCAGCAAGTTTGCCACGGACACCATTTTAAGCAGTCCTACATAGGGGAATACTAAGCAACTCTCTGTTGTACTGCCAACGGTGGTTCAGCTCAAGGGTTCGTCCCATGGGGCGCTCTCTCTTAGTTCCTTCGCCCACTTCCGAGCATGCCTATCCGCCATATGCCATTTTGTAGTCCACACAGGGATCCTGTGAAACTCTTTTTACGAGAGGGTTGGATGGTAGTTACCCACATGTGCGGTCGGTGGCACTGAGCGTGGTATCGATTTAACGCAGTTGATCTACGTAGGGCAGTATCGCATCACGCATGTGCTAACCCAGCGGAGTAACTACCAGGGGTTTAGATGGCACTCTCCTGATATCGACCCAGCGTTGGGGCATGCATTTGTAGACGTCTGGCAGCCCAAAGTACCATACGTTTGAGGAGCTCAGGGCCGTCCCTGGGGAAGCTGGCTCTCGCAGCAGCCTGAACACTGAGCGCCTCGCTCGCAGCATCCTGCCTATTGGCTAGTTGTATTCAAGAAGCCTTTCAAGATGAGGATTATGAGTAAAGGAGGTGTTTGGAAGAACACCGAGGTGCGTCAGAAGTTGTTTGATGCCAGCTCTCCAGGGTGACAGCTCCTGAGATGTCCGATCCCCTTGCTGCAGGATGAGATATTGAAAGCAGCTGTTATGAAATATGGGCTGAACCAGTGGTCACGAATCAGCTCTCTTCTCGTCCGCAAATCTGCCAAGCAGTGCAAGGCTCGCTGGTGAGGGTGCTTACTGCAGTTCATGGCTACTAGGCAGACTTCTTGCTAGCGATGCTGGAAGCCTTCTTTGCAGACCTGCATGGGGACGTTAGAGACCCTGCATGGCTCAGCTGCCCTTGTATCCCAGTGCTGCTTGAGGCTGTGCAAACTGCAAGGGTTCTCAGCCAGCTTTTCTGGCTCAGGACAGGGATCAATAGCAGCAGCAGCAGCAGCAGCAGCCGGGTTTCAGGAGTTTCAGTCCAATGACAGCTGCAGCTGCTTATTCTCTCCCGTGCATGATAGAAGCTCAGCATCAGCTTCTTGTCTCTTACTCCATCTCATTCTCGCGTGAAAGAGCAGTCATCTGTCCAGCAGCAGTAGCAGTACTACTGACCTAGGGAAACATTTGATGCATGACCAGACAAAAGTGACCAAAGACCCTGTCAAGCACAAACATTCTACACAACCATGCACATCCCTCTTTGCCCGACCTCCCTTACCTTCACCTCCCCCCTGCCCCTCACAGGTACGAATGGCTGGACCCTGCCATCAAGAAAACAGAATGGACCCGAGAAGAAGATGAAAAGCTCCTTCACCTTGCCAAGCTCCTCCCCACCCAATGCCGCACCATCGCTCCCATCGTAGGCCGCACCCCATCCCAAGGCCTAGAGCGCTACGAGAAGCTCCTAGACATGGCTGTGGGCAAGGATGGCACATATGATGCTGCAGATGACCCCAGGCGGCTGCGGCCAGGAGAGATAGACCCTAATCCTGAGGCCAAGCCAGCACGGCCAGATGCAGTGGATATGGATGAGGATGAGAAGGAGATGTGGGCTGAAGCAAGGGCACGCCTGGCTAACACAAGATAACGGTGGGGGTGGCTTAGGCTTGCTGGGGAGGGGGGCTGGGGCTTGCTGGGGGTTGCTGCTGATGCAATAAGATATGGTTTGGTCTTGACTCTGAATGGCAAGGAAGCAAGTAAGCTGGTTATGGTCATGCCTGTGCCGCAGACGCAACAAAGCTCTGTGCTGGTCCATCTTACATATGTGTTGCAAGCATGCTGGGCCAGCAGGGTGCTACCTCTGAGAAAGCTGCAGATTGTGAGGGCCACAGCAGCAGCAGCAGCAGGGCTTGCTATGCATCTCTCTCTTCTATGCCCCTCTTGGCTGCATCTGCCTCATGTCCCTTCGGCAGCAATGGGGTGGGACCTTGCCATTTGATTGGCTTGTGTTGGATGTTAAAGCAGCGAGTGTGCCATGAGAACGTCTTATATCAGTTGGTTTGAGCTTGAAGCTGATAGCTTGTGGAGCTAATAAGGTGTAGGTTCGCCCTTCAAGATTTCAAGGTGTAGATTATGAAGAAGACAGCCTAATGCCTGTGGCTATTACTCTGGTCTTTAAATGCTTCATGCTGCGGATCGTTGCTGCACCTGGCCGCCCTTTCGCGCCCAGCTCTTCCTTGGTCATTGATATCTGGGTAGTTGTTGTGTTTGCTGAGGCCATCTGGTTGCAGGTGGCATGTCTGTTGGTCTCTGCATCTTTCTATAGTACTGTAGGGGGCTTCACTTACAAGGAGAACACCCGTTCTGGGCCTTGGTTGCTACTGATATACCTAGGTGAAAAGGCTGGATGGAGCGCGTTGACAAGTATGTCAACAGTGGTTGCTTTGCTGTTGCTGCCTCTTCCTTACTGAGTGCGCAGCTGTCAAGTTGTATCATCAAGAGCCACATAAAGACTGCTGAGATGTGCATCTGGGTGTTGGCAGGGCTCAAGCTGTTGGCCCATGCGGCAGTTTGCCGGTAACTTGAGCCGATGCAGACTCAATCACGGCCTGCTGTTCTTCTCTACAGTACATGTGCTTGAGACAGTATCTAGTAACCACAGCAGAGATCCGAGCCAGGCGAAGCTTGCTGACGTGCAGCAGCTGGAGCTGTCGTGGAGATCGTGGAGACAGCAAAGGCAGCCTTAGCGCAATGCGAGCTTCAGCAAGCTTGGGGTTGCTTATAACAGCTGCAGCATGAGGACCCGTGCCACACATTGCCATCCATCTGGCTTGAAGTTGCAGCTGCAGCTCCTCACACCTTCAGCACAAGTGATCTTCTAGCAAGGTAAGCAGATCTACAAGCCTGAGTTTCAGCAACATGACTCCTCATACATGCAAAGGTGGCGCATTGCTGCCCTCTTGCAGACCATCGTTGGAGCCATTGCTAAATAGCTGCCAGCATACCAGGCCTGTCTTTGCAGCTGGCATGCTGGCTTGTGGTATGGGAATGGTAAACTCCAGCTATTGCCATCCAGTGGGTCAGTTTGGCACATCCATAACTGTAGCAAGCAGCATGTAGTTTTACCAACGGCGCACTTGCCAATGCTACTGCAGCTGTATGCTCACTGTGGTACATACATTGGTGTCATGGTCGGTGGTACTTCTGCATTGGCTTGGGCATGGCCAAAGCAGATGTTTGCTACATAAAGTACTAGCTATGCACAGTGTATGTCAGTGTTGTAGGGGTAGCTGCAAGAACTCATTTGCTTGGTAATAACTGCAAGTTTTTGTTGATGTGCTGCCTGCTGCTCAGGAGAGCATGTCACAAGGGCCCCATCTTGTTGGACATGGAGCCATCTTCCCAGCCTGCTGGCAGTTCTCCAGGACAGCTATCTGGCAGTAGTCCCCACTCAGCTGTTGCCAGCTGGAGTAAGCGCTCAGGAAAGCATGGGCAAGCCTCAATGGACACTCCAAAGTGACTCATTCAGCAGTGCTCCATGCGTTGCGATAGAAGCTTTTAGCATTGGTGAGCAACATGCAGGGGCTGCATGCACACATAGGCCCCTCATGTATATGGCAGGAGTATAAGCTACCGTGGAGGATTTATGTTTTTGGCTAAACCCTAGGGCACAGCCAGGTCCTAGCTTCAGCCAGCAATTCTGCTCAGTCAAAAGGGGGTTTGACCGGACTCCCAGGTTTTGTAAGAGCATATAGGCTCCTCTCTCTTGCTGTCCTACTGGCAGGGTTTCTGTCATAGTTGTAGGGTTCATGGACCGTCTCCAGTGGTCCGCAGTGTTATATGGAGGTCGGTCATCGATCACATGTCTGTTTCTTGCTTGTATTGTTTGAAATTTAGTCTGATTATCATCAAATCATTAAAGGGTTCTGTCTGTAGGTTTTGTCCATACCCTTTCCGCACGACCCTGGTTCCGGAAACTGGCGCGATTTATTCCAAGTTGTATATTCTTGGGGCGAAACCAGGCTGGCGCTGCTTTGTTGCTGCATTTTTGCTGTTTGTGACCACACAGGAGTACTGATGGGGATGAGGCTGATTTGTGTTGTGTGCTTCGCAGGCTGCATCCCTTGCCTTGCTTTGGTGGGGTAACCCTTCTGAAGATGTACTGCACCCAAGTAGTGGCCTGTGCAACAGACGTTTGCCTGCCTGTAGGGGGTAGGGCAGTTGTTGAGCTATGTGTTTGCAACAGCATTGAGTCGTAGAGTCGATCTTGTGTCAGTGTAATGACGCGAGCCTCTCTGCCACCTGGGCCCCATTGGAAGCCATCGGGCATGAGGTGCCTGGACTCATGTACATGCTACCGTCCCAGTTACTGTTGAGCGAATTGTGACGTGCAGAGAGCGTAGTATGTGGAGATCTGCCTTTTAAGGGAGAGGCTGCTGCGCACTGGATGTGGCCGGCACGCATGTGTCAAAGTAGCACCGTAGTGAATGAAAGGTAGTAGAGGGCATTGGTGTCGAAAACGAGGTTCGAACTAGGAACCAGTGTCTCCTAATTGACACACCACGTGGTATAGGGCTACCACACCCAACATTCGTGACTGCCAAGCTGACGCAGACTGACGGAGACTGAGTGCCACGACCCCAACCCTGGCGGAATCGGCCCCCATCCCATTCATCAAGTAAAAAGGATCAACACATGGGCAAGCCAGACCTGAAGGACCTTAAGAAAGATAATATGTGCTCCGGCGCCACGCTACTGACTATATCCGCTCCATTGTCCGCTTCCGAAAGATTACGCTCGGGCTCCGTTCCTTTGTGAGCGCTTCGATTGAGAGAGCTTTGCAGTCAAGTAAGTTCATTTATCCATGCTGTAACTAGAGATATCGAGAGCAGCCCTGTGCCGTTTCCTCCGAGACTCATCACGAATTATCATCTATCATCTATCCGCTGCAATTATTGAATTGTTACAGTTTCCCAGTTTTGATTGGATGGTGCATGCTGCAGGATGAAGGGTGCGATCGGCTTGGCTGTTGTTGCTTTTGGTGTTCTCCTGCTACTGGCGCGGGGGACGACGGCGAGGGCCACCCCTTACACTGTGCCGATGAGAGGCCTACTGCACGCACAGCGGCAGCTGGCCGAGTGTGGGACAGCAGCAGCTTGGTCTGCCAGTGACGCCTGCGCATCCCATTTTGAAATATCTTGCTGGTGGGCCCAGCGTCGCAAAGTTTGCGAGTACTCTCAAGATGCTGTAATGGTCATCAAATCTCTTTGCACTGTGAAGTCCGTTCCCATCCTCGCCATCATTTGCGATGCGGGAGTGTATTCATCCCAATGGCGCTGGTGCTTGAGCACCTGCCCCGACCCTTGCAAGGTTATCACTGATGCCACTGCCGGAGCGGCATGTGCCATGGGACCCGTGATTGCGTACTGTCCTTCTACATGCGCCAATTTTCTTGGCAGTGTGGTTCAGGCTGCGGAGAAGGCATGCGACTGCAATCGCTGCGGGAAGATTAAATTCCCCTGGGGTGGCTACACGTGCAAGTGTTGCTAGATTGGATCTTGTCAAGAATGTGAGCAAGGACTAGCGAGCTAGATAGAATGAGTAATGAGAGTACTGCATACATGTATACATGTGGGGCGGGCCCGTCGCCTGAGGACAGTTGTGAATACGTACTCTACTATCTATCTTGCTCGCTCATCACGCAGACGGAAGGCTAGTGACATCAACAGTTTAATTTTGGTCAATCGTGGAGAATGCATCTGATCAATGAGACCCGATCAACGAAATCAGCAGAACTGTTAGTGATCATCGTGAGGATGAAGCTCATTGTCTTTTCTCTTGTGCTCGCCTTAATGCTCACCCTACAACACACCCGTACTCTTGATGAGGCTCGGGACACTTTTCTAGCAGCTATGGTTCCCCCTTTAGCCTCCCAACCCCTCTTCTCTACATATGCTGACTCTTGGGCCTTGGCGGCTACTGGCTGTGCTCCTCTTCATGTCCTCGGAAGGCTCATGTGGTCGTTTGTGTTCGCGTCTGTTGGTCTTGTCACCGATCAGGTAGCACCAATGAGGTGGATTTACCAGATGTCTTCTTAGTTTCCTGCTGATGCTTACCTGAATATTTTTGACTCTGAGTCAGACTCTTCTGGTGTTTTGGGCAGTGATTCTGATGCTGAGTTGGTTGAGGTCTCCCATGCGGTTGTTGTTGGTGAGGACTCCTGCTTCTGGATGGGGTTGGGTGCCATGTACGTTGGTTCCATCTGATGGTGTGTTAGGTCGCTTTGACCTAGCAGCCCTGCGCAGCTGCCACACCTATTATCATTACATTTCATGATATGCCATAGCAATAAGTGCCATAGGCCCCGCACCTCAAGCTGTCACAAAGAGCAGCGAGGTGGAACAGAATACGGGTAAACTTCGACATGTATGACAATATATGCATGCCTAAACATGAGGTCCAGCAGCTAGGTCAAAATCACCCAAAACCTCCACTGCCCCAATGGGGGTAAGAGCCTCCCTCCTACTTAAGAAAGCAAGGAGGGCTTGTAAGCCCGGGTGCAAGCAATAGTTGGTAACAAACCCCATTGGTTGGACCTCACGCCACATCAGAAGGGTGAGCATAAGCATTCCTAATCTTCCAAGCAGCTGCAACATATTTAGCTATACACTTAAATGCATGCTTGAAAGGGCCATATACTAAGCCAGACTCCTCATCGACGTCTACACCCCAGAACTCTTCATTAAGCATGCTATGCAGCTTCTCCTCATCAGATTTGCCATCCAATATCTGACATTTTGCAGCAACATCAGGGTCAGAAGTCAGCTTCTCCCACAGCTTTTGCCTTTGTGCCTGGTAAACAGGACAGTCAAACAAGAAGTGTTCAGGAGATTCAACTTCACCTCCCAATTCTTATGAAAGGGTTGCGTGTGAGATTTGAACGCACGCACAATCTACCCTTGCCGTTTCAGGCGAAGAATCGACCCTTAAACCAATGCCCCTAGAGAAGGAGGTTGGTCATCATTGGATGGTCCAAAGCCGTCGGAAGCTTGGGTTGCCACACCTAGTCCAATGTCTCTTTGTTTGTTTGTACAAAAAAGTTACATGCAGCAGGCAGCAAGGTATGCAGCAACAATGCAGACATGTCTTCCGCTAAGGCAGCGGGAGGTCTGTGCGGCCGTGACTTGTAAATGATTGCGCATACATACTACACCCACCAACTGACAGAGAGCTAAGTATGGAGCCCTGCAGTTGGTTGCACTTCAATTCGTATGTGTTCATTGCTATGATTGCGCTATGTGACCGTTAATGTGATTACATGATACTTAAGCAGTAGGCGATGGTAATGGTATTTATTGATGCTTCTCAATGCTGGTCGGTGGTTGCCATTGATGCTCCATGATGGTGCTCCATGATGTATGGAGCACCATCATGGAGCACCATCCGATGGTGCTAGGGGATCGAAGAGTGAGTTCGTAACAGCGCACGGTACCGAGCGACCGACATTGGGGTAGCCTAGAAAGTATCAGTCATGTCTTACACTGGCAGGGATCCATCCGATGGTGTGTTTGGTCGTTTCGACCTAGCAGCCCTTTGCGGTTGCCACACCTTAACCATAGGTTTGTTGTTGTTATGGTGATTGACACTGCTGACAGTACCTCACCATAGTGGTCTGCTGATATGATCATCTTCTGATGCTGATGACACATGATGGTGGTTGCTACTTGCTGATCATGGCTGGTGCTCTGTGCTGATTATTGGCTGGCCCTTTAGGGCTAGACAATAGCGGTAATATCAAATTATGCGCGAAGTTCGATCAACGCTTATTCATCTTCCACGACGGTTCTTCGAGCGCGCAGACTCGGCGGTGCTTGGAACGCTCAGGCGCCCTTATGTGTTGCTTAGTAGCTTCTTTGAAGGCGTGATCGAGTTCCCCCTTATGCGCTGTATGGCATGCCCAAAACGCAGCCTCGAACACGGCCCCTGCGCCTGCAACGAAGATGTTCGGTTGCGCTTGGCTCCTCAAAGCAGAAAACCATTCGGAAGAAAAAGCTGCAGCCACATCACTGCATGAATTGCAGTGGTAGAAGACCTTTCGCGTGTGAGAAGGCTATGGAGCAACGAGCTACAAGAAAGGCGGTCCAGGACGTTGGTGAGCAGGGACGGCCCCAGAGACAGGAGGTACGTCCGCGAGGTGTTTTGAAGTAGAGTACTACCTTAGCGGTCCATGGCGCCATTATAGAGGCCTGGGATATCCATCATGCTGCGAATCCTTTGTATACAGCGCTCCATGCTTTTTTCGGTTGGTGGCCATGGTCCAGTACTCCGCCAGCTCGTCTCCGCGACGGTGACATCGAATCCAAGGACCAGCTCGGCATGTATACCATCCTGTTTACTTGGCCGTGGATGTAGCATGCTACACAGCATTGCAACGGGATCGCCAGGTGCTGCTTGCTGCTATCCCGAGGTGTACGTCCAGACGGACACCTCGCTCGAGCTTGTTTACGATGAACTGGCGCTGAGCTGAATTGGAGCACATATATACTTGAACTACTCTGAAAAGTCCTCGCTATAGGTACCTTGGGTTGCTCTGGGCTAGCACGTTACTTAGCAGCATCTAAGATGATGACCGTACGATAGACTCACGCCATGATGCCCGACTCTGGTATTCCCATGTCGTTATGCACAATAGAAGAAGAAGAAGAGCTACGCCAGGCTAGTTGAGTAACTGAGGAAGAGGCAGAGCCTCTGCCACAGTCCCAGCCTGCCTAAGTTAAGGGAGAGGCGACTGAGCAGGAGGCAGAGCCTCTACCATGTTATGCACAATACTCATCTTAAGCATCCCATGTACGAACTTACCCCTGCAGCATGCTGTCGGTCCTAAAAAAGCAGGCCCCCCTTTGCATGTGCATGTATGTACTACCAATTACCAATTACCAAATGGCCCCGTCAAAGCGGGGCGCCGGTGGGGGCAGCGCCACCCACAAGGAGCCAACTTAGGCTCCAACGGCATACTAAAGTTCCTGTCCAAAACTCACACAACGGCTGCCACCAGCCCACCCTAAATCCCTACTACACTTGAGAGCAGTGAACGTGTTCGGTCCCATTGGTTGTAACTTTCTGCATTGCATGTTGAGAACTTAACATAAAAACATTTAAATAGCAATTTACAAGTACAGGACTTCAACATGTACAGACTTCAGGCTGTTGTCTGGTGTGTTGCATGTCACTCACAGTACCAGTCGACATGCAAACAAACAAACAAACATTTAACATGATTGATTCTTGCTTGAGAATCTGGGTTAGAACATAGTTGGATTGCATGCGGAACTGGACGTAACAGGATTAGTTCTTGGCAACAGACTCTGAATTAGCTGCTGCTGCTTTCAGAGTGTATGTATGTTTTCAGCACTTCGCTGATACATCTCGTGGGCACATTGCACCAGTCTAAAGTAACTGCTTCCAAGACAGGGCGTTTCATCCATATCAAATATGCCATTTTCGTGGTGGCCCCATAAAGCCTAGGGCCAGCCAACAAGGTGCGGTAGCAGTTATTCTCCCTGCTGGTAGTGGTTAGATAAGGTCATGCTCATGAGGGAATTTGGCCGCCACCCTGTCATGTGGCATTGGGTAGCTCTGGCTACGAGGTTTTGGATTCGTGCTATTAAGATGGGATCCCAAAAACTGGTATGCAAAGCACTGAAAGCAGATATCGAGCTCATGTTGGCAGGGTGTAAGAAATGTTGGTCCTACTACCTGCTTCAGAGTCTCACAATCATGGGTGTTGTGCAAGCCAGCGACTGGTCTCCTAGTGGGATTAGCCATGTCACAGTGGACAGCATTATGGCTTTGGAAATTCAAGAGAAAGTTGTGCGTGAGAGTTTGAAGCAGATGTTTGACAAATGTTGGGAGGATGTTGACCTTGTTTGTGAGCACCCTCAGGACCCAGCCTGTCCCAGGAATCGCATTATTCATAACTCCTATGCTGCATGGGCAAGAGGGCTCCATGACGATGCCCCTACATACTTGAAGGCTAAAACCCTGTCTTTCCGCTTGGTACAATGCATTGCAAAGATGCGGCTAGGATGGCACTGCTTGGCCATCCACACAGGAAGATACAATGGAATAGCAAGGGATGACAGGGTGTGTCGGTTGTGTCAAACGCTTGGCTATAGGGATGATACTACAGGGTCAGCTCCAGTTGAAGATCTTGTCCACTTCATGTTGGATTGTAGGGTGCTTCACCCTGTCCGGGACAATTTCCCCCTCTTCTTCAAGCCCACCTCCTTACCAGGGCAATCCAAGGATAGTCATGTTAAGTTTATTCTCAATCATAGTGATCATGTGCAAGTTGTGAGGTGCATTTCAGCACTGAAGAAAAGGCGGGAAAGTTGTTTACAACTACTTGACGATGGTAGAGAGGGTGAAATCATGCCTGAAGGTTATCTTCCCTTTGATTACAACCTATGGCGGATTATGGGACATGATTTAGATTAATTACCTATGACTTTCATGTTACTGGACACCTCTTAGGCATGGCTATGTACTGTTAATAGTCTGTGATAGTTATGGAATTGCTGCTGCTCTGTGATTCTCCACATCTGGGTGAGAGTATTTTTGGCATTAAGTTGTATACAAAATTCTGGTATATATGCTGTTGCGTTGCTGTTTGTTTGCTGGATGTACCCCAAAAAATCAAAAACCCAAAAAAAAATTAAAAAATAAAAATTGTGTGTGCACTTTTCCAGGGCCAGTTTTCTGCATCATTGTATCTGCTTGGACATGCATGATCATGGAGTTCCAACTGGTGGATGGTGTTCAGTTTTTCTTGGTTCTATCTGTGTTAGTGGCTTTGCCACCCCTGTGGTGAACTGTGGCACCGCACGCGTGCCGATGGGTTTGCCAATGTAAGATTCACACACACACACGATACTGCGCCCACTGTTTTTTCCGTTCCCTGGTGGACCGAATGATGGTCTGCTGATATGATCATCAGCAGACCCTGCTGCTGAGAACTGAACACATGCTGGTGGGTGCTCCTTGCTGGTACTGGCTGATGCTGTTTGTGCTGATTATTACATGGTGGACATTGGTGGTCATTAGTATGGACTCACTTCCGATGGTGTGTTTGGTCGTTTTGACCTAGCAGCCCTTTCGCGGTTACCACACCTTAACTCTATTGTTGTTGTTGTATGGCGCTCTGCGATGGCTCATCATCAACAGGTTTTGAATTGATTGGTCGTGGAGAATGCATCTGATGAGACCATCCGACAAAATCAGCAGAAACGCTGATGATGAAGCTCATTGTCTTTTCTCTTGTGCTCACCTTTACAATGCTCACCGTAAGAGCACACTCGCCGGTATTCTTGATGAGGCCCGGGACACTTTTAGTCTACACCACATTTCGTCCGCCCCTGATACTCACCTATAAGTGAGTTGAGTTATCTCAGTCTTGATCTTTGATCCGCAATTTTAAATCTGTGCAACACATACTGGAGGTGATGACGAACCCAGCAAAGGGGTATTAGCTATACAACCAGCATGCTCCCATCGGGAAAGGATAGAAGCAAGCTGTGCATACAGACTTAACCGCGACACCAAGATGCAAGTAACTAAGCCCAATGACGAACAAGTGAGTGGCAGCTGAAAAGACAGACTGTACCACCAGGTTTCATGTATGCCATGATAAGTGACCAGGCATTTAGTTGGCTAGACAACAGCAATTGATAGCATGATGCACATTCATCACTGTAAATGAACATCTCTCCTCACATCAAAAGCACCACTTGCCAAGGTAGCATGTAACGGTCAGCAGCCTGTCATGTAGTCCTAGTGATCCGTCACGTGGTTGACTCAGCTACTATGTGTACGTCTATGCGATTCCGAGGTAGTGCAGATCAGCCGGCATAGCCAGGGAGCAAGGAAAGACTGGGGTCTGGCTACTTAAAGGTGCTTCAAGGGTCCTTGCGATATCTTACGTTCCATGAACGTTTCATTTGGTTTCCGGAGCAATACATCCTGCGGCTTGTGTGGCACATCCACGCATAGTCGCAATTAATTGAGCGTTACAGCTCTCTTTGCTACTTCTGATTTTTTGGGGGGGAGGGCCTTTCTTTGGATTACCGTTGTTTGTCTTTGATTGGATCTTTCATTGCCTGTGTGTCAGGTTTGTCTCCAGTTTGTCTGGTTAACTTTCTGTGTCAGTCTCAATGGGGTCTGGTAGCAAGCCGGTTCCTAGGCTGCACCCTGCTATGGGCCGATTGATTACCACTCCTAAAGCAGAGGTCTCTTAGAACACCACTAGTTCTGAGAATACTGACTCTGACTCACCCTCCCAGCAGCAGGTTGCTGACGCCGTCGGCCAAGATCAGCCTGGCGCTGAAGTTGGTGAGGACGAGGTGAGGAGGAGGTGAGGACGAGGTCCCATACCAGTGATTACTTAATGTTTACCTACAACATGCGCATTACAATCTGCGATGAGTGCAAATGAGCCAGCCTTGAGCGTCATTGTCCTTGCATCATAGTGACGTGCTTGTGTGCCTATCACAGCCTCACTGCTGATACTAAGCCTTAGTCTATCAGGGTCTGGTGGGACCGCATTACATCATGTGCTGGCACCATCTTTCCCTGAGCTCCCCTTAGCTCAACTAAACCCTAAACACTAAACCCTACGCAGAGCTAACGCCTGCCGGCGTGTACTCACCGACATGCTAAGTCTATCCATGCCCCACTATTTGGCTTTTCCCAGGGTGGTGACCTATAATGCGGCATGCTTCAAATCTTATAGCCCCCTGGCCCTGCCATTCTGCTGCGCTGACCATGCAACTAACAACTACTTCTGTCCCTCCCCCATCAGGGTGGTGACCTACAATGTGCGCATGGACACTGAAGCTGATGCTGATGACAGATGGGACTGCAGGAAGGAGGTGGTGGCAAACATATTCAAAGAGTACAAGCCAGCGGTGTTTGGGCTCCAGGTGAGTCACTCGAGTGACCAACCTTGGGCTGGGCTGTGAAAGTTGCTCAATCATCAATCAATCAAAACGCAAAACCAGCTATGCCAAAAGGGTCACTGGGCTGTGAAAGTTGCTCTTGCTAGGTTTCTCCACATGCCATAGCAATGCTGGCACAGGCTTAGCACTTCAAGCTTCTCTGTACAGGCATGTTTCCGTAATGTGTAAGGCTGGGTACCTAGTGCTGCTGTGTTGATGTCTGCTTCTCGTTGCTGTCAATTCTGCAGCTGATGAGTAGTTCGTAACGATATCGTGCTGTTACAGGAGCCTCAAAAGCACCAAGTGGAGTATCTTGCTACATCCCTCCCAAGCTACAACTGGGTAGGAGTGGGGCGCAGCAGCAAAGATGAGCAGGCAGATCCCACATGCGAATACAACCCGATCTTTTACGACCCAGAAGCTCTTGAGGTGGAAGCTTCAGGAACCTTCTGGTTATCTGCTACTCCTGATGTTCCTGGGTCAAAGATGGAGGGAGCAGCTTATCCTCGGATCGTAACCTGGATCAGGTGTGCCAGAACATATCCCCTAGTCTTGGATTAAGCTGTGCATAGCGTAGCTCTCCCTCCCTGTGAACCTCTCTTAGCTGTGCCAATAAAAGTTATAAGTTGGACTGATGCATCATTCCTGTTGTGTTGATTCTGCTGTGCCTAATTGAACCCTGTGAGGGCCGGGGGCAATACACAGCGGTACGTACATTAGTGGGTTCCAACCAAACAATGGAAATTGAATTCAGCACCCTTCCATTGATCTTCATGAGGCCAGTTTGGCCTTCTTGTTTTCTGGGAAATTAAGGAACATGTTAGCTGTTTCATCCCACCTATGATACCCGCATCCTGCAGTCTGATGTGGCACTTTGATTCTGCTGATCTCTTGCTATGTGCCTGCATGCCTTGTGCTCCTTTCATGGTGTATTCTCACTGCTGCTTCTGTAGGGGTGTGGAGCAGTTGACAGGCCACAAGATTGCTGTTCTGAACACACACTTTGACAACATAGGTAAGAGCTACTGCTAGAGGCACGCACTAGGGGGTCGAAGTTTGAGTTTGTAACAGCACACGGTACCTAGCGACCGACATTGGGGCAGCCTAGAAAGTATCAGTCATGTCTTACACTGACAGGCATATGCATGGAGCATGTTAGAATGGTGCCTTGGTGAGTCAGCAGCCTGCAAGGCACTCTGGAGGGCAGCTGGGTCTGCTGCTTTCAATGATGGCTATGAGTGTCAGCTCAGATTCCTAGATACGGTAAATGATGTATAGGGTAGTCACGTACACATGTAGTGGGCCACGTGCATCAGAGACAGCGCGTTCCTGACTTGCTACATACAGAACACATATTGTGAACCCCTTGTGGCTGGTGACAGCCTATGTCTGCTGTTTTGCTAGCTTGTTCTTAGTCGGATGCATCCTGCAGAGCACCGGCTTGCCTTTCAGGGAACTGTGGGTAAAAAAATAAAAAATAAAAAAATAAAAAAAATAAAAAAAAACAAATAGATACCGGTAAATAAAAAAAATTAACACACATGCTACTGTGTTAACATGGGAGCTGCTCCTGATCATGTTTGGATGCAGTCACTATCCTAGGTGTCCTTGACCTATTGTTGAGCCAACGGCTTTTAAAGTTACCGCTGTGGGCTTTCACTCCGGCTTCAACCCGGAGGGTGGAAGTATTCTGATCTGCTGCTGCTGCTGCTACTCTTGCTTGCCCCTGTAATAAGACCAATTGTCAGTAGTAAAGGGGCGGCCCCTGCTGCTGGTGCTGCTTTTGCTTGGGCTCTGCAGGTGAAGAGGCACGTCATGCATCTGCTGAGCTGCTGCTGCAAAAGCTGCCAGAGGTGGCGGGGGGAGATGGCACTGCTGTAATAGTGATGGGAGACCTGAACGCTCGTAAGTAGTCACTATTCCACCAGAGGTAATGAAACCCTAGAGATTGTTTGATGCTGTGAGAATCTTTAGGGTTTTCTTACCTCTGATTCCACATCTGGGTAGCCCGATGCTGACATATGCAGGGTAGCAGAATATCTATGGTACTGACTTATAGAAAGTTACTCCAGCTTGTGTGCTGTTCCCTAAACCCTAAACCCTCATATATATAGTGGCAAGAAGGCTCTCGTCATTCTATCTCAGCATATGTTGCTGGTCCTGCGGACAGCAGTGTATGCTCCAAGCAGCTAAGAGTTCGTGTTTGCATTTTGTGGCTGTTGGCCACTTTCGCATAACCTTACTTGAAGGGCATGCAATGGTGACAGGCTGCTCCTCCGCGTCCTTTGTTGTAGGACCTGCAAGCACGTTGCTACATCTTAAACCCCGAAACCATGAAACGGTGAAACCAAGTTTGTGGAAAGGATAAACTAAGCAGCTTGTCCATACTTGTATGGTTTGTTGTAGGTCCTGACAGCAGCTGCTACAAGGAGCTGACCAAGCAGCTGAAGGATGTGAGTGGTGCTGCTCCTACTGGGGAAGGATGGCTGCCTGCTGGGACATCCACCAGATCTGGCTTTGCTGATAATACAGATGTCATCATCGTAAGTAGTGCAATCACCTTAAACCTGGTTGCATTGCAATTCTCATGTTTAGCACTTTGGACCATGAAGGAAGTGCATTGGTAACATTAAACCTGATAATCTCCTATGCATGCCCATCTGTGGAGGAAGGTAGCTCAATCACTTTCCAGGGTGGCAGCTTCCCTTGCGACTTTAGCCTTTCATTTCCTCGTTTACTGTAGGCATCCATGGGTGGTCCCTTCTTAGCGTGTTTGTCAGCACCTTAGTTCCTCTGCACTTCCTCTGCATACGACAGATCCTCTCAGCGCTCTGTTTAGGCAAGGCATGGGGTTTTGGCACACCAGGAACAGAGCTTCAGCCTGCCGAAAGGCTTTGCATAAGGCTTAGCAGGCAGCTGCAATGATGACCGTTAAAGCCATTATGCGAGTTGATCCCTCCAAGGATGCGTTCACAGAGACTGCGCAGCTTCACTCCTTTTACATCAATGGACCCTGGCGCCTTGGCGTAGTGGTTAGCACTCTCCATTGCTATCCGCTAGGTTGCCAGTTCGAACCCCGATGCGGGCGGGGTTTTCGAAGGGTCATGCCGTACGCGGTATGATCGGGTCAAAGTGTGGGTTCGCCCATGTTGCCGGCCTGAGGAATGACACTTAATCAATGTGTCGAATGCACCTCAGGTCCTTTGCACGCACGCACACACACACACACACATCAATGATCTCCACTTGTACACATGAAACACACTCTGGTACATGCAAGCAACCAGTGGGTCCACGGTGCAAAAAAATGGAGAGGAGTGCCAAATTGAGCAGCAGGGGCATATGCAGCAATGGACACAAGAGTGCCCAGGCTTCCTCTCTACATGGAAGCTTCAAAGGAGGGTGGTTTGATAGGGGTTCTGTATTGTCTGCAGAAGCCTTTTGGGGCATCCTGCTGCTCATAGGCCTCACTTCTGCTGGTGCTGCCAACTAGTCTATTACCCCCGTCCTGTTGCTCATGCTGTACACTTATAATGAGCGCCCTGTTTGTTCATCTATGGGGTTGTTATGTTGCTTCGCTGACAAACCACTAAACAAAACCAGAAGTGTTGCAATATGCACATGCTCATGCATGCCTGGTGCCCCTCCTGCCTCGACAACACATTCTTTTTCTAATGCTGCTGCTGATGCTAAATTGTTCTGCAGGACTACATCTTCATCAACCATGGCCTCCAGGCCCTGTCTTATGGTGTGATAGATGACAAGTGTCCTAATGGCAGGAACCCTAGTGACCACAAATCTGTGGTGGCAGACCTCAAGCTGGAGCAGTAGGGGACTGATTTTTGCAGTGGCTAAGGCATTACATTGTGGTGCAGCACCAGTGGAGTCATGATTTGAATGTGTGGCAGTAAACTGAGCATTTCTTGGTGGCTGCATGTATGTGGCGGACTCCCCTTTGTGAGGATGAGGAACAAGAGCATTAAAGAGAACGTAGCATGATGGGAACATGGCTGGGATGCGCAGCAAAGGCATGCTGCCAAAGATGTGATAGGATCAGGTCTAAGCAGCTGGCATGTCTGTTGGTCTCTGCAGCTTTCTATAGTACTGTAGGGAGCTTCACTTACACTTACACTTACACTTACAAGGAGACCACCCTCTCTGGGCCTTGGATGCTCCTACTGACAAGCTTTGGTGAAAGGGCTTGATGGATGGCTTGATGGAGTATGTTATCAGTCGTTATTTTGCCGTTGCTGGCCCATCATACTGAGTGCGCAGCTATCCAGCTGTATCATTAAGAGCCAGGGTTGAGCTGTGCATCTGGGTGTTGGCAGACCTCAAGGGGTTGGTCCATGCCAAATGGAGTGGTAAGAGCCATGAACACATGCGTCTACGTCTTGCTCCCGTGTTCTTTAAGGATGGCAGTCATAGGCAGTTGACTTCCGTGCCTTGCAGCAGTGCCGGCTGGGCATGCTGTGGGAGGGAACAGCATGCGAGCCAAGACCAACCCGCCAGCAAGTTTGCCGCGGACGCCATTCTAAGCAGTCCTACATAGGGGAATACTAAGCAACTCTCTGTTGTACTGCCAACGGTGGTTCAGCTCAAGGGTTCGTCCCATGGGGCGCTCTCTCTTAGTTCCTTCGCCCACTTCCGAGCATGCCTATCCGCCATATGCCATTTTGTAGTCCACACAGGGATCCTGTAAAACTCTTTTTACGAGAGGGTTGGATGGTAGTTACCCACATGTGCGGTCGGTAGCACTGAGCGTGGTATCGACCCAGTGTTGGGGCATGCATTTGTAGACGTCTGGCAGCCCAAAGTACCATACGTTTGAGGAGCTCAGGGCCGTCCCTGGGGAAGCTGGCTCTCGCAGCAGCCTGAACACTGAGCGCCTCGCTCGCAGCATCCTGCCTATTGGCTAGTTGTATTCAAGAAGCCTTTCAAGATGAGGATTATGATTAAAGGAGGTGTTTGGAAGAACACCGAGGTGCGTCAGAAGTTGTTTGATGCCAGCTCTCCAGGGTGACAGCTCCTGAGATGTCCGATCCCCTTGCTGCAGGATGAGATATTGAAAGCAGCTGTTATGAAATATGGGCTGAACCAGTGGTCACGAATCAGCTCTCTTCTCGTCCGCAAATCTGCCAAGCAGTGCAAGGCTCGCTGGTGAGGGTGCTTACTGCAGTTCATGGCTACGAGGCAGACTTCTTGCTAGCAATGCTGGAAGCCTCTTTTGCAGACCTGCATGGAGACGTTGTAGACCCTGCATGGCTCAGCTGCCCTTATATCCCAGTGCTGCTTGAGGCTGTGCAAACTGCAAGGGTTCTCAGCCAGCTTTTCTGGCTCAGGACACGGATCAATAGCAGCAGCAGCAGCAGCAGCCGGGTGTCAGGAGTTTCAGTCCAATGACAGCTGCAGCTGCTTATTCTCTCCCGTGCATGATAGAAGCTCAGCATCAGCTTCTTGTCTCTTACTCCATCTCATTCTCGCGTGAAAGAGCAGTCATCTGTCCAGCAGCAGTAGCAGTACTACTGACCTAGGGAAACATTTGATGCATGACCAGACAAAAGTGACCAAAGACCCTGTCAAGCACAAACATTCTACACAACCATGCACATCCCTCTTTGCCCGACCTCCCTTACCTTCACCTCCCCCCTGCCCCTCACAGGTACGAATGGCTGGACCCTGCCATCAAGAAAACAGAATGGACCCGAGAAGAAGATGAAAAGCTCCTTCACCTTGCCAAGCTCCTCCCCACCCAATGGCGCACCATCGCCCCCATCGTAGGCCGCACCCCAGCCCAATGCCTAGAGCGTTACGAGAAGCTCCTAGACATGGCGGTGGGCAAGGATGGCACGTATGATGCTGCAGATGACCCCAGGCGGTTGCGGCCAGGGGAGATAGACCCTAATCCTGAGGCCAAGCCAGCACGGCCAGATGCAGTGGATATGGATGAGGATGAGAAGGAGATGTTGGCTGAAGCAAGGGCACGCCTGGCTAACACAAGGTAGGGGTGGGGGTGGCTTGGGCTTGCTGCTGGGGGCGTAGGACACTTACTAAGCAATGAAGTAAGCTGGTTGGAGTCATGCCGCAGGGGCTCCGCGGCTGCAAAGCCCTGCGCTGGCCCATCTCCTCGTACATTGCAAGCACGCTGGGACAGCAATGTGCCGCCGCGAGGAAGCTGCAGACTGTGAGGGCGACAGCAGCAGCAGCAGCACCTGCAGGTGCAGCTGCGGTGCATCTCTTTCTACTGTTCCCCTGTAAACTGCATCTCCCCTTTGGCACCAATGGGGTGGAACCTTGCCATTTAATTGGCTCGTGTTGTGATGCGAGTGTGCCGTAATGAAGTCTACTGTCAGGGGGTTTGAGCTTGAAGCTGATAGGTGGTCGAGCTAAAAGGTGTAGGCCTGCCGTTTTAAACTCCACCATCAGATTCATTATGGAAAAGCAGCCTCATGTTTGTGGCCGTCACTGGTCATCATCTGTTGCATGCTGCAGATCATCACTGCCCCTGGCCGTCTTTTCCCCGTCCCGCGCTTCCTTGGTCATTTGTACCTGGGTAATTGTGTTTGCTGAGGCCATCTGGTGGTTCATTGTGTTGCTCCATACACGTCAATTTGGCTTTGCTCCAACGCGTCAAGTTAGCTTTGCCATGGCCCTCTGATCATCATCATTGCGGTACGGTCCTTAAACATGGTGTGAGTCCGCTCTGCTCTGATCTAAGACACAGCAATGGAATAATGCTGAAGTATCTGCTGCCGTTTGTTATGTTCTTGTCATCTTGCAGGGGTAAGAAAGCCAAGCGCAAAGCCCGTGAGAAGCAGCTAGAAGAAGCCCGCCGGCTGGCCTCCCTGCAAAAGAAGCGCGAGCTTAAAGCAGCAGGCATTGAGCTACGGGGCAAGGAGCGCCGCAACCGTGGCATCAACTACAACGCAGAAGTGGCGTTCGAGCGCAAGCCGGCGCCTGGGTTTTACGATGTCGGTGACGAGGCCGTGCGTACGCGCGACATGCAGCAGGAGTTCCGGCCGGTGACGATTGAGGAGATGGAGGGGAAGCGGCGGAAAGATATTGAGGAGGGGTTGGTGAAGAAGGATTTGAAGCGGCAGAGGTTGTTGGATGATAGGAATGCGCCGGCAATGGTGGCCAGGGTGAATGAGATGAATAGCACAGCCTTGGGGAGGAGGACCAAGATGATGCTGCCGGCACCACAGGTATGGTGTGGGTGGGTGGGTGGTTGGGGGGGTACGTAGTTTGTTGGCTTTGACAGTTATGATCGACTGCAAAGGAAGTCTTTGCATTATTGCTGGTTTGTGTGTGAGCTAATGAGGACGAAGGCACCACAGGTAGGTGTGGGTATGGGTGGGGAGGGAGTGGGAGGGGGGAAGGGTGCAGAGGCAATCTCAAGTTGAAGATTGCACTGTAAGGCGGATTCCATGTGTGCGAATTTGATCAGCAGCAGCTTGTGTGTGGGCTGATGAGGACTAAGATGATGCTGCGGGCACCGCAGGTAGGTGTGAGTGTGGGTTTGCAGAGAAGAGGGGTATGTAGTTTGGGGCTTGGGGAGGGGGCTTGAGCTGGGAAAGGGGGCACTGGGTATTCTAGAGGGTGAGGCGGCTTGAGGATGCTGGCTTTGAAAGTTTGATCGACTGCAAAGCAAGTATTTGCATCATTGCTGGTTTGTGTGTGGGCTAATGAGGACCAAGATGATGCTGCCGGCACCACAGATGGGTGTGGGTGCCGGGGGAGGGACAGGGGAGCTTACGGCGCGGGGGGTGAGCGGAAAAAGGGTGCAGAGGCCATCCTCTCGAGTTGAGGATTGTAGTGTAAGTTGGCCAATGTAAGATCAACGGGCAAATAAGTTTTGGGCTTAAGCATTGGCTTGTGTGTGAACTGATGAGGATTAAGAAGATGATGCAGGCACCACAGGTGGGTGTGGGTATGGGTGGGAGGGGGTGGGATGTGGTTTGGGGGTTAGGAAGGGGGCGTGCGGGAAGGTGGGTTTAGCGGGTAAGGGGGCGCGGAACATCTTTGAGGTTGAGACGGCGTCCAGGTGCGGGCTCTATAATTTGGTGCAACAACCAAAGGAAGTTATTGCATAACTGGCTTGTGTGTGAGCTGAAAAGGACCAGAAATTTGGTGACAGCACCACAGCAGCAGCAACATATGTAGGTGTGGGTGGTTGGTGAGTAGATGGGGGTGATACAGTCAGTAGATGGGGGTGATACAGTCAGTAGATGGGGGTGATACAGTCAGTAGATGGGGGTGATACAGTCAGGAGTTCTGGGGGGATGGGGGTCTCCAGGGGGAATGAGCTGCTCTGAGGTCATGTGTTCCTATTCATGGGCTTTTGTGGGTTTTGTGTGAAGGTTTCTTGTGATGTTTCTTGTGTGTTGCTGCAGGTGTCCGAGGCTGAGCTTGAGGCCATAGCTCGTATGGGTGATGGTGCTGCTGCCATGGAGGAGGAGCTGCTGGGGGCGGGAGGGGAAGCTACACGGCAGCTGCTGGGACAGTATGGCCAGACACCTGCAAAGTGAGTGGAGAAGGGGTTTGGGAAATGAGTTTGGGATGGAAGGGATGGGGCTGGAGGGGACTGGGAGGAACATAGTAGGCGTTGATGGGGACAGGGTGGGGATGCTACGCGGCAGCTGCTGGAACAGTATGGCCAGATACCTGCAAAGTGCACTAAGGGGGCTTTGGCAAACGGGGTTTGGGATGGAAGGGATGTGAGGGGGGGAGGTGTGTGTGGGATTGTTTGCCCTTGGAGGACCGGGATGAACATAGTAGGCGTTAGTGTTGGGGGCAGGGTGGGGAAGCATGCCCAGACACCTGCAAAGTGAGCGAAAAGGGGGCTAGGTAAAGCAAGGAGCACATAGAAGGGTGGGTTAGGGAACCGGGGGGGGGGAGATTGGGGGGAGGGGGTGACAAAGGTAGGAAGGTGGTGGCAGTGGAGTGGGGTGGACAGGGGGAGGAGGGAGGGGGAGGAGGGTGGACCATAAGACGAAGGTGGGGGCGGGGGGAGGGGGGAACAGCGGAGGAGAATAGGGGTGGGGGAAGGGGGTGGGTGGCAGCAGCAATGAAGCTGAGCAGGGGGAGGCAACGAGGATAGCAAGTTCCGGGGTTTGGGAGGGAGATAACCTCGCAGCCGCTAGGACTTCATGGGCAGGACTTGGTTGTGGAGGTGTGTGGTTGTGCCTCTCCGGGGTAGGAGGAGAGGCTTTCAATGGAGGTGTGGGAAGGCAATGATATAGCTGCTGGGGCAGTGTGATTGCACCCCTGCACATTGAGCTCAGGGTTAAGGGGGCAGGAGGACTGGGGCTTCAGGGCAGTAGATGGTGCGAGCCCAGGGAGGGAGGGGGAGGGAGGGAGGGGTAGCTGCTTGAGCAGAGTGCAGCATTGAGTCAGGGAATCAAATGATGGTGGGAAGGGTGAGGGAGACAGCTACTGCTCCGGCAGTATGGGCAGACACCTGATAAGTATTTCCAGGAGATGGGGGATGAGATGGGAGTGGGATGGAAGGAAAGGGGGGGGGGGGGGTGTTATGATGAGCTAATGCGGGCCGCAGGAGGGGGGTGACGACATGGCAGCTATTGGACAGTCTGGTTAGGATGCTGCAAATGGGTAGGGGGGAGTTATGGGTGCGGGCCAAAACGGGGTGAGAAGATGGAAAGGGAGGGGAGGACCAGTGATGGGCTGCAGCTGCTGGGATGTCTTGGGCTGCACTGGGAAACGGGGGTGGGTTTGTGGTTGTGCTTTGTGGTATAGGAGTGTTTTTTATCCCACTCTCCTATACCTCCCAACTGTATCTTAACACCCTCCACAACCCGGAGGTTTGTGTGTTGTGATGGGATTTTTTGGGGGGTATGAGGGGATGGGTGGTGTGGCCGGGGGGGGGGGGTGTTTGGGGGTGGTGGGGGGGGATGTGGTAGCTGCTGGGACATTTTGGGCTGCAGTGGAGAATGGGGCTGCAGTGAATGGGGTCAGAGAGGAAGCAGGTGTGGATGGGCGGAACGTGATAGCTACTGAGCAGGGCAGGTAGAGGAAAGGAGAGGGTGGCACTTGGATGCTTTTAGAGGGAGGCATGGAGAATTATGCTGGGTGTTGCTGTAAGCTCAGAGCAGGTTGTATGTAAGTAAATGAGCAGATTGTATTTTTTTGGCTCAAAGAGTTGAGAAGATGATGAAATAGGGGTGAGCAAGTGGGATGGAGGAGAGGGAGAGTGCTGCCTAGATATGGTGTAGGCCATGGCCGAGGCGGGGGCTCGTTGATATCATGTTGAGTTCATCTCGTAAGTTAATTAAGGTTTATGAAGTTGCAGGAGTCGGTCATTAGGCCCACAAAGTGTTAATATGGAAATTTGGGTGTTTGCATTTGTTGCCAGTCAGCAACTATCATTTATTCTTCCCTTGCATTAATGAGAAACTCCAATGAAAGTGTTTAATGAAAGACACTTTTTTTGGTGCAGGTGTTCCTTGGTGCTCATCTTAATCTCATCTCTGCGTTTGCGCTCTGCTGCTGTTGTTGCTCCCTCTGCTCAGGTTTGCCACCCCCATGGTATGGGTCTTTGGTGGTATGAGATTCCTCTGTTTAATCCATCCCAAGACACTCCCGTTCCTTTGGCTTTACCATCTGAAGCACACCTCCTCACTTACGCTCTGCTGCTGTTGTTGCTCCCTCTCTTTAGGTTTGCCACTCCCATGCGCACCCCTCGCACAGCTGCCACTGGACACGACTCCATCATGGCTCAAGCTCAGAACCTGGCACGGTTACAGAACATGCAAACACCCCTTCTCGGCGGCGCCAACCCTGAGCTAAACCCTACGGACTTCACCGGCGTGACCCCTAAACCCTCTATCGCAGCTACCCCTAACCCCTTGGCGGCACTAGCAGCCCAGGCGGGTGCCACCCCTATGATGGGGGGAACTCCTGGCAGGGGGGTGACTGGTGGTCAAGGGGGGTTATTTGGGGCGACGCCGGGGAGGGGGGCGATTGCGGGGGTGGCGGCGACACCGGCGGCATTGATGGGTGCCACGCCGGGGAGGGGCGGGGGGGTGATAGGATCGACGCCGGGGCAGACGCCGTTGAGGGATGAGCTTGGGTTGAATGAGGGGGAGATGGGTGGGCTGACGGGAGCGAAGGCGGCAAGGGCGCAACAGGTGGGAATTGGGGCAGAGAATGGTGTTTAAGGGGCTGCAGTTACTTAGTTTACACATTTGTTCATGCATGTAAAGTGAGTGTGTGTCAACAGGGAGAGCAGGGGTATTGGTCCTGGGGGATCTGGGGCAAAGACCCTTGGTGGGGTGAGTTGTGTTTTTGTAATTAGAGGGATGTGAGGGTCCATCCAATGGTGTGATTGGCCGGCGGGGCGACTAGCAGCCCTCGTGCGGTTGCCACAGCTTAGGTGTTACTATATTTGTGAAGCTGATTCCGACAGATGCTGTGGCTCCCATAGTCCTTGTGTTGGACTAATTGCATAATGCACTCAGAGTTCCCCCGACCATAGCAAAGGGCCCTGCAGCTCCTCTTGCGCCTGCCGACGCTAGTTTCAATGGCTGCGGCTGATGCTGTCACAGGCTGCACTGCGTCGTGAGCCCTAAACCCTGACCCTACACCCCATGCCAAGGCACTAAGCTTCAGACCCTATATAACCCTGAACATAAACCCTAGCCAACCCTTATGCTCTCACTAGCTGCACTGCATCATGAGCTCTAACCCCCGACCCTATACCCTAACCCAAGACACTAAGCTTTAGACCCTATAACCCTTAACCTAAACCCTAGCCAACCCTAATGCTGTCATTTGCTGCACTGCGGCATGAGCCCTAAACTCCGACCCTATACCCTAACCCAAAAGACTTAACCTCGAATCGTATAACCTTAACGCTAAACCCTACCCAACCCTCATGTTGTCACAGGCTGCACTGCGTCGTGAGTTGAAGGCGGGTCTGTCCAGTTTGCCTGCCCCCCAGCACGAGTATACCCTAGAACTACAGGGCCTACCTGATGAGGAGGAGCAGGAGGATCTGATGGAGGAAGATGCTGCTGCTATTAAGGAGAGGAGGGCCAGGGAGGCGGAGGCAGCACGGATAGCAGCAGAGAAGAAGAAGAGCAAGGTGAAGGGTGGCGGGAGGTGGTTGCAACTCTTGGCGGTTCCATGGAGGGGTGAATTGGCAGGGGGGGGGGGGGGAAGAGTGTAACAGATCGTTACATCCTAAGCGAGGCTATAGCGACCTCAGCCCCTATTTCCGAACTACGAGGTATTGTCTGATCTCGCCGTACAGTGCTTTATCACGAGGCAGTACGGACAGTCATCTTCTTGCGTTACCTGTCCGTAAGCGGGATTATGATATGCTCCGTTGCCTCCCTCTTGGCCAAAGCGAGTACGTAGTGCAACCTGCATCACCTCGATATAAGGGATGCAGGCCCGACTGTTGGGGATCCTTCCTATCCTTCTTCCCATCTTTTAACCCTCTTTTGAGTCTACCCAGGCTCTGAGTGTTACATTCTGGTTTCGGAGCAAGATCTAAAAGTAGCATGCTGTCAGTTGGGTACATTGGACCGTAGGTGACAGGGTTAAGACCTTGGTCCTTATGGTAGAGACAGCGTGGAGTACATGGCCGATGTACAACAACAACAGGATCTGTGGTGCTGCATTCTTTAGCGGCATTTACCAGGTCGCTTTTGATCCTTGTTAAATCGTGTTTACAGTTGCAATAGGATGGTTTTGTCCACTGGCATATCAACAGTGTCACATGATGGGTTTGCTGTCACAGTCAGTGCTTGTGACAGCTGGGAAATGATGGATTGGATCTGCACAAATGGTTTAGTGTTTGGAAGAGGGTTGGGCCTATGCGCAGCTTCGGCAGTTTTGAATAGAGGACAGCCTTTGCGGCTAGTCCAGCTCGGGTCTGAGATATGGCTTGGTACAGGCTTTCCGCGTCCCGCTTGCAAGTCAATGCTGTAATTTGATATGTGTGTGTATGCCATGGGGAGGTATATTCTTCAGTCGAGGGGGCCAGCCGATATGATTAGCATTCTGGCGGAATGCGGCAGCAAGTGGCCAACCTGCCTTGTGTGCAGACACACGTGAAGCATCCATTTGTATGTTTGCTAACTTAATGATCACATGGAGAAGTGTGCACCCTGTGTGTCGGTAGGCCCAGGGCGTGATCCTTGCTCGTCTGTCTTTTCTACTATTGCAGGTCCTACAGCGGCAGCTACCACGGCCGGTGTCACTGGACTCACTTCCGGCACCCAAGGCCCCAGGTGACTTTGCCCAAATGTCCTACCGGGAAAAGGCAGAGGCTCAGCTGCAGCAGGAGCTGTCCACCCTCCTCAAGCACGATAATGCAGCATATCCAATCAAAGACAGGGAGAAGGAGTCTAAGAAAGACAAGAAAGCCAGCAAAGCAGCAGCAGCGGCAGCAGCAGCAGTGGTTCCTTTAGAGGACTATAACCTTGAGGAGCTGCAAGGGGCGGAGCTTTTGTTAGAAGAGGAGATGCTGTTTGTAAAGGGTGCCATGGGACATAAGGAGGTGGAGCAGCAGGAGTACGTGGAGGCTTTTGAGACAGTGTATCGGGATATGATTTGGCTACCAGGCAGTGGGAAATATGGCCGGTCGGTGAATGCCACGCCAGGGGAGCGGCTCGAGTCGGTGCGGGTGGAGCACGAGCAGACGCGGGCGGAGATGGTACGGCAGGCACGGAAGGCGCAGAAGCTTGAGCAGAAGGCGAATATTGTCATCCAGGGGTTGCAGCAGCGGGATGAGAAGTTGCAGCAGCAGCTAGGGGAGCTTGTGGAGCAGGTGCAGAATGCGGGGGTGGAGTTGGCGTGCTTTAAGGCGTTGCGGGAGGGGGAGCAGCGGGCGGGGCCGGAGAGGTTGGAGAGGGTGCGGGAGCTGTTGGGAAGCCAGCAGGAGAGGGAGAAGGAGCTGCAGCTGCTGTTTAAGAGCTTGACGCGGGAGAGGAATGACTTGAGGGAGGCGGTGGTGGCGGCAGCAGCAGCAGTGGCAGCAGGTGGGGCGCAGTAGCAGCATTGAGAGGGGTGGCGAAGGGATCATTCATGCAGAAGTCCTGAACGGTCCGTCTTTTGGCGCTTGATAGTTAGAACCAGTGGCAGCAACAGCTGGCTTGCACTGGGGGAGGGACAGGGAGCTTTTGGACGCAAAGGAGAGGAACAACTAGCGACAGGTCGTGACAGTGGCAGCAGCAGCAGTAGGGGCAAGCAGGGTGCAGTAGCAGCAAAGGCAGGGGTAGCAAGCTTCTTGCTGAAGTCTTGCTGCTGCTGATGCACCAGCACAATGTCTGTGTCTTGGTGTTTGGTAAACTGGGAAGCAGTGGCAGCAACACTGGCTTGCGCTGGGTGAGGAGGGGGAGCTGCAGCAGCTGGGTAAACTTTTGACACAGGAGAGGAACGACTTGTGGGAGCTGGTAACGGCAGCAGCAGCAGCCGGCAGCATGCAGCATGCAGTAGCAGCGTCGGCAGGGATGGCAAGCAGGAGATGGGTGTTTTGGCTTTGGGGAAGGTGAGAACCAGTGGCAGCTGCAGCTGACCTTCATTCGCGAAAAGGATAAGAGGAAATGGGCTGCAGCAGCTATCTCGCCGCTTGAAGCAGAAGAGGAAGTATTTGCAAGAGGCGGTACCTCTGGCTGAGAAAACGCCAGCCGCAGCTGGTGCAGTGAGCTGGCACCAATCAAGTAGGGGTAGCACGGGCACCTTGGGCCTTCGGCTGGTGAGAATACAACAGCAGCAGGCAGCAGTAGGCTTGGAGTTGAAGAGAGGAAGAAGGAGCTTGAGCAGCTGCCTCTACATTGCTGGGGCTATGGCACTTTCTCCTATCTATAGCATATGACGAGATGTATTAATACTACATCCGAGGGGAGAAATGACATCTGGGAGCTAGTGATGGCGGCACTAGTTGGCGGCAGTTGTCAGTGGGGGTGCATAGCTTTTGCAATCGTTGCACTCTGATGCTCAATGTAGGTAGAACTTGACATCTGTCGATTGACCTATGAGTATGCCTACCTCCGACCGCGAGCCTGCAAGCAATTGCTTGAAATCAGCATTTTCAGGCGTTGTGAGCCAGTGCTTATCTTTTCAGATCTTGGTAGGCAGTTGGTAGGCCTCGCAGCAGCCGCAGTAGTTGAAGAGCAGTTGGGAGTGGCCGAGGAGTGGTGTTATGTGGAAATCAACCAATTGTGTTGGGTGCGGGCCGGCGCGGTGCCGCCTAGCAGGGGACAGGGGCTGTTGAAACGATGGTACCAGTGCAACCTGTCGTCTGTAGACAGAGGCCATGGTTATTTACATGTAGCCTAACTCAGGTTTGGTGTTTGATCGTCTACCACGTGCTTGCCTCGGTCAGATGTCTCGATATAATACGAAGTGCGCAGCCCGATAGGGCCTCGCTCGGTGAGCACAAACATTGCCAGCATAACAATTATGATTCCACAATAGTCGGAAATTCCTATGCAGCAACGGTGCTAGTACAGACAGGAAAAACTCACTACTACACATCCGCTGCTGTACATGCCGGTTAGCTCAAGAGTCCAAATCTGGCTTCTATCTCTAACTTCTAAACGCATCTACGAAGCGATGTCCTGTTGCGTGTCACTAAATACTGATTGTACGCTCAATCGCTCATTGGCTCTGTTCAGTATCGGGCTCACTTATCGGATCAGGGGCATCAGCCAAGCTTCGGAGGCCCCCACTGTTGAGGCCGTACACGTATGCTGCGCGAATTCTGAGACAAACAAACGATCCTGACCTTGACAAACAAATGGTCACTGTAGGCGTTCAGACGGTCATTTATTCCAGGCCATCACTGGGCCTTCTCACTGCAGCAGACTAGATTAAACCAGCACAGGGACATTTTGAAGTCCAGATTGCCATGGGGATCATTTGATATATCCATTAAACACAGAAACCACATCAGCCAGAAACACACTTGAAGGATGTTTCATGCAGCGACACTCACAAACATCATGGGGCTGCTCTGCACTGCCGACGCAACTAAGCAGTGAGTCACAACCTCCCCCATCTCATCCAGGCAGAGAACAGTGCTAAAACGTTTTCTGCACACTTTCTGCTGACAGACAACAATACACTCAAATGGCAGACGACGCTGAGCAGACCCTGACCAGCCACCCTCCAAATTACCAGGATATCAAGGCCAGACCGGCTACTGGTTGATGATGAGTCTTCCATAACAAACTAACAGGACACAGGATGCCATGACCATGGACAGCACAGACCTGCTTGCAAGCATTGTTACATTGATACATCTACGCTCGCTCCACCATGAGCGGCGTACAGTCAAGGAAGTAGGCGTACTACAGTGAGGGCACCCGCCTCCTGAACACGACCAATATGTCCTGGCTCGTCATATCACCACCTCCAGCCTATCCACCTCACTTTTCAGATCCTACACCATATTCTCCCAGAGGGGGCTTGCAAGCGCCATCAGGACATGGACGGACAATGAATTGCCACAGTCACACGAAGCAGCTAATTGCAGTAAACCATGGGCGACAGCTGCCCCCTCTCTGGCAAGCCACAGTAACCAATGGTGGCTACACCCCCCAACTACACAACGAAAACTATCTACAGATCAACCTGCATGGCCTCACGCCACACAAAGTACACTCGTTCACACAAGATAGCACTCCATGCTATGTCACAAATGTAAGAAGCTGCCGGCTTGACTGCCTAACAGTATCTTCACACTCCACTGCCACTCACTGTGTACCGCTTTACTCTCACTAAAGACATAGACTACAAGTTCACAAGTTCACAAATTCACTTTAGTATACATATGCTCCCTCTTACGCTGGTCGAGGGACCACATCTGCTTACACGGACATCAGGGATCATAGTAGAGGAGTAAACCTGCATCTGACCACTCATCCTGGATGAATATTGTGGATCTTTGAACATAAGAACATGGACACTAACACAGACCCCACTGAAAGGGCAGTTTCACCAAGAACAGATTACGTTGCATGTGCAGGTACCAGATAACTGACACCACGGCTAGTGCCCTACTCAGATCTGAACTTTATCCAATGCACGCCTTGAGATCAGTCCAACAGCTAAACAACAGTACAGGTAACGTATCACCCAGGATCGCTTCCATTTGGAATGCTGGTCAGAGCAAGACAGAGCAGCCTTGGCCATGCCTTGTATGTACTCGGCAGTGCAGCAGATGTAACCCAGCAGCACATCGTCCACAGTTGCTTCTTCTGTTTGGAGAACGGTCATTTCACGTGGCATCCAACCTTAGCTATGACATGCACCACTTTATCAAAATGACCCTGGACATTGTGGCACTCATAGGCCATGCAGCTGTTGTCAGGACCATGACTGGACTACAATAAGCAGCACTGTGGCTGCGTACTGCTTCAGCCTAATGCTTCAACAATCAATGAGGTCAGGTGGTGGGGGCAAGCAGCCAGCTCCCGAGGGAGGGCAGCGTAGGCGCCTAGGCACCAGCAAATGTCTTGTTCACAAAAAAACAATGAGTTGAAGTCGGCGTCCACCATGGGGCTGCCATGGCTCCAGCATGCTTCAGTACTTGCCGATCTTCTTTAGGCACTCGCTGGTGGATGTCTCATAGGACTTGCCATCTTTGAAACTGGTTAGGCCACCATTTGGGAAATACTTGTACCTGTAAAATGAGCAGCACCAGTCCCATCCTCTTAGCACTAAAGCAATCGATTGGCAAGAGATGGCAACAGAGACACCACTAGACTGCAGCTGCATGTGCACAATTAGCTCAGCTTAGCAGTCTGCAAGCCATGCAGCAGCAGCTATGGAACTGTTAGCTATGGAACCACGGCTTAACATATAATTGCATCCCAGAGCAGATGGCAGTTCTGCCTGCTTTAGGTTCACTTCATGCAAACTAACGGCAACGGATAGCCATGAAGCCTGCACCAGCAACTTGCAGCTCTCATGCTGATAGCAGCTCATTCCCAGGCAGCCACAAGTGGCAAGGCTTCCATGTCCTGCTATGGTCAGGTAGATTGGACAGGGAGCAGCAGCTGCAGCTCTTCTGCTCTGACCTTGCAGGATCATAGGCTGAGTCACAGGCTCATGTCATATGCAAGACTGCTTAGCTGCAATTACCCTGATAGAATGCTTCTAGGACTCACCAGTCAAGGCTGTCCTTGCGGTCCTTGGCCTTCTCCAGTGGAGGGAAGTCGCCCTTGGTGGGGGAGCCGTTGTAAGCCCATTGGTCAGGCTCATACCCACAGTCCACCTTCCTGTAGCGGATGCCAATCACTCCCCACTTCTTCTCAGCGAGCTGCAGACAGAATGAAGTGCTTGTTAGGACATTCATGAGCTGGAGCCCATCGCTGAAGCTTGGCTTCCGCAATAGCTTGACAGTGGTGTGTGCAGCATCTGGGCCATGCTGTCGGGGGCTTGTCCAAGTGCTGCAGGTGTACCATTGCTAAACCATTGCCTCCACCATACATCAGGGCATAGTGCATCCGCCAATCCTAAAGCAGGACACAAGCATGTGCAGAACGAAGCAGAGGATCAACTGGCAACTCTCCTCACTCACTGCTGGCTGTGGTGCTCTGTCGTTTTCCATAGGCTGCTGTTTTTGCCACTGTCATGTACATGTCGTCCCAGAAGAGCTCCTGCCAGGTCTCAATTATCTGTTCCAAGCACTTGCCCCTTACATGTTCAGCATGGCTGAAGACAGATCTAACTTCTGCACTGTCAGGCAATATCGAAGTGTGCTTACCTTCTCAAAAGCCCAGACGCTCACGTCAAAATGTGGCATGTCACCACAGCACCAGCGCTTGTTGCTGTAGTAGTTAACTGCAGGGGCAGGTGTCAGTGATCTTGACCACCACACTGCCATCCTTGCAGACACCGTTGCGGTCTAAGTCGGCTCCATAGCCATCCTTCATGCTCTTGCTGCTGCACTGGATCTCATAGCAAGCACCACAGGAGCCACTGAACTCAGAATGTGTGTCTGCAAGTGCAGCAACATTCCAGCCTGTGCTCTGATCAGGCCAGATGTAGTCGTGGGTGCAGCTGCCATCGTGAATGGACCAATGCCAAGGCTCGTCACCCTGCAGATTGAAGGGATTTCAGTCACAGTTGCGTTCTCCTGCAATCTGGGAAGCTCTGCGGACATGTCTCAGTGTAGTTATAACTTACATAGTAGGTGGCCCTGCCCTCTGTCCACGCTCCTGCAGGAACACTGAGCAGCAACACCGCTGCAAACGTCACTGCCACTGTAACATGGAGCGAACTCTTCACCATCTTGGTTTGTAGCGGCACTTGTGGCGTGCACGTGGATTGGGCCCTCGCTTGCGAGTGAGTAGTGTATCAAGCTTCAAAAGAGAGTACAAGTTCGCTTGAATAGGCATACGGGCTATGGAGTTGGCAGCATCACGACAACTTTATAGTGCATGTGAAGCCACCAGAATGAGTGAGCGAGCTGTTTCAGGCCCTTGGTAGGAGGCAACCAGACTGACCATCCATTTCAAACTTAGGTCCCATGTTTTAGAACCATTCTGACCCGCTAACCTTCCGGTTACTGACAGTCTGACTAGTGGGGCACCCGCCGGGCCGGCTAGTCTGATTAAACGGCCGGGCTGGCCTGTACAAGCGTGAGTCATCCAGCAGCCGCGGCCAGCAGTGCGTCATTGCTGGTGGAGTGCTTGGGCCTTGGACCCTGGAATCACTACTGCAAAGCTTGCTTGGGGTTTTATTGGAATGTACTGAAATGTCTGGAGGTTTCAGCCAGCCCGATCAGATTGCTTTGGGGCACCTCACGTTGTAATGTGAAGCTTTTTACAGCAACTGATCCCATATCCGGGATGCGCAGCCTAGTCGGCCTCACTCGTTGAACACAAACACTGCCAGCATACTAACTTCTATTCCACAGTACTTGGAAATTCTTATGCAGCGACCGTTCTAGGAGACATATCACAAACTACTATTACCTGACATCAACATGTAAGCTACATTTCGGTACATGCCGGTTCAAATCAAGCTCCATTTCTGGCTTACATATCTGACTTCTAGACGCTTCACTACAAATTTATGTGCTGTTGCGTGCCACTATATCGCTAAGTAGTGATTGTACGCTCGATCGCTCATTGGCTCGGTTTACTTATAGGTTCAATTGATCACGGGCAGTGCACTCACCGGCCAAGCTTCGATGCCCCCGCTGTTGAGGCCGTAATTGTATGCTGCGCAATTACTGAGACGAACAAACGATCCAACGGACCTATCGACACTTATTTACTTACTCAGTCACAGCTGCACCGCTGGAAGTGCTTCAGGGAGTCAGCTGTCATTAACAGTAACTGACAAACATGAGTACTTTGTTCGTGGCTGCTGTCCTGCCATTTCAAACGACCACACAGACAACAAACTTGCACATACGGCAGCTAGGAGGATAGTAAACTGCCAAACACACCGAGGTCAAACCCCATCTTCTTAGTCCAAGCGAGCCTCAACATGAAAGAGACCACCAGGCCGGCAAGCTGTGCAATGATCTCATACAGTACACGTTCTGACCTTACATGCACTACAGTACCTACTGCCCTAACAGTGACATCCCCTCCATGATCCCATCCAGCAGGGTATTATCCTTACCCTGGAAACTGAAGCCCTCGGGGAGCACTAACCCCTGCCGCCCCTTTGCCAGCCCCCCTGCTGCTGCTGCCAGTAACTCCTCTGCTGTCCGCAATTCATTCCCTGCAGACACCAGCTGGCCCTGATAGTACATCAGAAACATGGGTACCGTACGGAAGCCATAGCGCTTCTGAAGCTCCCTGTTTTCTGAGCCATCCACTTTGTACAGCTGCAGCAACAGCACCAGAGACAAGTAACAATCAGCACCAGCTGTGCAGTGACCTTTCTATATAATATCTATATACCTAAATCCTAAAGCCTAAACTCTAATTCTTGTACAGCTGCAGCAACAGCACCAGAGGCAAATAACAATCAGCACATCTCTTGGATGAAGTCCTGCCACGGGCGTTGCATGGACCAAAAGCTGTGCAGTGATATATTTCATTTAAGAAGATGAGAACCCGGTTGGAGGCATGCTTGGGTGCTCTGGAAGGCTGTGCAGTGGTCAGTCTCTTAACATATAAGCAATGGTGGGAGGCACCTCAGAGGCACTGCAATGGCTGCAAGGATTACCAGATTACCAACCAGCCCAAGAGGGCATCCCTTGGACGTGCTTACTCCAGCTTACCTATTGAAAGGCAAGTCCCCATGGACCCGCAGCAATTGTCTACAATCTGATATTCGGGGGGATCCTTGGGGCATTATGCATTTCTCAACACAGACTGATGGACTATCAGTGTAAAATGACAAGTGTTGGCATGAGCTTACCTGGTTACGCAAAAGGACTTGTTGCAGGCGCACATGGACATGGCCAGCATAAACAACCCATTACATTCACATTGGTATGATACCTAGCCGACGAGCAGAGCTGTGCAACTGAAATGTGCAGCACCCATAACATGACATCAGCCAGTGTGTGACCAGAGCAGAAAAAAGCAGAGACCATCGCCTTGCATGAATTTAATCACTGCACAGCTTTTGGGCCGTGCACAACCCATGACATCATTCCATCAACATGTCATTGGGGGTATGTGTGGAAAGCAGCAATCGAGACAGACGGAGAGGCAGTGAGACCGAGAAACAGCCAGATGCTGCCAGCCCATCCAAGAGACTGAAGCAACTACTGACATGCTGACAGCTGTCAGCACTTTTTAAACCGCATGCCCTGTGACTGGCCAACAACCCATGTACCCTGGGCACCCTTTGAACAAACACCCTCACCTTTATATGTGCTGCATCGCAGCTACTGCTCCTTGCCGCCTGTTGCTCCAAGGTATAAGCAGCCGCTTGCAGCTGACTAGACTCCATACGTGCACACACTGGGTTCCAGTCCGCCAGCACACATATGACAAACAGAACATCTCGTGGGGCCTCAGGGCCAAGCACTTGCTGCTGCAGCTGATTCACTGTTAGCAGCTTCAACCGCTGCCGCCTACAGCAAGCATTGCAGAAGTGTTGCAATGCAGAACCCCAGAGTGAGCCATGAGCAATCAGACAAAGAAGCAAGCCGGAGAAGAGCAGAGGCAGTAAAGCAAGGGGAACACTGCAGGGACAATGTACAGCATGGGCTCCATCTTGCAGCAAGCAACTTATTCCAAGGTCTACACAATGCAGAGGCAGCTGCAGTGTTCACATCATTGTAGGACTTTATTGGGTGCCTATTAGAGTACTGCATACATGGGTGGTGTAATGACTGTGAATGAAATTTCGAATAAAAATGCAGTGTGTGATTAGACACCATTGTATAGCATGTCATTCCACCTCATGCAATCTATCAATGCCCACACCCTCATACCAACAAGCATGGCCTATGCACTGTATCCCTGCTGGTCAAAATTGTCCCCATCTCCCGAGCCTGCCCTGGCCTTGCTGCTGCTGCAGCTGCTGCTGTTCTCGGTCGTCATCCACAATGCCACCGCCTGCAGACTTCTTGCATGCAGAAGCCCTAGACGGCCCCCTCCTCCCACACTTTACTGTGTAGCTCGCTTTCCTTGCCTCTCCCTCCTCGGGAATACCTCCGCTATATGAATGTCCTTCCCACCGTCCCACGACATTAAGAGCCCAAGTATTTGCAGAATCTCTGTCATCCCATGCCTTTCCCACCCAAGCTCATCCGGATGATGATACTTTATGCACTCTCTCCTGCTCCCCCCCCCCCCACCCCCCGGCTCGGCTTACTTGACTGTGTAGCTAGGCTTCCTGGCCTCTTCCTTCCTCCGAAACACCTCTGCTAACTTCTGTTGCCGCTCTGACAACACAGGACTCCCAAGCTCCCCCGAAGTGCTGCTGCTCCACATAGGACTGCTGCTACTGCTACTGCTGCCACCTCTGCTACTGCCCCTGCTACTGCTGCTTCTGCTGGTCTGCAGTGCCTTCAGCCTGGCTTGTGTGACGTCCAACTCATCAATGGTGGCTTTAAGCCCCAGGTCCTGCCGGAGGCTTTTAAGCAGCGTGCTGAGGTTACCTGTCACAGAGCAAAGCACACACTGCAGTTAATGGGTTAATGGGCTTTTAAGTTATGTTCCAAAACAAGTCCACCGCTTGGCCCTGAAGTGGAGTCAAATTGGATCAGAAAGGAAGCCGGATTGGACCTGGATCTCAACAATAACGGACCTTGATTGCACGTATCACACATCAGAACATGATCCAAAAGACTTCCATGACAAGCAGAGATATACGACCTTCTGAGCTATCAGCTAATCGTGAGGGAGAGTGCTACCAGAGAATGGGGGGGGGGGGGTGGGGATGGGGATGGAGGTGGGGGGGGCGGGGGAGAGTGCCAGGGAATGGGGGCGGGTGGGGGTAGGGGGGAGAGAGTGCTACCAGGGAATGGGGGTGGGTGGGGGTGGGGAGGAGAGTGCCAGAGAATGGGGTTGGGTGGGGATGGGGGGGGGAGAACGCTACCAGGGAATGGACTATCACTAGCTCTGCCACGTCTACTCACCAAGGCCTGGTTGCGGTGTAGCCAGGTGGTGTGGTCCCCTGGGAACATACACACTGCCTACATCTTTCATGCGCTTACGTATGCGCTCCACATCCAGCTGTACCTTACCATCTGGGCCCACTGCTGTCTTCTTCTCTAGGTAGCTCCCCTCTTGGCGGCGACGGTACTCCCCTACCTTAACCAGAAAAGGCAATACAAGGCAGTACAATATGCATTCATATTTGCGGCAGTACAGTGCTGATATGATTGCAGCAGCACAACCAGACGTTGCACATTAAACTCTCATACTAATCATATTTCATCTGATCTCTTCATCTGATATCACAGCATATTATATATTATTATCCGGCGTTCCACTTCCCTGCTTGCTGCTGGTCTGCTGCCATCAGGGCAGGTTTTCCCAAGAAGGTTTCAGCTGTCTTGGCAGCACAACTGGCTACGGTTTCATCATATTCCATAGAGTTCTCACCTCAAGTTGTCACGAACAACAGCGACGTAGGACAAAAACAACTTTTATGCAGCAGTGGGGCGGAGCATTACACACCACAACGAAGCAAAACCAGCCGGAGCAGAGCACAGCAAGATAACAGACTATGGCTGCAGCAAGTTTCACTTGGCCATTGCTGGCCCTATGTATGAGAATGGAAGGCCTATGGCACTTCTGCTATCGCATATCTGAGATAGATTACTGCACAGCTTTCGGGCCGTGCAGCGCCCGCGGCATAAGTCCATCCAGTTTGTTAGTTTGTAAAAATCACAAACTCGAGACAAAGCATCGAGACCGCTGGAGAGCCAAGGCTGCCAGACCAATTAAGAGACCGAGGCAATTCGCATATCATGTGAAAGCAGGCAGCTGTGATGCTTGGGGATACGAGGGTGCACTAACAAAGAGCAGCAATGTACATTCCCTCACCTGGAATGTTCGTTGTACTGTTTCACATGTGAATTCAGCAGTGATGTTTTGCTTGTTTATGAAGGTGATGGTCAGCTGGGGGGTGGGCTGACAGCTGCAAGAGAAGAGCCCACATGAAAGTGAGAGGTAGCAAGGATGTCTGAAGATGAATAAAACTCTCTTGTTGATAATGAATGCACTCATGCGTGCATGAATTGTTGGGGACTGATGCAATGGGCGGGGGACAGAGGTGGGGGGAGGGGGAGACAGACCAGATTAGAACATAGTGCAGATGCATACCAGTTCACATTTAAGGAAAGGCAATTTTGGCCAATTTGACAATGCCTTGTCTTTGGTGATGTTATTTAAGGCTATGAATAAGACAGGCAGCAAGTGCGATTATGATACCAGGCTTGCCACGTGGCGTCAAGGAACAGATGTACTGATGACATGATCATGGCACGCAATGGGCTTACATGATGGGCTTGTTACTGCTCCGCGGCCACGGTCCTCGCTCCAAGATGGTCCCTTGTGGATTTGAAACAGACCAGCTGTCTTTGGACACTACCAACCTGTACATGGGGAGCTCAGGGCTTAGCGGTGTCTGGTTCATGTGCAGGGACCTCGCATGGCAAAAAAACGCCTTTTTATCGTACCAGGGATTGCCGCCAGTGTAGTTGACGCCACCGATGCCCTCGTTATCGAAGTTCGCGAGTACCTGTGCACACGACGGAGGAGGATATTTAGGCCTGCGAGTTCGGCTGCATGGAGGCGGAAGCGCTGCTGGGATCGCTTACTTGGAAGCTGTCACTATCTGCCGTGAATGTGTGATAGTAGCCTTGAGGGGTTTTGCAGACTGTCAGCGCGGTGCGGCCTGAAGGGTACCTGCATGGCGGAAAGGTGGGATGATTGCTTGCTACCAAAGAGGAACCTGAAAGCTGTGTGAGAAGCCCGTACAGTATTGTTCCTTCTCCGTTGACGTTCAGCCTGTCCAGTTCTCCATCCATGTTGCCTCAGCTTAGTTCGAGTTCCGGTGATTCAAGCCATGCATGTTTGAGAAGGGTAGCATAAGGGCTACATACAGGCGTTGTGGGCACTGCTGTAGGCTCATCATTTCCATGAACATTCCTTTGTGGGCCATGCGGATGCGTATAAGTGGGCCTTCCATCCACAAGGTTTCATGCCATGGGCAGTACAGTTGTTTAGTCAGGCTGTAGCACCGCCGGTTCACAATCAAACTCTGACGGATGCAACCCAAACGAAGGCGTTTAAGTACCAGCCAAACGTACGCCATGGTCGGAAGACCAGCTCAAATGCCTCTGGGACCAGATACCCCACTCACGCAGCTCCTTGTGGGCTCCGATATCTGATATTCGGACACATTCTTCCGCCTAAAACTCGAAAACCAAAGATGCCGCCCACGCCTAGATAGACACAGGTGTCGTGGATAGCGTGATCCAGGGGTGCATCTTGTGACCGTGGATGCGCAGGCACGCGGTCAGAGTTCCAGTTCGGGTCAAAGACGGAAAGTAGCCCCCGCTCTGTTCGGTTCGTTCTCTACGTTCTCTACGGCTTGTCTTTGCCATCCCTCCCGAGGATTGTTGGCCTCGGGCCTCAGAGTATATTCCACTCACAATATATTCTCCCTTTATAGCATCCGCATGGAGTGGTGACTCCCGTGTCCCGCACCTGGTCCCCATCGGCAAGAAGCTGACGGCAGCAGCACGTGCCAGCCCAGATGCACCTTGCAGCTACATCGGCAGCTATCTTCACCAGGGTCTGGAACTGCCCAATATAGTGCTGCTGATACTACCAAAACCTATACTACAGTTGGTTGCAAAAGTTTTGGCCAATATATGAAATTTGTGTAGGAGATTTCGTGCTCCTGCCAGATGACAAGGGCTCATGTTAATCTCTTGCACATGCAGCTTCTTGATGAGGTCCTTGTTGGCACAAGTGGGTGTAGGATGCATCTGTGTTGTTCTGTGTTGCTTGGCTGCTGAAAAAAGCAGGGGTCTTGCAAGGGAGACAGAGGAGGCACTTTTGCTGCTTTTTAAGGGGGTAAATGCAGAAAACTGCCAGCAGGCACAGGTGCCCTTTCTTTACTGTTTAGGGGCAGTGACATATAGACCAGATGTGAAGCAGGTGCAGGGGTAATGCCAGTTCAATGGCAGGGCAGGTGGGGGTAGGCAGGGCATGCGAGAAGTTGGGGCAAGTGCAAGGCTGAGCTGAGAGGGCAGCCCTCACCCTCCCACAGCCGCTGTGGGAGGGGAACAGATGGGGTGTGGGGCTGGCAACCACAGGAGGGGCAGAGGTGGAAGGGGAGAGGCAGGTCAAAAAAAGGAGGAGGGCTGTGGGAACAGGAAGGAGGCTTGCTGGTCTGCGTCTGCAGGAAGGAGGCTAAGGCTGGCTGGCTGGCTGTTATATAGTATATTATAGGGCACACCCGGGGCGTCTCGCGTGCGAGGCTACTTGTGGTACCACAGTTGGACATACTAACTGCAGCACATTGATGCTCTGCCTGTTTACTTTCTTAAACATAAATGGTTGTAAATCAGGTCTTGCTGCTGCTGCTTAAACCCTATGTTCCGGCCAAAACTTTTGCAGCCAACTGTATTTAGCTACTTCTTTCCCAGTGGATGCCTCGGTTCCTGCTCCTGTTGCTGACTCCGAGTGCTCATACCACTCCTGACGCCCTGTCTGTCCCTCCTACGTTGCTTCATACAGTGGTGTTTTATCGCTGAGGCAGCACAGTCTGGCAATCAATTTGTGCTGTAAGAGCTCCTGTTGGACAGAGCCTTTGTGCCCTGCTGCCTCTCGTTGAGCCTGCCCGGCCTGTGCTGCCGCTGCCAATGGAACATCACTATTGCTCCTGCTGCTCCTCATCTTACGGAGCCCTGCTGCCACTACTGCATCTCCCCTTCTGTCCCCGTGCTGCTGGCATTAGCTGCTGTCGTTGCTGCCGCTGCCCCTGCTGTTGCTGCTTCTCCTGCTGCCAAAGCCATGGCAATGTTGTTTGACATGCTGCTTTTCTTAGGCTCCTGCTACTTGGGCTGCATGCTGCCAATGCGTCACTCCTGCGGCAGGCCCTGCTCCTGTGTTGCCTGGACTGCTAATGTAGCGGTGGATGCTGCCCTGCTCCTTACGCTACTGGCACCAGGGCCGTTGTGTTCTCCCTGCTGCTGCTGCTGCTGCTGCTGCTGTGCCAACAATGACAGTGATTGCTCTCCTGCTGCTGCTGCTGCTGCTCTTGCTGCTACAGCATTCTTTTCTTGCTCTTGCTGCTGCTTTGGTGCTGCTAGTAGTTCATGCTGGTGTTCAATTGAGGTGTGTTGTGGACAACGCCAACAACAAGGGGGTTGAAAATGATAGACACGTATGTAAGAAGTGAGTGCCAGATACACAGAAGACATGGAAGGACAGACCCTGGTTTGCCGACAAAAGGCAGCTAGCTGCAAAGGGGTGGGTGGCTTGAGATGTACAGGAAAAATGCTAAAGGGAAGTTGCAGCTGTAGAAGAGAATCTAAGCAAATGCATGAGATTGGAAGAGGAGAAGGCTGCTACGCTAGACCAAACACAGGTGGACATACAAACAAATGGAGGTGAAGTGGGAAGCGCAAGGGGAGGGGGAGCATCGGATGTACAACTGGTGAGATTATGCCAGAGGGTTTAGTGTTTAGTTCTAAACCCTCTCTTTTTCTTTACTACAACCTATGGCCCAGGATCAAGTGAGGGACATGACATGGTTCACTCACCTCCTGTTATGGTCCTTACGTGGCTCTTGTGGTATTTGTTAGCTCTAAGACTCCTGCTGCACTTTGCCTAGGGCCAGTTTACTGCACATTTATACCTGCTTGGACCTGATTAGATTGGTTCAAATTGGTGGTGTTCAAGGGTTCATGGTCCTATTTGTGTTAGTGCCTTTGCAACCCCTGTGATGAACTGTGGCACCGCCGCGTGTGCTCAAGGGCTGGCCAATGCAAGATTTGCAGAGATGCACACACAATGGACACCATGCGGTCGCGTGGTGCCCCGGCATCATGCCCATGGTTCAAGACAAGCACAACACAGCAGTGCACATCATCACCAAGGCGATCGCGAGTGGCGACCGTGGGGCTGATAGCATTGGTTACAATGATGGAGGAAATAACATAACATAACATAACAAACATTTAAGGTGTGGCAACCGCAAAGGGCTGCTAGGTCTGCCAAACGGGCACGCTCAGGTGCAGCGCACTTTCACAAGACCATTGGTAACATCCCGGCTGACCTGCTTTCCCAAGCACAGCTGAAGACAGCAGGCTCCCGGCCAGACATTGTCCTTCATTGACGGAAATTGGTGAAAAGGACCGGGAGGGTCCATGGATTAGATCCCAGGCCAGCATTGCGCTAATTGAGGTCAAGTACAGTAGGGACACAGATCCCAGCAGGACCTAACAAGATCCATATCAACAGCAGGAGCGTTTATATCAACTATTGCGACGACAGCACCCGCCCGTCAGCCATAATAGAAAGGAAGCCCATCATTTTGGGAGTTGCAGGAGCAGTGTATGCAGAAGCTACGCTGAGGCAGTTGGAGTCCCTTGGAGTGAAAGGGAACCTGTTACGAAGCTGCATAGCAAATTGCAAAGACATGCCATTCAAAGTCTCCATAGTGCAATCTGGAAAGCATGACAGGAAAGTATCAGGAAGAAACAGGTCAATCCAAAATAGGGCCCCGGTGGAGGGGCATATCAATCTGGGTGGGGGTGGGGGGGACGAAAGGGATCAGGGCGGGGGAGCTAGGAGGGCACAGAAGCGTGGAGAAGGGTAGGGCAGGCGAGGCCACCCCTTCTGGGAGGACATGGTGTAGGAATTGAAAGGTGAGGTGGATGGGCTGGAGGTGGTGATCACGAGCCAGGACATGTTGGTCGTGTTCAGGAGGCAGGTGCCCTTACTGTAGTAAGCCCACTTCCTTAATTGTACGCCGCTCGTGGTGGAGCGAGCGTAGATGTAACACACACAGAGTGGGATACGTACCTAAACCCTAAACCCTAGCCTAGAGTTCGTGGTCAGAATTTCATTAGTATTCACAATGTTGGCAAGTTTTATTGCTTATACCTGACAACTAAGCCTGGATTTGAGGCTGGAGTAATTGAAGGCTGATTTGTCGGAACTAATTGCTGACTCACGTGTCGAACATGCGATTAACATGCGACCAACATGCGATCAACATGCGATCAACATGCGCATGCGACCAACCGCCTCTGACAACATTGATTACACGACTTTGGCCCGCCCCGATGGACTCAGTGCGCAGCCCAAATTGTACACATGCTGAAGCTCTGCTAGTTAATGCTCAATCCAGGCGTAATTGCCTCGAGAAGATGAGGAGAGAGGGTGCGTTGCGTGGCATACTCCGGACTACAGTCAGAGTGGCCGGCAGTCCGCCTCACCGCAGGGGCCACAACGCGTCCTGTAAGCTGCCAACTCGCGTGCAGAATGGTTTATGTGTGAACATACTACATATATTTCGTGCCACCTAGTCTCTGGAGCTGCTCTTGCTCAGCACACTTTTCCGGTTGCCACCGCATCGCGTCATTCGGAACGGACTAGGTTGGACAAGTCATCACTTCCAAATTGTAGTTCGGTGGACAGCCATATCAAAGGAAATGAGTGCAACCAATGACGAATACAATAGGTTGTCTGCGTATCCATCTATCTGCCCCTGAATAGTACACTTGATAGTTCATCTTGAGCCCCCAAACACAAAGAATCCCCACCTCTTGACATACTGTCCCTTGTAAATACATTTTGCCTGCGGGCCTGAACAACGACATCACCATGAATGGCCCAGGGCTGTCCATCATTATGTGCCTTTGGTCAATTAATAATCAATTAATATTCACCCCACTGGTCCAGGTGCAGCCACGTCATTGACAATACATGTTCTAAGAAGGCAGCTCAAGGCTTTAGCATGCATGCACAGCAACTATACACATATCCAGGATACACTCCCCCCTCCCGGCACTAACCTTCTCTCAAACTTCCCCAGCCTGCTGTGCAAGTGCCTTCTTGTTCCCAGGTGCGGCAACCGCAAAAGGGCTGCTAGGTCAGCCAAACACACCATCGGATGGATAAAACAAGGGATTCCACACCACCAACCAAGAGGAACACCCAAGCATACAGCCAACTTATCCAAAGCTCCGCCAAATAAGCTATGCAGAGTCTTGACCAAGAGAATTCAGTGCCATGGAGCAAACCAGCAAGCAACAAGCCGAGAGGGACATGCCTGCTGTGCCATGTGGAGGACAGCTATTAAAAGGCAGCAGAATGCCTGCATAATTAGCTCCAACATAATTACATCAGGGCTACATCAGGCCTGCTCCCTTGCCCTCCCTGTTTCCTGATTACCAATTACCAATATGGCCCCGTCAAAGTGGGCCGCAGGTGGGGCAGCGCCACTTACAAAGAGCCAACTTCAGCTTCAACGGCATACTCAAGTTCCTGTCCAAAACTGACACAATGGCTGCCACCAGCCCACCCTAGATCCCGCCCTTGCTAGCTAATATATGTCAGGCCAGCCCATTTTGACTTGCCATGTGCTGATCAGTTGATCCAGTCAACAGCAAGCCAAGCAGTTTAATGCCTTCCAGCACTCCCTGCCCGCACCTTCCCCATGTGCTGGATCCTCCCCCCCAGCCCGCCCCCCCTACACAGTAACCGCAGCGGTCTCTTCAGATTACGATTATGACATGGCCAACATTACATCAGCTGTTATGGTGATGAGAGTGACCTAAAGCAGCTGCCACCACATGCATCAATCAATCAACCAATAAAAACGCAAATCGATCCAGCTAAGCCAAAAGGTCACTCAAGACCATGCAGCACAAGACCCCTGATGCCTGGTAAATGCCTGGTCAGGCGTCACACAACCCCATGCCAGCCAACCATATGGAGACCCCCCGTACAGGCCAACACTAGACCACATGCATACCACTTTCTAGTCTCATCTCTTCATTCATCATTCATGTAAGAGATCTCAAGCATACCCCTAGTCAGCCATCCCCACTTCATCACCAATAGGATTGTTCAAGATAGACAGGACAAACCAGGACTACATGCAGAACTGCTCAGTGCAGGAAAGGGGTGCATTACTAGTAAATGGTATAGTGGCAACAGAAGGGTGATAAATATATTAAACCATGTGGCCAATATTATATGATGTGCCAAAAGGGCAAGCACCTACCTACCCGCTTTGCCAAAAACAATCATCAGTGCACAACTGCTGCATTCAAATCAATTACATGCACCAAACGAGACACTGACGTCTGCATATACCGTAGTCCTTAGCAGCTCGACGTGCAACTACTGTGCAGGAGCCGGGTCTGCCTAAGACTTCAGCTGACGCATTTGGCTGTGCCACTTATATGTAGGACAGCAGAACGCCTGCATGATAACTACTAGCTCCAACATACTACATGTGTCACAGTGACGAAAGGATGCTGTGGCAACAGAGCAGATCATGCAGCCATGGATGGCAGAGCTGTGACATTCTGTGGGAACTGCTGACTTTGAGACAGCAGCAAAAAATCCCAGTAACACAGAGAGCTAGACTTTCACAGCAACTATTAACCTCGTCCCAGCACAGCCCAACACCCATTAAGTGCAAAAGACGACAGCAACAATACCTTGACTCAATAGTATTAGGGTTTAGGGTTTCACCTAAACCCTAGTAATTGAGACTCAACACCCCTTCAGCCCAGTAGCCATAGTTATGGTGTATAAGACCGATTCCACCTCACATGTGCGGTACGCAACTTTGTTTGTTGTGCGTGCTGTATGTGTTCTTATGGTCATCCATAGTGAACAAGGACTGCACGCACAAAACCATCAAGTTGCCCACTCACACACATCGCTATCCTCACTGCAAAGCTGGAAACAGAAGGCATCATTTCAAGCAACACACCAGCTCTTACACATCTTTGCTATACTCTGCAATTCAATAAAGAGCATCAACGGCTCGTATCATTTTCAAACCAGGCTACTCAGGTGCCCACCAAGCTCTAAACAGAGCCCATGGCTCTAAGACCTTCTTCCTTATCGTTAAGGTAGGGGTCACGAGGCGCCATCCTAGCCTCTGTTGGCTCTTGGTTTACTTACACGGGCTAGGACTGCACTAGCGAGGCTCTGCCCAATATTGCAGTCCCCCGGCAGCTAGTGCCATAGCTCTCCTTCTTCTTCAGGGCCCCCCCACGCTTCTCAACCCTGGGTAGGTGTGGGTTTAGGGTTTAAGGTTTTAGGGTTTAGGCAAGCAACCTAAAGCACTAACTGAGGTCATGGCTCCAGGCCCTAGCTCAATACATCCCACCGCTCAAGCCCGACCATGCCCATTAAACCCTAGGCCCCAGGGGTCAAGCTGAACCACCTTGAGAAGCAGCACAAGTTCTTTGGCTGATGTGCAACTAACCCCCCAGCTTGAGCTAGCTGCCCTAGTTTGGTGCTTCGCCAGGTCTCTGTTGCTTTCTCATACCCTCGAAGCACAGTAGGTACCCTCAACCCTTACCCTAAACCCTAACCCTAATCACTTCACATAGGAGCGTAGCACTAGCTGCAACCTGGGTTGGCTTGCTCCCGCTGCTGCTGGTGATCAGTCTCGAGGTCCTCCCATGCTGACGGCGCCAGATCCTATTCCTAAATCTAGGGTTTAGGGTAAACCATAAAACCTAACAGCTAGCTGGTTTGCTTGGTGCTTGCCCACAGCTCTGTTGCTTACCCATGTTTTGAGCAGCAGCAGCTGCAACCTGGCTCGCAGGCTCCTGCTCCTCCTGCTGCTAGTCTTAATTGATGGCTGAGGCACAGCCCCGCCCCAAGAGCCAACCCCCACTAACATGCTAAACCCTAAACTCCTCGAACCCTAAACCCTATACTAGGGCTGGACCATGGTATAGAGCCCATAGCCCTATTAAGTATGCTTGGGGTGCCCTTTTAATTTTTTTAATCTACTGTGCCATAGCCTGGCTGGTTCCCCCACCAAGGCAAATCTCGTACGATGAGCCATCATCTACCAAATGCTGAATCAAGCCCTGAGTGCTGAACCCTAAACCCTAAAATCTACCAGCATGCTGAGCCATGCAGAACCTTACTGTGCCATAGCCCGGCTGGTTCCGCCACCATCTACTACCAAGGTGGATCCCGTGCAATACTCAGAAGCATGAGACGCAAAGAAGAGGATAGGACCTGCAGCAGGAGCAGCAGTAAGAGCAGAAGTAAGAGCAAAGGACATACTAGTGAGGGAACGATTCTCTGAACTCTGCTTGTGTCTTCCAGCTCAAACAAGAATACGAACGTCTTGCACCAAGCACCGGCCAGAAGGGCTTAAATGTGATAACAACCTGACATCGCCTACAACAAAACCCGTACTGCCCTGCAACGCCTGGGGTTTTGGGTTCTCACCAGGCCGGCACGTTGGGTGCACAAAAATCTGGGGCAGGGCTCCCCCTTTGTCCACAAGTAGTGCACCGTTGACAAGAGGGCAGGCAGGGTAGATACACAAAATAATTAAATGTGCAGCCAAGCTGCTGGTGAAATTTCCGCACACACATTCTTTCTTACCCTTGACAGGAGATGGGTGCCCACCTTCAACCCTGAACCCTAACATATTGGTGCTTGTCTGTAGGTCTAACTAGACGCAGGCTCAGGCTGCTGGGGTATTAGGGTTCAGGGTTTAGGGTTCAAGGCTTAGGTTTTGCTTCATCCCACTGACCCTTAAACCCTTCAACCATTCCTGGATGCATTGCAGGGTGGATATGACTCCCTGCATCTGGTTCGGCCAGGACATCCACTAGCCTCATGTTCAAATTCCTTGAATAAAAATTATCAAAAATAGAATAATCATGAGTATCATCAGTGAATAGAAAACTCATGAGTATCATGAGTTTTGAATACAGAGTCCTTACATGGCCCCAGCTTCAGAGCCCAGGCCACAACCCTCACCGAAGATGATTTGGTCTCGTTATCGCCTGTCGGACTGGGGTTTAGCTCTTGCATCTATTTGTCCTTTTCAATACTCACCTACTATGTCTTCAGGTTCAGCCAGTCGTCCAAGAGGGATGCGCTCCAAGATGTACGCTAACTTCTCAGGGTTGCTCTGCGGGAGATAATCAACAAAAGCAACAGCAGGGTGTTCAGCACCATTGTAACACTGGCGCTAGCAGCAGCAGCAACAGCAACAGCAGCAGCAGCAGCAGCCACAGTAGTAGCAGCAGTAAAGGAGAGAGCGTCTGGATTAAAAGCAGCAGGGAGGAGCAGTGGCAGCACTCCATTAAACAATATTTGCTATCATTATACACCCTGTGATGTCTCACTCAGAGCTAAATATATACTAAAAAACATATAATTGTTATCATTCGTTATTTATCTATTATTCCCTCTGAATTGTGCAAGGGGGTAATGGCAGGGGGATACCTTACGACGATTCGGTCTCGCTATCGCCTTTTGGATTGTGGTTTAGCTCTTGCATTTATTCGTCCTTTTCTACCCTATGAGAGGGGAGCCTTTCCCCCTTCTGACTTCCTGATAGAATCATTTACTGCCCTCCCCCCGCCCCTCCCATAAAACCCCACCAGGGGTTGCTCGTCTTTTGGAAAATGAGGAGATGTTTGCAAAAGAAGTACTGACATGTAGGCATAGCACATACATTGTTAAATAAACAATTACAAACTCTGCCCTTTCCCCCTCTTATCCTGTTGCACCCTGCTGTTTTCTTTAAAAATGGAAGCTTTGGGCCTATGGAACTCACGCTATGACATACCATGGATTATAATTGAGAATAACTATGGTATATCATGTGATTACTCACCAGAATCTTTGTTGTGAAGGGTGTGTTGATTGCTCCAGGCAGCACTACATTTACATTGATTCGATCAGGCGCCCTGCAGTACAACCAACCCATCAATTAATGATTGCATGAGTCTATCCATCTAATTACCAACCAATCAATCACTCAGTGATCCAAAGCTGCCTTTGCACTACAGTCCAAAAAATGAACGGTTAGCAATTTGCATTTTGCTCTGAGGTTGGAAACGGCTAATCAAAGCAGGGGAGAGTGCGGACAAGGCCATGAGGGTCTATCATGCACTGCTGGAATGGAATAAAGCAGGGTTGTAACATGCAACCCTTAGCCATTCGCATTGTGCCGCTTGGTTTGCAAGAATCGGAGCCCATGCAAAAGTGGACCATCTGCATTACTAGGTAATACATACTAGGTAATTACTAAAATAAAAATAAATCAATAACAAATAATACTACTTTGATTCAAAAACAATTTCCATACCCACAGGCCCAAAGCTTGAGCTGTGACGAAGAGATCAATGCCCTGAATCTTATCATTACATTTCATGATATGCCATAGCCAAAAAGTGCCATAGGCCCCGCACCTCCAGCTGTCACAAAGAACAGCGAGGTGGAATAATGCGCTGAATCTTACCATGCCAAGGCCAGAGATTTAGCCAGAGGTATAAGGGCCCCTTTAGATGCACAGTAGGCAGCTTGGGGGCCATAGCCAGTCATACCTACATTCCAAACACATAACCCAAGGGTAAGAGGTTTTCAACATTTTTGAGCCGGTTGCCATTGCCATTGTAAAGAAGAAGAAGAAGAGCCACGTTGAGCTGGTTGGGCAGCTGCAGGAGGCAAAGCCTCTGCTGCAGTTCCAGGCCCTGCAATCCAAGGCGAAAGCAATGGAAGTTTTCAATGTGCTGTATGTGTGCAAAGCAGCCAGTCCTCCTCCCTCCCAGCCCCCCTGCTGCAGTTAAACTGCATCAAGACCCCCCCCCTGCATCCTTTGCTTTCCCTTCTTACACCACTCTCACGACACTTGCCACTTCACCTTCAACATTTTTACATGTTCCAGCTGCTCCTGTCGCATTTCTGTCCATATGTTTCATCTCCCCCTTTGACAAGCTGTGGGAATACCCAAGTGTTTACCACGATGAAGTCCCAACTACTATCACTCGTTCCCTTAGAAGAGCTGTCTCTTGCGTTACGGCCCTCCCTCCCCATCAACAGGCCCCTTTGCTTCTGCCCCCCCCCCCCCATATCCGCTTATAACGGTTTTGGATTGCCTGTCACCTCTGCCTTGCCCCCTATCACCCCTACCTGCCATATCTCTCATTTTGACCACCTTCTTGCCCATTTCATGCTTTTCTGTGAAAAGGTGAGCAGTGCGTGCTTCTCTACTCGTTGCTTCCAAAAATATCCCCTTTGCAGGTCACCTTCCATCTCCTCCCCCACTAAAAAGCCCGCTCTATCAAGCCCATGTTCCATGTTACCCCCCTCCTCACCTCCCTAGATCCCTTGGCTAGCCACCACAGAACCCACCAACATCCCTTCCCTGCCGATCTCCTCCTTCTCCTTTCCATCACCCCTCCCACCTCCCTTTTCTAACCCACCAGCCCCGCCCCCCCGCCCACCACCACCCCCACTCCCGCCCACCAAAACCTCCTCTCCCGCCCACCTGCCCCCCTCCCCCCCCCCTCCCACTACCGCCCCCCTCCCCGCCCCTCCCTGCCCTCCACCTCCTCTTCCCCCTCCCCCCACCTGCCACGCTGCTCATGATGACCACCTTCCCCTCCTGTCCCTCCCACCAGCCCTCCCCCATTCTCCTCTCCCTTCCTCCCCCCCCCCCACCTCATCCTTCCACCCTCCCCACCTACTTCCTTTTCCACCTTCCCCCCCTCCTCCCTACCTGCCACACTGCTCATAATGACCACCTTCCCCTCCACCTCCTCTCCCACCAGCCCCCGCCCCCTCTCTGACCGCCCTCCAACCCGCCCCTTCCTGCCCACCGCCCCCCTCCTCTCCCCTCTCTCCCCCCTCCCCTCCTCCTCCCCTCCCCAATCCCCTCCACCTCCCCCCTCCTCCCTACCTGCCACACTGCTTATGATGACCACCTTCCCCTTCTCACCCTCCCACCAGCCCTCCCCTCCCCACCCACAGCCCCTCCCCCTTTCCCACTACCCCCCTCCTCCTCCCCTCCCCCCCCTCCCCCTCCTAACCCTCACCGCTCCCCCCCCCCCACCTGCCACGCTGCTCATAATGACCACCTTCCCCCCAGCTTCACTTTTCTTCAGCAGGGGATATGCAGCGCGAGCACAATGAAACACCCCATCCAGATTTGTGTCCATAATGTTCCTCCAGTTCTCTTCTGACGTCTCTTGGGGCAAAGCCATCTCACCCAATATACCAGCATTGGCCACAAGCACATCCAACACACCAAACTCTCTGCAGATATACAGCAAGGGTACCGTATTTAAAGACGGCCTTGAAGGTACAAGGGATTAGCTTTATTTTTTCCCCACCTTGCTGTTCTTTGTGACAGCTTGAGGTGCGGGGCCTCTGGCACTTTCTGCTATGGCATACCATGAAATCTAAACAATATAGGGTTTAGGGTTTAGCAATCCTGGCATTGGCCACAAGCACATCTAACACACCAAAAGCTCTGCAAACACACAGCAGGGGTGTGTGGATATACAGCGTGCCTTGAAGGTATCTGGGTTTAGATTAAGGGTCTAGGCTCTAGGGTTTAGCAATCCGGGCATCGGCCACAAGCACATCTAGAACACCAAACTCTCTGCAAATGCACAGCAAGGCTGTGCGTATTCACACGGTCCACGAAGGTATCACGGTTCAAATTTAGGGTTTAAGAATCCCGGCAGTCGCCATAAGCGCATGCAACACTCCATGCGGATTCTAGTAGAAAGCATTGAATAGGAGATGCAGTCCTGGTGTAACAGCTTCTCCAGTAGAGAGGGGAAGACCTGAAGGGAGCCATGCATTGAAAATGTGAGCTATGCAATGGCAGGCCTTCCTGTAGTGAACTAACCTAGCCCCCAAAGCCCTGCATTGTGCTTGCTTGAGTTTGTCAGTGATAAGTTTGCATGGCTGCAGAAGGCAGAGAGCCATCCATACAATTAAAGCCTCTGCATCTGCCTTGAATTCAATGTGGTGCCAATGCATCGAGTGGGTAGTAATCCAGGCTGCTTGCTGCCTTCCTTGCTGTTGCATTGTAAATTGAAGTGGCATAGTACGAAAGCTTCTTTAAGAGGGCTGAAAGTAATCAAAATAGCTCACTTCTCGATGTTCTTGAATGCTGCATCCACAGATGTTCTGTCTCTGACGTCACAAGGTAGAGCTAAGACGTTGCGCCCCAGACCCTTGATGGTAGAAACCAGGTCTTTGCATGCTTTGACACGATCTTCGTTTACGTCGGAGATGACCACGTCAGCACCGGACCTGCGATGTGCGGACAGCAAAGTGGTTGACCATCTGCTCTCCAGGAATTCTAGCAGAGTTTGTAGTGCCTAGTGACGGTTTATGGCTAATGGTGCCGAATTGCAGTATTAATCAGGCGTTAAGCGTCGGGATTGAGTTTCAGAAGCATGGGCAGGGTACATTTGCTTGCTGAAGGCAACGTGATGGCTGTCCATAATCAAAGTGGCTGTTTCGGAGAGTACGGATCTGCCGTACCTTGCAAATGCCAAAGCGGTCCTTGAACCCAGGCCGCCTGCAGCTCCGGAAACAAAAGCAACTTTCCCTTCGAAGTTGAACATCCTGCCAAGGTGCTCGAGGACCTCTTGATGGCTTGTTCGTGTTGGAGGCACCACAGCGTAACTCCTGTCATGTCGTGCAAACGCAGCTGCTGCTGATGCACTTGATGCCAATTTCACAAACTGGCTGATACCACCAGCAGTCAATGCCCGCGGGAAAGCCGCGGAAGCGAGGCTTTTCAGCATCAGGTGCGAATGTTCACAGTAGACGGAGAGCTTGGGGCGATTCTCTGTGTTCGAGTTGCTGATAGGCAGTACGACAGGCTGAGATGATGGGGCAAGGGTGGCACTGTATGCACCGCTGCTATGATACGGACTAGGCTTCCGGGGGCCTCAGAAAAGGGCCGGTGAATGGGTTGCACGTCACCATTCCGACAGTTTTCAAACCAGGGAATTGCAAGCACCGAAACCAGCCAATACAACTGAGTTTTGTTGTATTGGCTTCAATGTGCAGTTCATTGGCAAGCTCAAGGCCAGTCCCAGTAATTGCTGTGTGAAAAAAAGCCACCAGCACCACCGCTTCGAGGCGATCCCATTTGTATCGACAGAACCGGCATGGCTCAGGTGCTGAAGAAGGCTGTGCACTGTCGCCAGTGCCAGCTTCCAAGTAACAGAAAAGCATTGCCTTTCACATCCCGTCGGCCACATGCAATCTCAAGGCATGCGGTCCTCTCTAGTGGCGAGACGAGTTCCGTCAGGCCGGAGATCATGCGTCTTCCTGCAGGTGTCGCAAGAATCTTACACTCCTGCAGCCACATCACAGCGTGCAGCCTTACTCATACGACTCACTCCTTGCAGATGCAGTAAGCCAGATAAGAAGCAGGCTCATGGCTGCCGCAACAGCAGCGCTCATGCTATGCAGTCCAGCCAGTGCGTTCGGCCCCGTCAGCGTCAAATTGGAGGACATTAGCATCACTAGAACAGAATGCGGAGGTACGTGAGCGAGGCCAGCTGGCTACTCCGTCTTGTCGCCCGCATGTGGGCCCATGCATTCCTACTCGCCAGTGAGCTGCATCCTTCTCCAGTACCCAATCTCCAACTGCTGCTGTGTCTTCTATGTTGCAGCTGGGATAGCCACAGTTGGAGGAATCACCTTCTCAGGATCCACGCAAGCAGCAGCATGCTTGGACATATCAGCACAGGCTCAGAATGCCTCAGGCAAGCCACTGTACAACGCAGATGTTTTTGGCCGTGTATACGATGCCAACGGAGAAGCCGCCATAGACGACGTGAGTGGCCCTAGCTTCACATACGTTATTGTTATCATATTTCATGATATGCCGTAGCAAAAAGTGCCATAGGCCCCGCACCTCAAGCTGTCACATACGCCCTACCCATTAAGATTTTGTTCGGAAGCTACGGAAATGAAAGCCAGCATGTCATAGCGTGCGGGATCGATGGCACTTCTGCTATGGCATGTCTTGAAGTGTAATGATAGTAGTAGCCGTCCGTGTTGGGAGTGAAGGTTTTGTGGAAGAGCAGCATGCAGCTTTATTTCAACTTGGGGATTGTGTGCAGTGACTGGGACAGCAGCAGTGCTGGCGCAGGAATGAGCGCCATATGTGTTATTACATTTCATGATTTGCCATAGCAAAAAGTGCCATAGGCCCCGCACCTCAAGCCGTTGTAAAAAGCAGCGAGGTGGAACAGAATACGGGTTGTTGTCGGCATGCAACCATAATAATGCCTAAACATGAGGTCCAGCAGCTAGGTCAGAAGCACCCAAGACCTCACTGCCCCAATGGGGGCCGGGTAAGAGCCTGCCTCCTACTTAGGAAAACAAGGAGGGCTTGTAAGCCCAGCCGCAAGCAATTGTTGGAAACGAACCCCTTATATACCAGTAGACATGCTTTTTGCTCCGGACTGAAGACACTCTCTGACTTATTCATGTGGCTGCCTGTTGCAGACAGAGAACATCCGCATTGCTTACATAGATGAGATCCAGCCAGGCAGCAGTACAGTGCACTTCAAGCTATTTGTACCGCTGGAGCAGTACAACCTGGGGCCTCTCAAGCTAAAGTCCTTCAAGGTGAGCATGGTCCTTGTCTGGAGGTTGGTACAGGTAATAAAAGCAGGGGAGGGTGCGGATGAGGATAGCAGGGTCTGTCATGCAGTGCTGAAAGCAAGAAAAGCAGGGTGCAGCGAACAAATCAGGTTGCAACCACATGGATCCTTTGGATCCCCTGTATGTGAGTCCCTTGAATCCCTTGGATCCCTTGTAACCATAGACACCAACTTCAAGCTACCTCACTGCTTCCACAGCTTGTTCTGGTTTAGGTGGTGAGCTGCTATTAGTAGACAAACAAGATATATGTGCTTCTTTATTCCCTGCAGGCCACTAGCTTTCCTGGCGATTTGCTTCCTGTAGTGCCTCTTGTAAACTCTGATTGGCCTATAGGGGTTAGGGTTTTAGGGGTTAGACCTGGCGTGAGGGTTTTACGGGTTAAAGTTGGCGTGGGGGTTTCAGGGGTTAAACTTGGCGTGAGGGTTTAGGGGTTAAACTTGGCGTAAGGGTGTGAGAGAGGAGGCACAGGCGTACCTCTTATACACTCTGACCTCGAACAGTTGCTAACTAGCTTTTGTCCCTGCTTTTGCTTGATTCGTCCAACTTATAAATTGGCAGCATAATTTAATTTTTTTTCCATTTATTTAAAAAAGATTACTTTCATATAAAAAGGATCTTACTAATAGAGAAAAAGTTGTGTTTGAAAAGCCTATATTATTAGATAAAACAATGGAAGATAATTGTGATCATTTCCTTGGCTTTGTTCGCTGCAGGCCTCTGGGTTTCCTGGTAAGATGCTCCCTGGTCAGGGCAGTGGCCTCATTGGTGCGGTACAGAATGAAGACTGTGACATCACTGGTGACTGTGATGATATTGCAGCTGAAGCTATGATCAGATGACCCGGCACTAGTGAGTGATCGATCACAGATCACATATAATCGATTGGTCCCAATGAAAGTGGGGATGCCAGTGGGGGACCCACAAGGAGCCAACTCCTTAGGCTCCAACGGCACACTCAACTCAGTCACAGGAAGCTTCTTCATTAGATGAGATTGGTTGCTGGTGCATTCCTTTTGTTTGTGAGCATCCAGGTGTGAACTAGAGGAGCTGGTGTCAAGTTAAGAAACCAAGGGACCTGGCATGTGTCCAATAGCCCCTCGGCATCCCTTGCTTGCAATGAAACCACCATGTGGCAGGCACAGAAGGTAATTGGCAGCTAGACATCAGTATATGTGGTAACACGATCTTCAGAAGATGGTGATACCACACCCACTGATGTCTAGCTGCCAGTTACCCTCTCCCGGCCTGCCACAGGGGCCCACCAGGCATGCTCCAATTGCATAGTGACTTGCCCATGTGCAGCTTTCTGTTGAAGTTCCCTAGATGGATACATGATCGTATATCACTCCAGGTAGTTGAAGTTGGTCGAGTGGTCTGGAATCCATTGTTTTTGGATCCATGCGATGATGTGTTTGCCTGTGGGGCATGCCGATCCATTGCTTGTCTGAAGGAGCTGGTGTTAGAAGTTGAGAAACCAAGGGACCTGGCATGTGTCCAATAGGCCGTCTGCATGTGCTAGGGGATTTAGGGTCCACTCAATCATGAACATCGTAGTGCTCATATACAGATGGAATATGGGGTACAAGCCATTTGTTTGGCTTACATGTCACCTGCGTGGGTGCCTTTGTGCAAGATTGTACCTCCGCCCCACAGGGCCTGCTTAATACCTGCTTCTGGGCTGTCAGCATTCTTGCTTTGAGTTTAAAGAGATGTTACTGTTTGATCCTGGGGAGTTTGGTTGTTTTGACCTAACTGCCTTGGTGCAGCCACGCCTTCACTTTTTAGCTTAATGTCTGTTTCATTGTTTGTTTACTCTGCAGCAGGCCGAGTGGAGCTCAGTCAGGGCACGTGGGGTGTGAGCATGTGCCCTTAGTCTTTGCGGGCTGGGAGCTGCCTTTTAGCAAAGTTTGACCTCAAAGAGCATGTGCTTTGAAGCTGGGTTCCAGCCCTTAGGAGTGTCATCTCACGATGCCGTGTGTGTGAATTAAGGGCACATGCTGCTGCTTGATTGGCCCCAGTGGATACGATAGTCTGCTGTATGCAGCAATATGAGGTGGTTCAAGATCCATCCGTAACACCGAGCAGCCAAGTCAGCAGCATGGGTCCTATGTTGAGTTTTGTCCCAAGGAAGGCACTGGGGCTGTCGTGCAGTATTCAGTGCAACTCCGCTGTCTAAGTACCTGTCTCCATTGATAAGGTTAAGCACTCTGTCTTGGGGCTGTCATTTTTGCCGGTTAGCAGGGCCGATATGGCATTTTTTTTATGGCATCAAACTGTCTTGTACGAGAAGTGCACTTCTCGTACGTTACCACGTGGTGTAACGGCAACATACTGCTGCCATGCATGCACAATGCAAATCTGACCAGGCGAAGTACTGGATGCCAACATTGATTACGATTACATCATGGCCCCTCAAAGGGGGTGCCCGTACGGAGCCAACCTAGGCTCCATGGGCAGAAATACTGGCGGAACCTGGTCCTTCAGAAGTGACTGCCTCAGCAGTATTGCATAACAGGCGGCTGCCCCTGCCAGCAATGCGACATCTCAGCGTCTCAACACGTTAAGAACCTATGCCCATGGCCCCTGACCTTCGGCAATGTCAAATCTCAAGTCCCTATTATTATTACATTTCATGATATGCCATAGCAATAAGTGCCATAGGCCCCGCACCTCAAGCTGTCACAAAGAGCAGCGAGGTGGAACAGAATACGGGTAAACTTCGACATGTATGACAATATATGCATGCCTAAACATGAGGTCCAGCAGCTAGGTCAAAATCACCCAAAACCTCCACTGCCCCAATGGGGGTAAGAGCCTCCCTCCTACTTGAGAAAGCAAGGAGGGCTTGTAAGCCCGGGTGCAAGCAATAGTTGGTAACAAACCCCGTATTCTGTTCCACCTCGCTGCTCTTTGTGACAGCTTGAGGTGCGGGGCCTATGGCACTTATTGCTATGGCATATCATGAAATGTAATAATAATAATAACAAACCCCATTGGTTGGACCTCATGCCACATCAGAAGGGTGAGCATAAGCATTCCTAATCTTCCAAGCAGCTGCAACATATTTAGCTATACACTTAAATGCATGCTTGAAAGGGCCATATACTAAGCCAGACTCCTCATCGACGTCTACACCCCAGAACTCTTCATTAAGCATGCTATGCAGCTTCTCCTCATCAGATTTGCCATCATCAGATTTGCCATCTCAAGTCCCAAACATCAATTAACAGTTATCAAATGACCCCGTCAAAGCGGGGCGCCAATGGGGGCAGCGCCGCCCACAAGGATGGAGCCAACTCCTTACCTCCCCAAAAAGAAAAGGAGCCAACTTAGGCTCCAACGGCAGACTCAAGTTCCTGCCCAAGGCTGACACAAGGCAAACATCATTGCCTTCCTCAGTGCCCTCAATCATGTACCACCTCCAAGCATCAGCCTACCCGGCAGATTGTCAACCCTTAGTCTCACACCGGTAACCCTCTGCTCTTATGTGAGGTCCTTGTATTGTGGCCCTCGAACTGCATTGTCCGGGCCTCTCTTAAAATTGGTCTAAGAATTTTAAAATCGTTACGTGGGTATTGCCCAAAACACCCGGGACGCCAGCCACATACTTAACAGGTACCTACGGGGCGGTGCCTGCAACTGACCATTTCGTGCAGATCCCCAGCTCCTGTGGCTGCTAGCGGATGGTGGTGGCACGGCCGGGCTCAGGCCCCTGAGGGCCATACTGAAGGGAAGCAAAGAAGGGACTCGGCCAATGGTGACCACCTTATATCCCTCCAAGCCACACCACAAACACACATAAAAACCCAGGCAACCTTCCAGAGCCCTGCTGACATCTGATAACCATGGTACTGCTGCCTCCCTGCGGGTAGCACCCGGGCCCCTGATAACCACGCAACGGTCTGCTGCAGCAGCTGCTGGATAAGCTGGTCCTGAACATCAACTCCGATTTGCGCTCCCGCATAGCAGCAAGCTCCTTCTGCAGCTCCTGACAGTTCTTCTCAGCCTTTTTCCGCTGGCGGCTCTTTCCAGACTGCAACTCTCAACTTCTGCCTTCTCAACGGCTTTCATCAGCTGCTCTCCCTCCCGGCTGTTTTGCCCTCTCCTGCTGTCCAGCTGCTTCTGCCAGCACATCTTTCTCAACCTCCTGTGAAGTCTGCTTCTCAACCTCAGCTTCTACTGGAGTCTTCTGCTGTAGAGTCTGGTTCACCACGTTGAAAGCTGGGCTGAACTGCTGATCATCCTGCTGCTCCTGCTCCAATACATGTTGCTGTACTGACTGCTGCAATTCCTGCCGCTGCGCTGACTGTTGCTGAGCCAGAGGCGAGGCTGAGGTGAGGTGTGGTGAGCTGAGGTGAGCCTGCGCTGACTGTTGCTGAGCCAGAGGTGAGGCTGGCTGCTTCTGCTCGCGCCCCATCTGCCTGAAAATGGGTCGCAAGCAGAAGCAGCCAGCCTCACCTCTGGCTTCGCGATCACTGGCTGCTTAACTGGTGCTTGTCCAGCAGCTGCTGCTGGTGGGCTGCTATTCACAGCTGCAGCTGCCTCTTCTGTGCCTGTCGTCCCAAGTTCTCACTCCGGCTCGAGGTAGGATGCAGCTGCTGAAAAAGGGCTCTGGTATGGAGTGTAGTCCAGATCATCTGGATTATGCTCTATACGAGAGTTCATCTTCAGCAGCTACATCCCATCCTGCATCTCTTCTGTAATCATCACCTGGACTACATTCCATAAGAGAGTCTTTACATTTGATGACGAATGCAACTGCACCCTCCGGCGCTATCAAGCATTCGCGGAACTGCTCTGCTCTCATCTGCTTCTGCCGCTGCGGGTTGCCTGCTTACTGTGCTTGGGTGCAACCTAGGCCACGCACAGGGTCCTGAGGGAGTTCAATGCCACCAACTCTGCAGATATTACACGTGTATGTCTCATGCACTCCATCGTACTGATATCAATGCCAATATCCAAAGTAAACATGACTTCGTACACACAACCTCCCAGCCCTGGCATGCGCTACCGCAGCGCCAGTGCCGGATACATGTTTGCTGTCTCTCACATCATGGTGACAAGCCAAAATGTCAGGACAGTTGCCTACACAGCTGACCCTGCCTTGTAGTATACGACGCTTCACTGCACCGTGGCACGAACCAAACTCTGTCCAGGGCAATCCAAGGATAGTCATGTTAGGTTTATTCTCAATCATAGTGATCATGTGCAAGTTGTGAGGTGTATTTCAGCACTGAAGAAAAGGCGGGAAAGTTGTTTACAACTGCTTGACGATGGTAGAGAGGGTGAAATCATGCCTGAAGGTTATCTCCCCTTTGATTACAACCTATGGCGGATTATGGGACATGATATAGATTGATTGCATATGACTTTCATGTTACTGGGCACCTCTTAGGCATGGCTATGTACTGGTTAATAGTCTGTGTTAGTTCTGGAACTGCTGCTGCTCTGCGTTTCTCCACATCTGGGTGAGAGTATTTTTGGCATAAAATGTATACAATGTTCTGGTGATATATGCTGTTGCGTTGCTGTTTGTTTGATGGATGTACCCAAAAAATCAAAAACCCAAAAAAATCAAAAAATAAAATTGTGTGTGCACTTTTCCAGGGCCAGTATTCTGCATCATTGTATCTGCTTGGACATGCATGATCATGGAGTTCAAACTGGTGGATGGTGTTCAGTTTTTCCTGGTTCTATTTGTGTTAGTGGCTTTGCCACCCCTGTGGTGAACTGTGGCACCGCACGCGTGCCGATGGGTTTGCCAATGTAAGATTCACACACACAGTATTAGTGACTCAACTCAGTCACTGGCCAAGGAGGTGACACTGCTAACTGCTGACAGGCAGGCCTGCGAGACAGGTGAGTGAGCTTTCTGCCCACGGGAGCGTAGGTTGGTTCCGCCTAACATTCTGCGCAGCCTTGAGGACCGCGCAACTTGCTCGTTAAGAGCAGCAACGGTGCCAAACTGTTTACAGCTAGTATTACCAAGCCCCAATATGGCTTATGATCAAGATCCGATGCTGCAATCCCCGGCGGGGCTCTTGGATTGCCCTGCTATCTGACGCTCATGTCTCGAGCATCTCAACGTTTTGTGACTTAAAGGCTCAAATAACCATCACTTGATACAGCCGCACAGCGCGAACCTTATTGCAACCTATTGTTGTGCCTTCTGCAAATGGAGATGTCTGTTTAAGCTTTATGAGAACTGCAACACTGTTAATCGGTCATTACCCAGAGCATCTTGACGACTCTTCTCTGAAGAAGGCAATAGCGTTTGGAGACATGCATGGCTGGTATATGGGGTTACGTTTATTACATAACTGCCGCAACCCTTCGAAGATTGCCCTCTGCGGGCTTTTCTTAAGCTCCAATGGCGATGCTTGGGAGCCATACTGTACGGGCGACCGAAGGCATAGCCCCCTTTGAATGGCTTTTAACCTAAGCTACATTACTTGGAAAACAGCCCTGTGGTGCTAGATGGCTCTGTGCGAGGCGAGCAGTTGCACTTGAAGGTGGTCGTGAACATGGGGCATCTTTCGAGAGCAGGCGAAGAACAGCTGCAGAGTTGTTATGCTGCCAATGGCCTCCACGGGACACGGTACATGTATTACGATTTACTGATGTAGAAACATCGCACGCATCATCTCAATACAGCGCAATAAAAGGATCGAGAAAAGTTGCGCGGTCCTCAAGGGTGCGCATACTGTTAGGGTACGAGCGCCCCCTTAGAGGGGCCATGATGTAATCGTAATCGTAGGAGATGAGACTGGCAGTAAACTAAGGTGAACTGAGTCACTGCTGATGCGGCTGATATCAGTCCGACTGATATCGGCGAGGTCACGCCCGTCTTGCTTGGCAATGAACTATAAAAGACTGCAGGTACTCTGCCGTCTCCCTCATTCTCATTTGCTTGTAAATCCAGCCACAATGGGATCTGTATAGGGTACAGCACAATGACCTGCCTGCATAGTACCCCCGTAACGGAAGTCAATACATGGGCATTTACCGCACAGCGGATGCACCGACTGATCAATTTCAAACACCTGCACCAAATGCCTAGTCACATTACGGCCCCACATGTAAATACACTGTGAGCCCAAAAAAGTAAACATTGGTCTCCCTTGGCCTTCCACACAGGCGGTGGTTAATATCAAAAGTCAATGCCACCTTGTCCAGCCCTGAGTGCATAGCTCACCACCCATGGCAGAACGAACAAACACCCCTGCAAACCTTGCACAGCCAAGCCCAACCCTCCCCATCCAGTCTGTGCCCGTGTAGCCCCATGCCTCCATCACCAACACATGCTCGTGCCATGTCCCTGTCCCCAGGCATCATGCCCCATTCCCCTGTGTGGCACAAGAAACCCCTTTAACATACATCCTCAAATCCTTGCCATGAGCACACCTCTGTCTGGCAAGTCCTTGGGGAAGTTCCTTGTGTGTGCTTAGCTGCCTACCCTCCCCCTTGCAGGGCCATATGCCTGGGGGCAGCATACAGCATGTCACACTCTGCACCCCACCCTCCACCTCCCAACCTCCGCTTGCACCAATTCAGATCAGATCTATTTAAAAAACCACACTAAACCATACACCAACGCTGCTGCTGTGGCTGCTATGACTGCTGCTGTTTTGCCGCTGCTCCTTGAGGGAAGGCTCTATACACCACGGATCTGCGCAATAAGCAAGAAAGACATCTTCAGTCAGCACTTTGCTTTGCCTGATCCAAACATGAGATAGATCACTGCAGAGTTTGTGGGCCGTGCAGAGCCCGCAGCATGACTCCAACCAGTTTGTTAGTATGTGGAAAGCAGGAATCCAGACAAAGAGAGGCGAGACCGCTACAGAGCAAAGGCTGTCAACCTATTCAAGAGAATGACGCAATTACATCTTCACAACTGTAAGCAACTCTTCTATAAACAGCATGCTTTGTGACAGGTCAATACCCCATGTACACTGCCACCCCCGGCGAAGTCCAAGTGCAAGCTAAAGCTGAATAGGCTGCGTCGAGACCGGGAATGCAAAAACTAAACAAGAAAGCAATGCCGTCAGGACCATTGGGACAAAGGAATGCAGGAAAGCAGAGTGCCTAGGGCCTGATCCATACATATGAAGGACCACCACAGAGGCATGTAACCATGGCTACTATCACATCATTCCCATGATGAAAAAGATCTCGCACATTTGTCTTGATGTTTTGTCCAGTTTCAAGCATGAAGAGAATGGTGCCAGTATATTCAGCATGGTCCTCTTGAACCGCACAGGACTGCCCCTGCAACTTTTTCCCCAAATCCTGACCACTCAACACCGCTACGCCACACATCCTAATCATGTTCCTGATTTCACGCTCTACATGTGGGGAGATCGAGACTTCCAAGTCAATGTAATGGACGGGCAATGGCCATGACCATGGAAGCTGGTACAGATTCTTGGACCAAACCAGAAGTTGGTTAAGAGGACATTGAGCAGCAACTGGATGGGCTGTGCTCTCTACTACCAGACACAACTACTGCTTGATGCAAAAGCTGTAGCAGCACAGTCTATCATGACCGACTCACCTTGCCGACGATATGAAGGACCGTTACGAACAAGATGAAGCCTAGGCTCATGACGATAACCACCACCTGCATGCAGGGAGAACCTTGGTGAATGGGTCTCCTGGGAATGTGCAACCACGAAGGGAGAGCATTGGCAAGCTGGCTATGGCGCCTGGTCGCGAAAGGAAGCTTACTGGAGGGATTTTCAGTCCTGGAGAGTCGTCGGTATAGTAGTTCATTATACTCTCACGCAACCGTCCACCACCAGCAGCGCCTGTCCGGCCTGTGTTGCAACACGGCACCAAGTTATGCTTCGTCCAAGGGACATTTCCAAGTCGGTTTAGAGTTGTTCAGACAACCGAGGTGCCGCCCCATGTGCCTCACCAGGCCTTCTTCGGACCACGCTACCGCCTGCTGATGGCGCCCCAGCGGCATTGCGGCCACCCCGAGCTACTGCTGTACTAGCTTGACTTGATGACCCTTTCGCCATGCTTAAGTCCGAGCTGTAAGGCGGTTGCTTGCTTGTCAGTTGATGGGGGATCGACTGACCTCAACAACAGCTCAACATAAGATGCTTGGTGACGCCTAAGTACACCAGGTTCATTCCGACAATGAAGTTTTCGCTGTCTTTTCAGCAATAGCCTCAGTCTGCAGGTCGTCAGGTTCGAGTGAGACAACTGGCAAGTGAACCCCGGGTTCTACGGTGTACAAGCTGTAGTTACGGCCGTAGCCGACCCTTCGACTTTGCATTTCGGCAGTCAACCCAGATCTATTGGGGCTGCAGACGGCTGTCAGTGGCACTACAGTATTATTAATTGAAGCTGTGTCGAGCCGAGGCTACCTTGTGCCTCCCAGTTCCTAGGGCAGATCGATACAGAGGCCTCAGCAGAACGATTGGATCTTGGTCCCAGCTTGTCGTGTCTTAGGCTCCCAATGCAGCTCTGGAGCGCGTTAAAAGGCTCGGAGATCTTACCGATGCGGGCAGGAACACGTGGAGCCTGCGAGAAGGCACCTGGGGCACCGCCATGAAGAGATGCAGCTGTCCAGAAGCAGAACACGGAGAAATACTTGCCAGCCTACAGTTGTGGGCCACGATAGTTGACAGTCACCTGAAAGCTGTCAGGGGTATCGTTGCTTTGCTTCTGGCTGCTTGGCAGCCCCCAACGCAGCAAGGATCAATGCATGACTGGGTAGAGCAGTGGACCAGCGCTTCGTTGCGGCAGATACAAGCCCAAAAATCATCTGTAAAGCATGGATTCAAGCTACAATAATAGGACTCCTAAGCAAAGCAGCCGGCACCGTACTGCTTTCCGTGACGTCAGGCATGCGGCTTTTTGCTTCATACCTGCGCGAAAGAGAACTACCAGGCACGCACAACTGTGTAGAACAAACTAACTAACTTACAGATATGCATGCCTCCAAGCCGTCAGCAGCATGCAATGCATGTTGTCTCTTACCCATATATACCCAACACGACATGGACGTGTACCAAAACCTGAGCCCGGAAGGGGCTGAAGGAGATGAACGCACTGTGAGCGGACAGCCAGTAGCCACGAGTTTAGATGAAGCTGCCGCCAAACAAGAAGCTCGTGACGTGCTTCAGCTGTACGATTTCGCCATGTATGGTCAAGGTCTGCAAGCAGGGCCCCACGCGGTTCCTGCCCCAACATCCGCAAACACTGTGCTGTATACACCCCCATCTGAGCCAGGTAATATGCATTCCCCCGCATTCATACTCATTGTGCGCGCATTCGCTCCATTGTGCTGCGAACCTTGCTCAACCCTGTCCGCTGCCCGAGCAGGGGCACCACCAAGGCTAAATGCGTCAGCTTCATCCGGTACCTCCCAGACCTCCGCAACGCCAGCAGCAGCAGCAGTAGATACTCGCGCAGCAGGCCTCTGGTCCGAGGCCCGCGATGGCGATCCCGAATGGAACCTGCAGTTCCATGCCAGCGCAGCTTCTGCTACCACTAAACCCTATGGTCCCAGGAGTAGGGCTAATGGCTCCGCCCATTCAGCTACTACCAGCGAGCTAGGCGCAGAAGAGGTGCCTTTAAGCCCCCCACCCACACCCCGAGAGGCATCAAATTCCACGGGCACTGCTGCAAGCAGCCGCACAATTCCTACTACAAGTACCAATGACAAATCAGCATCATCATCAACAGCAGCAGCAGCGGCGGCTGACAATGAGGCTTCTGCCGTCACCAAGCTGAAGGACATCGTGCTCAGCCGCAGTAACCAACGACGCATGGGGCGGCGGCGGCGGTTTGTGGACCTAGTCCTGCTGCCGTACTACGCTGTAGCAGCAGCAGTGGCGGTTGTAGTGCATCAGGTGACGGCACTGCTACAGCTGCTGGTGTCTGTGGTGCAGCATGTACTGCTGGTGCTGCTACGGCTGGTGGGGCGGTTTGTACTGCTGTTTCTAGGGATGGTGTTTGGGGCCTGGTATAACAGAAACAGGTGGGTAGTAGTGTGCAAGATCTTGATCGCATTCACATTTATGGGCAGATCGTGCAGATTCGGGCACAGACATACAATTTTCAGACAGCCCCGGGGGGGTTGGGTGGGGGTAGTGGGTGGGGTGGGAAGAGGGGGTTGGGGTGGGCGGGGTGCCGGCAGGGATTGGGGTGGGTGGGGTGGGGTGGGGTGGGGGGAGGGGAGGGGGTCGGTAGGTGGTGGGGCGAGTGGAAGTGGGGAAGAAGGGGAGGATGATTTGTGAGGGGAAGGGGAGGTGCGAACTTCAAGGTGGTGGTGCGCAGCTTATCTAATGATCAGATCGGCGCCACCCCTCTAGTACAGTAAAACTCAAGGCAGAGCTACAGTGCAGTCGAAGCCGCACAGTCAGCATGTGTACAATGCATAGCATACGACGGCACTAGTGGGGAATATGATATCTACCAGCCCCATTCTTAGTGGCCCTTTCTTATTAGGCCGCCTACTTGATTGATTGTACGCCACAAATGGTGTGTGCGAAGATGTAAAGTATGTAACCAAAGTAAGCAGCACCTTTGTGTGGTCTTTTATTTGCTGCTGCTGCTGCTGCTGCTGCTGCTGCTGCTGTGTGTTCAGGCTTGCCAAGCAGCACCTGGTGGAGGGTTTGCGGAGCACGCCTGATTTGAATCAGTTGAAAGAGCAGCTGGGTGCCATTCCTGCTTGGCTGGTGGGGGCAGCAGCAGGAGATATGGAGAAACTAACATGGCTCAATGCACTCCTGGCTGAGGTGAGGGGGAGGAGGGGGCTGGGAGAAAGCGGGTTGGGGGAGGGGGGAGGGGGTTTCGGGGGGGGGGGGGGAGGGAGGGGGGGAAGAGGGAGCACCTTGAATGGAAGAGATCTGGAGACAGGATGGGGTAGTAGCAGCAGGAGCTGAGCAGATTAACTTGGGTGCGTGCATTGCTGGCTGAGGTGAGGGGGGGGGGAGGAGGGAGGGGGCAGAAGGAGGGGAGGGGGGGTAAACGGGGCGAGGTGGGGGGTCTGGGGGGAGGGCTTGCGGCGGGGGTAAGCTTGGATGGAGGAAGGGAAGGGAGCATGCGGGACAGCAGGAGATACGGAGAAACTAACTTGGCTGAATGCATTGCTGGCTGAAATAGTGTTTCGACCTAGCAGCCCTTTGCGGTTGCCGCACCTTAAATTTTTGTTTGTTTGTTTGTTTAGTGGGGGGGAGGGACGGGTTTGGGGGGAATGCTGGGGGGTAATGCTGGATTGGGCAGGTGACGAGGCAGATGATGAGGGATTGGGCAGTTGACCAGGGGTAGTGTTGGATTGGGCAGTTGACCAGGGGTAGTGTTGGATTGGGCAGTTGACCAGGGGTAGTGTTGGATTGGGCAGTTGACCAGGGGTAGTGTTGGATTGGGCAGTTGACCAGGGGTAGTGTTGGATTGGGCAGTTGACCAGGGGTAGTGTTGGATTGGGCAGTTGACCAGGGGTAGTGTTGGATTGGGCAGTTGACCAGGGGTAGTGTTGGATTGGGCAGATGACGAGGCAGGAGAAATAAGGAAATAGGGGGAAATTAGCTTGGCTCAATGCACTGCTGGCTGAGGGGAGGAAAGGGGGGGGGGGGCAGAAGGCCGGTAGAGGGGGCGGGGCTTTTGGGGGGAAGGGGAGTTACTTGGGGCCGGAACGAAAGGATGCAGGCTGGGGTAGCGGCAGCAGGAGATAAATGAATACTGGCTTCGCGTAATGGTGGAAGGGGGGGACAGTAGGAATGATCTTTTATGGGGAAGACAAGGAAGCAGGGAAAATGGTGCAGCAGGAGATAGCAGAATTGGGTTATTTTGATCATGCACTGCTGGCTGAGGTGTGGCGGAGAAGGTAGTTGGGTGGACGGGGGGATTAAAAGGGGATGGATGCAAGCAGCAAGGGGTAACAACCAACAGCAGGAGGTAAGAAGAATCGGTTTGGCTGAATATATGGGTAGCTGAAGTGAGGGGGCTTGGGCGTTGGGGGCATTTGGGGCATGGAGGGAGGCAGGTGGGGTAGCGGCAGCAGGTGGACAACTGGAAAAGAGGGGGCAAAGAGGGGGAGTGAGGGGAGGGGGGCTGACAGAGGATGAAAGGAGGCAGGAGCGCGCGGGGGGGGGGGGGGGGAGAGCAGCACTCGCACCCATCCGCCATTTCTAGGAAATCTTACCGTGAAAGCCTGGGTTTGTGTGGCCATTGGCTTAGCTGGTCTTGTTTTTTTGATTGTTTTAGTTGTGTATCGCACAATGATTACAACTTGCAAGAATAATCTCTCAATCAATCTTTCCTTTTTTAGATTTCTCAGTGTGTTGCAGGACCCATTACGGGTGCCTGATATTATAGTGCCTCAATCCGCTGCCATTCTGCCCCCCACCGCCTTCCGCCTTTCTGCAGGCTTGGCCCTTTTTGGACCCTTACATCTGTAACTTAGTGAGAGAGACTGTGGAGCCCATGCTTGATCAAATGAAACCTCCCTTCATAGCCAAGCTAGGGTTTCAGCGGCTAACCCTAGGGGAAGAACCTGTGGTTCTGGAGGGCATACGGGTGGTTAGTTACGACCCAGTCACCGGCAGCAGCGGTGGTAACCGCTCCGTTGACCGCAGTGTTGACCAGGGCGTTGACCAGAGGTTTGACCAAGGCAATACAGCAAGCAGCAGCAGGAATGGAAGCAGCAGTAGCGCTGGAGCTGCCGGGGGTGGTTTGACTCGGTCAAAGGGGGGCGTTGACCAGGAGGGTGGGTTTGACCGAGGTGCTGCAGCTGCTACTGCTACTGCTGGTGGTGCTAGTGAGCGGTTGGAGTTTGAAGTTGACTTTGTGTGGCAGGGTCTACCAAACA
>OY744508.1:1104965-1176942 GCA_963556185.1 Pseudopediastrum boryanum | reverse complement strand
TTGTGACAGGCTGCAAGTGTTGAGGTTGAAATCCATATCAGCTCAAGGTGTTGGGTGGGGCCTACGGGCACTTTTGCTATGGCACGTCATGAAGTGTAATGATTCATCTGCTGTAACCAGCATGTATCAAAGTGGCAGTTATCGGTATGTTGCGGTTTGGTTTGGTTAGAGAAAATGGTTAGCATGTGATTGACGTTTTAATCACTCTCTTACTCACGTGTTGACAGTCTTATGACACTGGTCCGGTGCTTTTGTAACCTCATGTGTCACTTGGTGTCACTGCGGTTACACTGCCAGGTGACTACTGGTGTGAAGCACAACACCCGTAACCCCAAGTGGAGGTCCAGCAAGACCACTTTTGAGCTGCTGGTGCAGGAGCCTAGGAGTCAGAAACTAAGGGTGGTCATGAAAGATGTTAACATGCTTAATATAAAGGTAAGTGGGGGGGGGGGGTGGAGAAGGGGGCAAGACACCAGACTTCTAGCAAGGGGGGGAGGGGGTCAAGGGGGAGGGTCACAGGAGAGGGCCCTTGGTAGGGAGAGGGGGAGGGGGCTGGGTGCGGGATGTGATGGGTCTTGGGAAGGGTTTAGCTGGGTTTGGGGTTTAGGGTTTAGAGTTGGAGGTTGGAGGTCGGTGGGGATGGTCAGGCAATGGTTGTGGGTGGATGCTGAGAGGGTTTAGTTTAGAGTTTGGCGTTTAGCTGTGGTTGGAGGGTTTGTGGGAGTGGTCAGACAATGGTTGTGGGTGGACCGACGCTGAGAGGGTGGACTGAAAGGCTGCGGGTGGTGATGGAAGATATCAACATGCTAAACATAAGGTAAGCTCCTTGCCCGCACCCTCCCCGTGTTGGGTTACCTTTAACAAAGTAGATAGGGGGACGGGGCCAGAGAGTGGGAGGGCTACAGATGGTAGTGCTTTAGACACGCCAGCGTGCGTATTGTGAAACAAGGGAGGGAGAATGGGGGATACCTTTATGAGGAGTGGAGGAGGAGGGGAGGGGAGATGGGGCAGTGAGTGTGCAAATGCTGAGAGTTCTCCCAACTTTAGAGATAGCAAGACATATATTCACTTGTGCTCCATGTTGCAATTTACCTCAACACATCGTAAACTGCTTGATTGATCGTACACCATTATGTAACATGTGTTCACCTTTGCTCCCATATGGTCCGTGCCTGCTTTTGTTTGTCCGATTATTCTGATCTGTCTGATGATGACCTGGTTGAAGTTCCTTAGATAAGTGGCTACATGCTTGGGTATCATTTGTTAGTGTTGGTGGTCTGGCATTCATTGTCTTGGGATCCATCCGGTGGTGAGTTTGGTCGGTTCGACCTAGCAGCCCTCTTGCGGTTGCCACAACTTAAATGGATGTTTGTTCATGGTTTCTACAGGAGCTGCTCCAAGTGAATCTGCTGAAGGGTGCTAAGAATGCTCTCATCAATGCGGAGCCTGTGGGGAGAGGGAGCTTGCCACTGCTGAAGGTAAGGGGGGGGGGGAGGGGGAAAAAGGGGGGGGCGAAGGGGGGCAGGAGTAGGAGGGGGTGGGGAAGAAGGCTGGTTGAGAGGGCGGGAGGGGCAGCTGAAGGTAGACTGGGGGGCCAGGGAGGGGAAGAGGGAGAGGGGCAGGAGGCGGGTCGGAAGGGGGTGCTGAAGGGGAGGAGGGGGGGGGGAGCCCTGCCACTGCTCAAGGGGGCACAGGGGGCAGGTGCAGGAGGTATAATGGGAGGAGCGGGCTTGGGCAGGAGGGGGAGGGGAGAGAGGGAGAGGGGCAGGAGGGGAAGGGGGAGAGGGACAGGGGAAGGAGGGTAAGGGGAGAGCGGGAGAGGGGTAGGTGTAGGGAGGGGAGAGAGGGAGAGGGGAAGGAGGGGGAAGGGGGCACAGGGGAGGAGGGGCAGCCTGTTTTGTTCAAGCCAAACCAAGCGTAATATTGCTACATGTGTGCCACACAGGAATGTCGTGGAATGTCCATTATGTAAGCCCAGAGCACAATGACTCTATAAACAATACTATAATCACCATGTAATGTCCCCTGGTGTCATGCTAGGATTTAAGGGATGGGGTTAAGGCTAGGGTTGAAAGAGTAAAGGTTGTGCTTAGGGTTTGAGGACTGGGTTTGAGGTTAGGCAAAAATGCAGGTCAATATAGGCGTAGATATTTAAACCTCAATCCACCCTCATCGTCTTTTGGTGTTATCGTCTGTAAGACTTAAAAAGTTGCAGAGGCTTCAGGCCGTGCAGTGCCCGCCACATGACTCCAACCAGTCTTACTTAGAGCAGACAAGAGCTGAGATCGTTACAGAGCCTCATCTTCTGTGTTCTATGCGTTTTACTCTTCTTTCAAGGTGTGCTTTAAACCCTAAACCCTAACGCCCACAAGCGGCGTAAGGAATATATTGCTCCAGGTCCTGCCTTGTGCGCCCAGCCCCACCTTGAAATTCATTTGCTTTTGTTTGTTTATCAGGAGCCTTGTGTTGATGGCCAGGGTTTGATTGGCCATTGGCATAGCTGGTCTTTGCTTTTAACTTGATTTTGAAGGTAAGTTTTAGTCAGCAGATAAGAAAAAAGTTTTATGGTCCTTGCAGGTGTGCTCTTCCCCCCACCAGCGCCATGAGCAGTGGGTTGAGCTACATGCAGCAGAATGGGAGGAGGAGATGGAGGTGGTGGGGGAGGGGGCGGGGCGGGTGCTGCTGGGGCTGTGCTATAAACCCTTCAAGGGAGATGAACCTGATGCGGCTGAACCTCTGAGCATGAGGTAGGGTTTTGCTTTTTTGGGATATGCGGGGCTTGAGGGTATAAGTTTATAGATACGCATGGTTTAGGGTATGATTTGGAAATGCGCAGGGCTTAAGGGATTGGGCCTAGGGCTTTGTGGGGAACAACTGGTAGATGTAGGGGGACTAAGTATGCACCAGGGTTTTGATTTGGGGATACACGGGGCTTAAAGGTTTGGGTGGGGTTTTATGAAGCTGGGCTCCTCCTTTGCTCACTTTTGCATTGGCATATGATACTTGCATGATCAAATCACGGCTTGCCAACAGCAAATACAATGACACATTATCATTGTGAAGTGGGTATAGAATAGACGTTCCCAGTGTGTCTGGCCGCCTCAATAGAGCTGCCTTGTGTTGAGTAATGCATAATGCCCCAAGGACCCTCCCGACCAATATAGCTGCCTTGTGTGCTGCCATGTCTTTAAAAATGAGTGTTTGTTCTTCTTGTAGGATGTGGTTGTCTTTTGAGGGGTCCTGATGGCTACCACTGCTGCTAGGTAATAACTCTTGCTGCTCCTGTCACTCCACCGTGGCTGCTAAACCCTAAGCCCTTGTCTGCTAAACCCTAAAGTCTAAACCCTACTCCTTCTGCTGTTAATGCCGTCACTCTGCTGCTGCTTCTCCTTCTGCTGCTGGTGTATGTCGGTTTCTGTTGTATCCAGGGGTGTGTTATTTGCTGACATAAGGAGAGCTGAAGATTTGGAGTCTGGGGACTGGCAGGGGGGGAGCTCAGACCCCTATGTGCAAGTACAGGTAACAGGGGGGGGGGGAGGGGGGGAGCTTTTGTGCAAGGGTGGGTCTCGGTGGGGAAGGTGTCAAGGGGGCGTTTATTGCAAAAAATCAGGGGGGTGAGAGGGTTTTGGTCTAGGGTAGGGAGGCAGGCGGGTTGGGAGGGGGTTATTATGAATTGGTTTGTTTGCTTGCTTATATCTGTCTTGGGTTTGAGTAATGCGTAATAACTTGAGAATTCCCTTTGAGTAATGTGTAATAACCTGAGAATTCCCCCAACCAAAGCAAAGGGCCCACAGCTCACTATATGCTACCGCAATCTGTTGCACACCAGCCTAAAGTTCAGTCCACCTATAATCTGTTCGTTTGTTTCTGCCTTGTCCGCTTAGGTTGGCTCTGGTAAGATGGAGCGGACAGCAGTGATCCCTAAGAGCCTGAACCCAGTGTTTAATGCGCATTTTGAGTTCTTCAACGTACAAGCACAAGATGTAATCAAAGTAGAGGTAAGCAGCAACCTTGGGGCTCGTGTCACTAGTGTAGTGACTGGTGTCACTTGTGACACCATAGTAGGCACTCGGAAGTGATACTGGAGTGACCTGTGGTGACAGCTTATACTGCCTTGCGTAGTTGAAGATGGCTAGTCTCTGTTAATCTGTGTCAGCCAGGTGCATGCACATGGTTATTTTGTGCCTTTAGACAAAGGTGCGGCAGCTCAAAATGCAGCTAGCTGCAAGCAAACCAACACACCGGCGCACTTTTAGTAAGCGCCAGCTGTTAAAAGGTAACTATTTTGTCTGCAAAAACATGGTTGTCATGTTGTCAACCAAGGCAGAAAGATTCTAGCAGCGGAAATAATACCCAGGATTCCCCCTTGTCAATTTTATACTATTGCATCTCATTGACGTGATATGCTATACCCATGCAAGAAGGGGGCTTCCCCAGTAGTTCTCTCTCTCTCTCCCCTGATATGCCATACCAAAAGTGCCATAGGCCCTAACGGCATGTAAGTAGTTTAAGAGTGGGCTGGTGGCAGCCAGTGTGAGACTTTTAAGTACCGGTAACCTTGACCTAATAGTATGACATTAAAGCCTATCTTGGCTCCTTGTGGGTCGTGCTGCCCCCACTGGCGCCCCATTTTGATGGGGCCATATGGCATTGCGTAGATCTGTATGTATCACATGTTGGTAGTAGTTTTATACTTGTTTGGAGAGGCCAGGTAGTTTTTATATGAGATAGATCGCTGCACAGCCCTCAAGCCGTGCAGCACCGGCCACATGACTCCGACCACTTTTGTTAGTGTGTGTTAAGAGAGACCGATTCTGAGAGCTAAGATGCCGAGAGCGGAGACAATCAGACAGCATATTTGTAGATTGTGTTGTGGAATCTGTCCCTGCCGCATATTGGTTGAAGCCAGGCCCAGCTGCTTTAACAGCACGTTGCTGTTTGGCAAAACACTGATGCTTTGTCACTTTAACTAAAAGGGTTTATCCTGTAGAAATGCCCTGCAGCGCCCTGCATTAATTTGATGGGGCCGTTTGGTAATCTGCAATGTCTTGTGCCTGTATCTTACAGGTGAAGGATCGTGATTGGTTGAAGCCGGATGATCACCTGGGCAAGGTTGAGCTGCCTGTGAAGGATCTGATGGCCTGGGTGGCTGAAGATGGCAGCCGGGCTAAACAAGATGGATGGTGGCAGCTAGGGGGGGTCAGCAAGGGACTCATTAACATGCAGCTGCAGTTCAAGGGGTATAGCAGCAGCAGCAGCAGCAGCGGGGGAGGAGAGGGGGGCGGGGGTGATTAATGTCTTGCGTTCAAAGCGGCGCATAGGGTTTAGGGTTTAGGCTGAGTAGTGGCGTGCCTAGACTGTGGGGTCAGCAAGGGGCTCATTTACATGCAGCTGCAATGGTTCAAGGGGTGTAGCGGCAGCAGCAGCAGCGGGGCAGGGGGTGCGGACAACAATCAATGCTATTGTATGCTGGTGTGTTTGGGCGGGGGCGGGGGGGGCTTGAGTTGCCACGACAGATTGTGGAGGTGTGCAGCAGCAGCAGCAGTGGTGAAAGAACGCTTGACGGTTGTCTGGTGGGGGTGTTGAAGATTGCGGAATCGGCAAGGGACTCCTCAACATGCAGTTGCAGTTCAAAGGGTATAGCGGCGGCAGCAGCAGCAGGGGAGAGGGTGCAGACAACGATCAATGATATTGTGTGTGGTGTGTATGTGTGTGTGTGGGGGGGGGGTTGTCGGCCATTGAGTTGCCATGACTTGAGTTGCCATGACATGTTTTTGTGGTTGCAGCAGCAGCAGCGGCAGCAGCAGTGGCATTCAAGAGTTTGTGGCTGGTGGAGGGGTTGAAGAATGCGGGGGCAGCCACCGGGTGGCAGCATAGGGGCTCATCGACATGCAGGTGCAGTTCAAAAGGTATAGCAGCAGCAGCAACGGGGGAGGCCCGGGGGTTGACAACAGTCAATAATGTTCTGTGTGGTGTGTGTATGGGGGGGGGTGTCGGCCATTGAGTTGGCATGACAGATTTTGGAGGTTCGCAGCAGCAGCAGCAGAGTGATCAGATTACACTTGAGTGGTGGCTGGCTGGTGGGGTGTTGGGAGATTCTCTTGTGTTTGTGTTTGCCTGCAAACGGACAGTGAGGTGCATTAGTCGACACATTGCACAGTGTCATTCCTCAGGCCGGCAACATGGGCGAACCCACACTTTGACCGGATCATACCGCGTACGGCATGACCCTTCGAAAAACCGCCCGCATTGGGGTTTGGAATCTCTTGTGAGGGAGGGAGAAAGGTTGTCTCATGCACATTGGCTCTTAAGTGCATGTTGTCTTAGTGGCTTGCTGCATGGTGTCTTATTGGTGTCTTACTGTCTTCAGTTGCTGCACTTGCCACTACTGCGCTCTGTTCCAACATTAGAATCGAAATCATGGTGTCTTGTGGCACGGGGACACCCCGGAGTCCGTCTGCTGGCTTTTTCCTGCTTGATGTGTATCTCATCTATTATTGCAAAGCAGTGGCTCCAGGTCGTTGTTGAGGGGTAGTTCAGTTCCATTCCACATTGGCCAACTTCCTGTGGTATTCTTGAGATTATCTGTTCCAGATTGGTGCGGATGCGAGGGTTTAACTAACACGCCATGGGATAGGAGCCTGCTGACGTGGCGTGCCATCACTGCCACGAAGCGACAAGAGTGACACCGATAGTGGCAAACAAATTACCCATATCCTTGCCCTCGTTAGAGACACTAAAGTATAGCAGAAGACGCGCATAGGCTGTCGCAGTCGCCTGCTGGGCAAGCTTGAAGAAGTCCGATAGAGGGTTGTACCAGGGGTGTAAGGACTTCGATGGCTGTCGCACAGAGCGCTGGGCAAGCAGTAGCTTACTTCATTATAGCCAGCATAGCATCAGGTTTATAAGTAGAGCACTTATGCTGTCGCAGTCGCCTGCTGGGCAAGCTTGAAGAAGTCCGATAGAGGGTTGTACCAGGGGTGTAAGGACTTCGATGGCTGTCGCACAGAGCGCTGGGCAAGCAGTAGCTTACTTCATTATAGCCAGCATAGCATCAGGTTTATAAGTAGATCACTTATGCTGTCGCAGTCGCCTGCTGGGCAAGCTTGAAGAAGTCCGATAGAGGGTTGTACCAGGGGTGTAAGGACTTCCATGGCTGTCGCACAGAGCGCTGGGCAAGCAGTAGCGTACTTCATTATAGCCAACGTAGCATCAGGTTTATAAGTAGAGCACTTATGCTGTCGCAGTCGCCTGCTGAGCAAGCTTGAAGAAGTCCGATAGAGGGTTGTAAGGACTTCGATGGCTGTCGCACATAGCGCTGGGCAAGCAGTAGCGTACTTCATTATAGACAACATAGCATCAGGTTTATAAGTAGGAGCACTTATGCTGTCGCAGTCGCCTGCTGGGCAAGCTTGAAGAAGTCCGATAGACGGCGGGTTGTACCATGGATGTAAGGACTTGCTTCCATGGCTGTCGCACAGAGCGCTGGGCAAGCAGTAGCGTACTTCATTATAGACAACATAGCATCAGGTTTATAAGTAGGAGCACTTATGCTGTCGCAGTCGCCTGCTGGGCAAGCTTGAAGAAGTCCGATAGAGGGTTGTACCAGGGGTGTAAGGACTTCCATGGCTGTCGCACAGAGCGCTGGGCAAGCAGTAGCGTACTTCATTATAGACAACATAGCATCAGGTTTATAAGTAGGAGCACTTATGCTGTCGCACTCGCCTGCTGGGCAAGCTTGAAGAAGTCCGATAGAAGCTTGAAGAAGTCCGCGCGCACAGACCACTGAGCAAGCAATTATGTACTCATAGTGGGTTGCCTGACAGCTGCCTTCTCGCGTGGCGCAACCTGTGAGTAGGGTGGTCCTAAGCACAAGCAGGATTATCCCGAAACCAAAGGCTGTCTTCAAGTGTCTAACTTACTGATATGTCCCCCATCACAATAAACAAGCATAGTACCTACCGCCAGAGGTCTTAAAACCAACCCTAGAATAGGGTTTACGGGTTTAAACCCTAAACTAAGGGTTGGTTTTAAGACCTCTGCTCAAATGATTCTGAGGAGACGGCGGGCACTCATCAATCTGGATGGCACGTGCGTCACTCAAGGCCACCTCTAGTCTGATGACCTGACAAAACGAAATCTCCTCACTTTCATATATTGCGTACATAGATGACACAGGATCTCACCCGCCTGCATCACATCACCACACACTACACATATACACCAGTTACCAAATGGCCCCGTCAAAGCGGGGCGCCGGTGGGGGCAGCGCCACCCACAAGGAGCCAACTTCGGCTCCGAACGGCATACTCATTTTCCTTTGCAAGTCTCACACAATGGCTGCCACCAGCCCACCCCAGATCCCTTGCTAGCCAATGTATGTCAGGCCAAACCATGAAACATTGAACGTCATCCCACCATTCAAAGTCCATGATCATACATGTCCAAGCAGATACAATGATGCAGAATACTGGCCATGGAAAAGTGCAGCGAGGAAAAAACACACCGCACACCCACATAAACTCTAGACCAGTACAGAGCCAAAGCCTAAGGGTCAGTGAAACATACTAATGATACCAATCAATCCATATCATGTACCATAATCCTCCCTAGGTTGTAATCAAAAGAAAGATAACCTTCGGGCATAACTTCGCCTTCTCTTAGAGATAGAGATAGAGATAGATAGAGAGAGAGACAGCTACGCAAGGAAGTCTCATGATTGATGCCCACTGCCTAATCATAAGTGCAATGCTGTTTGCCATGGTCTGGGTCAGCCTAAGTTCCTTGTGTCCTTGTTTGCGCAAGTGGTCCCCGCAGAGCCCTCAGGGGACAGTTTCGTGCATACCCCAAGTCATAGTGGGAAGATATCATCCACGCAGATAAATACTGTTGTGGCGCCCTTAAACGCAAGGCGGCCAATTTCATCATGTTTGTGGATGCATGGATGGGTGCAAGACAAGATGGTGTCACAGCCCGGAGGAAAGGCCATGTAATCCTATAATCACGCCATATAATCCTTTAATCATCATATAATCATGTAATCATATAATCGCCATATAATCACGCCAATTGGGCTGAACCACGCAACTGAGCGTGAGAGGCATCATCACAAACCCATGATTCTAAACTGACATGACCCCCAACCATTAGGCATAAAGGCATAACCCAATGCATGGATCCGATCATAGGCGGGCATCTCATCCCATACTAAGAGCATACACAAGCATCCCCCCAGTTCCTGGACAGATTCTGGCCTTCCACAACATCTTCCACAACATCCACCTCTTCCACAACATCCTTCTCGTCCTTGGCTGTGCACATGGCTAGCACAACAATCATATCCTGCTTCTTGCTGCACCTGATGTGTGTTGCGCTCTGACAGCAGGGCTCCACCAGGCTCGCCTACTTTCCATGGAATGCTTTGCCCACCTGACAATGAAGAGCACATGTAATCACATCATGGTTTAGGGTTCGCTTTTACTAGCACGATTAGAAGATTTGCCAGAGGAGCTATAAATAAACATGCTGTGCTTGGATTGAGGGCCACAATTTTGCCATGTTGTGTTCTACTCATGCCATTGGAGGTACCGTATAAGTAAAAGGGAAACAAGTGCCTATTTAGTTGATTTTTTCTTATTTGTTTTAATGGTTGCAGACACCGGGTGATTTTCCCTGTTGTGGTTTTTGGTGTGGAGGTGACAGTAGGGCTGTTAGTTTGGTTCTGTGCTGTGCCTGGATGACATATGCTGGTTATCATTGGCCGAGTCCTTTCTTTTATGTAAATTCACTTCTCTCATACCAAGTTCCACCACACCTCGGTGACGCGCACACAGGCAGGAGCTGGCAACAAGCTGCATCTCTGCCAGCTCCTATTCAGTGAGGGACGCATTGCACAGTTACCCTGTAAGCCTCCAGCCTCCACCCTCACCTTGACAAGGAGCGCCCTCTGCGTCACTAAACGGCCACTCCGGGCATTCACTGCATCAATCTTGTAGATGCCAGCCTTCTGAAAGACGACAGACACCGTGTAAAAACCACTTCTAGATACAACCAATGGATTGGGGCTGTAGAGGATGGGGGTGGACTTGAACTTGGGACCGAAGGGAGGGAATAACCACCACTGGGTTGTGACCCTCCCACCTTGTGCCGCATATTCAACACCTTGTGCCGCATATTCAACACATTGTGCCGCATTTGAGCCGCCATCAGTTGCAGCAGAGGCAGCAACATCAGCTCCAATGACTTCACTGCCATCATCCCCAATGGCCGACCCATCCTGCTCAGCAGAGGCAGCAATGGCTTCAGTGGGAGATGCTCTGACTACAGCACTGCCTCCGGTAGGGGCAGGGACTCTATTTGTCCTGAACAAGATGGATACTGCCCCATTGGTGATGACCCTCACAGTGAGCTGAGCGGTGGAGCCAACAAAGAGGGGACCAGAAGCAAGGGTGATGGTGACGGTCGTGAGGGTAGCTGGTCGAGGTGAAGGGGGTGGGGGTGAAGGGGGTGGGGGTGCACCACCGCCAGGGGGTGGTGGCAGCATTATGGGTGGTGGGGCTGAAGGGCAAGTATCACCACAGCAGACCAAGCCACAGGAACAGGCGGGGTCCCCTGGGCACTCATTATTGCTACAATAACCCGGACCACAGAGTCCTCCTCCCTTCAGAAAGACGCCCACGGCATTACCTGTAACACGGCATCAGGCAAGTCCATCAGCATCAGCATCAGCAGGGGTTGCTCATACATCTTGATTAGCACCTTGACGGACAATAAAGGGATACGTTCAAGCCAAGGAGGCCAGGTAGAAGCCAAGGAGGCGAGGTATACTGTGCAAACATGAGTGCATGGTGGGAGCATTGGCTAGTACTTGGTGCACTAAACAGTATGTTGAAAAAACCACAAAAAAATGCAAGATCTAACAGTGCTTGTTCCTGGCCCACAAGTGCATGTGATCTTCATCAAACGGCAGCAGGAGGCAAACATCCAGTCTCAATAGCCTATGACTGGCTAGCACTCGTTTTTATGCAATTGCAGGTCTTCATGTTGCCTCATCACCAAGCCCTAGTCTAACCCTAGTCCAAAGCATCAATGTGGCTAAGTAAGCTGCTTGGCTCTAATGGCAGATTGACCAAGGTCGGTGACAGCTATGTATTTGATAGTGTGTCAAGAAGAACAAGAGCTTCGCCAGGCTAGTTGAGTAACTGAGGAAGAGGCAGAGCCTCTGCCACAGTCCCAGCCTGCGTAAGTTAAGGGAGAGGCAACTGAGGTCAGGAGACCTGGCCTCGTGGCCTCTAGTGTGTCAGGTCACAGCATCCATCAGTGTACTCAGACAACTTGTGCCCCCTTGCTTGTGCCCCCTTCCCTCCCCTTCCCTCCCTGCCCCCTCCCCTTCTTCCCCTACCTCCCTCCCCCCTTCCCTCCCCCTCCCCCTGCCCCCTTCCCCTTGCTTGTGCCCCCTTCCCTCCCCCTCTCCCCTTCCCCTCCCCCTCCCCCCTTCCCCTGCCCCCGCCCCTCCCTCCCCCTCACCCTGAGCAGCTGGTGATTGGGTGAACTCCATGAAAGCTTTGGTATCATGAAGCACACCGGGAACTGTCTCAAAGTGATAGTGGTTGCCAGAACCATGGAGCACCTGCAGGCGCAAGTAGACCGCAGCAGGCGGGAGCAGCGCGTCAGTAATATACTCGCGTAGGTAACTTGGCAACAACCTCACTCAAGTGCCTGGACAAGGAACTTGCATAAATTGCTTATACCAAGTGCCGCCGCAGCATATGATGCAAAGCTACATTTTCTGTTGATATGATCTGTGTGAATGTACGGTCCCTTGCCAGGACTGTACAGTAAGGCAGTACAAACAGCAGCATGGTTGTGCTTGCTAGAGCAACGCCACTTGCCTGTTTCGGGTGTGATTCAAACTCAGACACGATGTGTGGTTTGTCCACCATCCTGACCCTGAGCTCCAGCTTGGTGTCATCAACAGTCACTCCAATGATATCTGCCACTGCTGTTGCATTGCAGCCAGACATGCTGACCATCATACTGGTGGGAGCACCCAGCAACATATCTAGAGGAACTTGGCGGGCCAAGGCGCTGATGTTGCCTGGGGTCAGCCTGTAGGGGAGGAACTATCCATACGTTATTCAGGGTGCATACCACAGTAGCAGCAGACATTTTCTCAGTTCACCGCGCCGAAAATTGACGCAGCTGCCCCTTTGCTATCTCGCGGCGAGCTGCGGCCCTTTGTTCAGTAATTGTTCAGTACTGCAAGACAAATAGCTGGTGCGCCTAAGCTTCGCTTCAGCCATGGACTTCATTGCACGACATATCTTGCTAAAACCCTGCCATATCTGTGGCCATCAGCCCCTGATGTACGGGACAACATATATGCTGCGGCCGGCAACCATTAGTACATATGAAAACGTGACCCTACCCACGGGGACCCAGACTTACTTGTTGGCATCAGAAGTCATGTACGCGAGGCTGGCGTGCACAAATTGATGGTCAGGGGCCAGTGCTGCCGCGATGGCCGGCTCTGCAGCTAGTCGCGCCTGCGCGACTGCTGCCATCTCAGCCCAGTCCTGCGAGAATGTTCACCATGACGGCAACCCCTTAACGATGCAGGCAGTGAGAGCCGAAGTACCAAAGGACAATAAAGGCATATTCACTGCCGTTACGTCCAAGATCCATAAGACCCTACCTGAAAGAACCTGCTCGTAGAAGCCATGAAGTGGACTACTCCAGTGGGAGCCGGAGTAAAGAAAGACGCGAGGGGAGCGAGATCTTCGAAGGAAAAATGAAGAACATGCGTGACCTCTTTGTGATCGTCGATAGCAACAGGACGAATGGAGATGTTTTTTGCTTGAATGAAACCAGTCATTAGTTGGCTACTCTCATTGTCTGGTGTCTTTCTGCCGCTGCCAGTTTCCGACACCTGCTTCATATAGTGTGTTATCTGCAGCTGGTCCAGCGAAGCGTAAACGACGTCTCAGTTTTTTGAAATCGTGTCGAAACCCTTGTCACTCCTGGTCGGACACGCCCCCTGGTCGACCAGGGAGAAACCAGGATTGACACGGTACCGCGTCGACACTCGTGTCTCCTTGGACACGTGTGCGACTTGGGCAGTACATGTGTCCGCATCGGGCCCTTGTAGACTCAGGCATCTCCTAGGGAGTCCTAAAAATGTGACTGCGCAATACCTCCTGCAATCTCCATGCACTACATTGGGGCCCAAACCGAGAGTTCATTGATAAGCCATAGTGACTAGCGGCAATTTCGCCTGTACCCCACTTCAACTGGGCACTTGAGTTGCCATTACTTAAGAATATGGCAGAACTCGACCTGATAGTACCAGCAGCACAAGTCTGTATTGACATTACAGCCCCACCCTCTGCGCAACCAGCTTTGCAGTGATATCAAGCATGCCACATGAAGAATCCCTATTCAAGAAATAACTCATCTTGGTCAGCATCACACTACTTTAGCAGGTACAGAACAAACACGGGCAGTCCTGCATGCATATCTTGTGCTTGCTAGCTCAGAGAAGCCGGTGCCAGATGAGCAGTATCAAACTCATTACATTGCAGCCTTCCCCATCCAGCATGCCTTCTGCAACATTAGAGAATGAGTCTTCAACCGGCACTACATGACGATGCCTATATGGAGGTGTCTCCAGTTGCTTCACTGATAAGTAATCCACAGAACTTAACTCCCCCTTGTGCATGCAGAGATGCTCAACAAGATAAAGAGTAACCCATCTATAGATTCTGGAGCAAGAGATTAGTACCAGTTTCGGGACACAGGTAATTTTTACCCCCGCCCTGCCTGCTTTGCAGTGCGTCTGCCTCTGCATGCATGGCCTACATTTAGACGACTAAATATTCCCAGAGGCCAGTACAGCACTCATAGCCTATGCAGCTCCACACTCCTGAGTCCCCCAAGTATGCAATGCAGCTAGGAAACTTGCCACCTGCGTCATGCTGGGTCCGCTGCCTTCACTGCCCTCTGCCACACACCAGCAGAAGAGCTCATCTCCTGTGCTTGCCAATCAAGCTCATCTGCTGTATGTGGCATGCACACCGTGAACAGACCAGTCACCAGCTGCTCTACCTCATTATATAGTTATGACAGGGTTCCTAAACAGCTGCAGCATACCTGCAAGGATCCGTGCGACTCCTTGCGCTTGGTAGCATGCTGGAAAGCGGCAGTTGATACAAAGGCATAAACATCATTGGCGCAGTACATGTCGCCCTTTCTCATCTCAGGTGCTTGAAAATCAGGGTGCACCTGATCTCTCCGCGCTCACCAGATGTAACCCCACCCGATGGTTTAGAGTACCGGCTGCGGCCCAATCACTTATGACTGCCACACCTAAGCCACACCAATTGCAGATGCTGCTGTTTCCATGGCGACAGCAGTTCTGGCACAGCATGCTTCTCCTGTTTTGTTGTCACATTCCAGCATCCTGCAGGTGCCGCAGCTGCTGTCGGTGTTAGCAATGCTGCTGATCTCAAAGGGACCCCTCTTGCTGGTACTAGTCATGCTTGCAGCGGAGCTCGCGCTGTGGGCTTTGGTGGTGGTTCTGCTGCTGCTACAGTAGTCCTTCCTTCACTGCAGAGACTGGCGGTGCTTGAGGAAGCAAGGAGCTGTCCGTTCTGCTGCTGGTGGGGCTGCTGCTGGTACGGTAGGAGGTGCTGATTCTCCTTCCCCTGCTGCTGCTGCTGCTGCTGTTTGTTTTTGCTGCTGCTGCTGCTGCTGCTGCTGGCGCATTCGCACTTGGTCAACAGCAACTGGCAGCAGGGGCTTGAGAAGGATGGTGTCTGGATTCACCGGACAATGGATGTACCCAGCAGTGTTCTTCTTCCAAACCAGCGGCAGCCTGCAAGTTACAAAACAGCAGCACAACGGGATGCTGCTTTTCAAAGCCAAATTAGGTGGCAAGTGGTTATGATCAGGACAGGTTGCTACTCATCACAAACCGGTTTAGCCAGGCTTAACAATGATCATGCACAGATGCAATACCTTACAATCTCGCCCATGTTGACCCTCTCTGCCGGCAAGCACATGTTCGCCGGGCCAAATGAGCTCCTCCACCTACAGCTGTCTACTGCATATATACAGCACCTTGTTTTGAGGGCCAGTCACTGAATGATGATTAGCCACTACATACCACAAACTGTTCGCCATCACGCTCAACGCACTTCAGCAAACCCCGCTGCAGCAACAACTTCAAGTCCATGTCTCGCCACCTTCCGAACTTATGCTACCATGTTTTCTATGGCTGAATACTTGGCTTTGACCTGCAGGAGGATATCCTCTGCTTGCTTCATACCTACCTCACTTATAGGCCAAGTAATGATTCCATATCAGGTGGATATCCGGTGGATATCAGGTGGATATCCAGTGGATATCCAATGGCAATGTCTCAAGTAGAGCCTCAAACATCGATCACAGCGTTCATCCAGGATCGGTCGCTGGCAGTTGAAGGATCTGATCATCTTTGGCTGCACAGAGCCATCACTCCATGCCCCCTGAAGTGGCGTTACATCTGGCACCCAGCAGCATGACTGACATGTAAACGGGCAGACCAGGCATACTATGGTCAGTGGCCAGTCGGCCAGCCTTAATAATAGGCATCTATTGAATGACGGATGCGATCTATCTGAGCATGCGGAAGAGGCGACAGAACCTGCTTACAGCGGCCCGTACATCCAAATGGAGCTTAGCTATAAAAAAGGTATAGGATAGGCGGTCGCCATGTTGATGTCTTTATCCGTTTGCATCCGAAGGAACGCATTGTCATGCTGCCAGTGCTGTTAATGGTCCGGACGCCCGGGCGCTCGCCCGTCACTCACCAGGTCGCGGAGCTTTCAAACCGAGCTGTCCGTGAAGTCTCAAGAGTCGCTGGTTGCTTTCTCGAGCTGCTCCAAGCTCCACGACTCATGTCGCACAGTCACATATGTGCGGGAAGTGTTGGGTCAACTCTAACCATGCTTTCAGGCATTCATAGCCAGCTACTCGCCGATAGAGCATGCGTCGCTTCTAAGGCCTCTAAGGGCTGAGGCTCAAAGCAGTCAGCGGTGAAGCCTGCACATGCTCTCTGAATTATACTATATAGGTGATATCGTGGTCGTGATTTCAACCAGCCCATGCGATTGTGTCATGAGAGGTCCGTTGTTGACTTGAGCAACAAGAACGCGGGTCACCTGCGGGCCACGCCCCAAATGCAAATGTGATAGCTGTATTCTGTCCTCGCATGCAGCTTTACGAATTTACCGTAAGGAGCTTCCCTTCGTTTACCAGAAGAAGCATGCAGCGCGCTACCTCAGGCAATGCTGAGATGCAGTCGGAATCTCAGGGCCTTATGAGCACTCGTACTGGTGAGGCCCAGGATTTTTTAGACTCCCGAAACAGTCATGTGTGTCACACTGTGATACGCGCGCAAAACAGGGATACTGCTCAGCTTAGTTTGGCCAATTCGACTGTGCAGAGATCGGCCATTTCACAGGACAGCAGCGACAAATCGGGGCTCGTTGTGTCGCAATGTAAACGAATCCGGGTAAGAGCCATGCTATCTCAAATATCCATGCGTTCGCAGTCGAATAATCTGTAGATCACAAAGTGGGACTTGAACATGGCAGTCCAGCTTAGAGAAAACACATGAAAAGCACAGAGCTTTGAAGGTCTGTGTGTCTGGTTTTTGAGGCATGTGCCATGATAAATTCAGAGCAGTAGACAGCTTATCAAGACATGTTACTGTGCCATTGGAGTCTCACAAGTAGCTCAGAAGTTTGCAGCACACAATCTGCAGCAGAGCATCTGCCCCCTAGTCTAACAACCTAGTTGCCCTAAACCTGTGCTGATGCTACATAAACTGTCATCACCTTACAACATATTGTCCCTGACAAGGCCTTGGTCCTGTCGGCAACGTTACTTCCAGGCGCACTCCCAACAATCTTTCAGTTGGTGCACAGCAGCCATATTGCTGGTATCCATCGACATGGCAGTGCTGCAATGATCCCACAGCCCTCTTGATCAAGCAAGCGAGAGGTAGGTTGGCAAGTGCTAACATGCTTATGACGTTCAAGGCTATTGCACAAGAGGAGTTTGGGAGTGTGTTATGGTGCCCACTCTTTCACATAGATTGACGGACTTATTCTTGTCTGGGGTGTATCCAGCACAAAGGAAAGGAATACAGACTGGAGATTCAATCACGTTGGTTGTCGTCCAGAACCGGCACAGGTCAATGAGCTCTGCCATCTATGCTGGCAATCTTTGTTCTGTGGTTACACTCTGTGCAGAGCACTGGCCCATGCAGCTGGCAACAGCGTTGTTAAGATATTGCTTGTTGCTTTGTTGGTGCTGGCAGAGTAGAAAAGCTATGCGGCTGCCTTTGAACACATAAACCTTCGTTGGACTTGTTTCCTACCTGTTCACCATACGGGGCAGAAAAGATGGCTTGACTCCATGTGTGTCTTTGTTGATGCACAGGCATACACACAGGACACAACTGCCCAGGCCCAAGCTCCAGCAGCCTTCAACCCAATGGATAGAAGGTGCTTCGCATCCGGGGTGCACTATCAGGGGCTGAGAGGGTACATGGGGTTGTGGCCAGTGACGGGAAATATGGTTTGCAGAGTCTGAGGTATGCATGTTCCCTTTGTCTCTGCTCTGTGTCATGGTATCTGCTCTCCACAGAACAAACTATATGGAATCTTGGAGCAGAGCTTTACAGTGACCTGTCTGCATTTCAAATACTGCTAAGAAGGCACATCCAATGTACATGTATGCATGTTACCATCTGCTGAGGCAAAAAGTAACAAATATGTGTGCCTCACAAGGATGTGTTTCATGAATTTTTGTACACATCTGAAGAAAGATGTATTGACCTCCAGATACATGAAGGAATGCAATCATATACAGGATCCAGATCATGCTTTGTCACGCTTGTTTTTTGCGCACTTTGACACAGAGATAGTAGGTTCTCTTTTTTAGGCACACTCTTTGCATAAGTGGAACGTCTGCCAAATGCAAATGCCCTTGTCAATTCACACCTTGTAGGTGTGCAGGTTCTTGAGCAGCAAGAAGAGTGGCAGCACGAGGAGTGGGACCAACCTGCAGGCACTGCACCTGGAGATTGCCAATGAGTATGACAAGTCCTACAAGGACCTGCAGCGGAGCCTGCGCAACCATGGCAACTGCCTGCCCTGTGAGCTGGTGCGCACACGGGAGCTGCGCAACTTGCAGAAGCGGCTGGACACAGCCACAGATGCCCAGCTGGAGGCCTTCAAGCTGGGCCCAGATGCGCCGTTTTAGGCTTAAGTCCTAGCAGTGAAGGTAAACATTTTTTATACACGTCTGTGCTCAAAAGTTTAGGATTATGGCCAGATTGGCAACAGTATGGGGTGTCTGATCAGTGGCAAAACATATGCTACCAAGTTGCAGAATCTTTGATGAACCTGACTTCTGAGTTTTGACCTGTCCCTTTATGCTTCTGTAACCTTCAGCAAGTCTGCTGTGAAAGTCGTGTAGTGCTGCAGCTTGTTTGCTTTGCATGCTGTTGTTATGATGCTGATACAAGTCAAATGGCAGAACCGCATGCATGTTTGAGACAAGGCGCAGAGATTTATCATTACATGGCTGCATTTACTTGTAGCAGTGGAAGCTGGTGCATGCTTCATAAGCTGTTCACGTCTATGCTACAAGCTGTATTGCTGTTCATCCGCGCTCCAAAACATTTGAGCATAACTATGGCTGCCATGCCTATGGTACTTCAGTTTCCTTCCAACTGCTTTAACCACTTGAAGTTGCTCGATTACAGCTTACTACCTCCTAACGCATGAGCCCTTGCCGACTTGTATGTCTCCCTACAGCCTATAGGCTTAAATTCTGGTGTTCATTGGTCTCCCTGTTTTCCAAGTAGGTGGGAGGCTCTTACCTTCATTGGGGCGGCAGAGGTTTTGGGTGCTTTTGACCGAACTGTTGGCCCTCGTGTATAGGCATAAGTCAATGCTTCTGGTGGCATGCCAGCCAACACGTATTCTGTTCCACCTTGCTGCTTTGGTGACGTCTGGAGGTGCAGGGCCTCTGGCACTTTTTGCTATGGCACATCATGAAAAGTAAGAACAAAATAATTTGTTACATATATCTACATGGACTTTGTGGTTCGGCAGGCAATGGCTCAGATGCCGGAGGGATGTGGGGTGAAGCTAGCCTATCATGCAGATGGGAAACTTGAGCGTGATGGGTGTGGTAGTGGTGGGTGTGTGGAGCTGTTGTCTGTTCTGCTGTATGCAGATGATATGGTGTTGCTAAGTCCCAGCAGGGAGGAGTTGGTGGTCATGCTGCAGGTGATGGACAAGGTTGCTGCTAGTCTTGGGTTGCGCATCAATGCAAGCAAGACTGAGATCCTGTCCATTGACAAGGATTGGAAGGAGGGGGATGTGCCAGTGCAGCAAGGACCAGAGGTGGTTATCAGTGAGGGTGTGGTAAAAGAGGTGTCACAGTTCAAGTACTTGGGAAGTGTGCTTGTGACTGATGGCAGGTTGGATGTGGAGTTGAATATCAGGAGGGGTAAGGCTGTGGGGAGGTTTAAGCAGTTTGAAAAGATGTGGGGTACCAAGCATCTGTCATTGGCTACGAAGGTGAAGTGTTACAAGGCATATGTGTTGCCAATTCTGCTGTTCGGGAGTGAGTGTTGGTCCCTGACCAAAGTGCAATCGCAAAAGCTTGAGCGGGTGCACTCTAGCTGCCTTAGGAGCATCCTGGGGGTCAGGCTGTCAGATCGGCACACCAATGAGCATATCAGGAAATCATGTGGGGTAGCCACCTTGTCAGCATACATCACAGCAAATAGGCTGAGGTGGCTGGGGCATGTGGGCCGCATGGAGGAGGGCAGGTTGCCGCATATTGCGTTGTTCTCTTCATTACATGGTGACATGACGAGGCCAGTGGGTAGGCCTCGCCATACCTGGGAGAAATGCGTGTGTGCTGATCTGAAGGTGCTTGGTCAAGATGAGGGGAGCTGGGAGGCTTCATGTCAGATTAAGAGTGCTTGGAGGAAGAGGTTGTGGGATCTTACGCACCCTTGGGAAAGCCAACGGTTAGTGAGGTGTAGAAGGCGCACTAAGCAAGCTATTGATAAGCATGTGGAGCGCTATGTGGTGCCTTTCAGTGGCTGGGAGGATGGTGGTTCACCAGTACCTAGGTGGTGGGAGCCACCTCCAGCCCCTACTAGGGTGGTGCTTGATCCTGCTGCCTCCCCGCCACCCATGTGTGATGGAAGTGGAGCAGGTTTTGGGTTTTAGTGGTGGTGTTTGTTTCCCCTTGGTGTGCACGCCGTTGCATCTAGCCTCAGCTTGTGTGTGGCAAATCCACCATCGGTTGTGTGGCTTCGTGATTGTGATCAGGAGCCTTGTGTTTGTGGCCTAGGTTTGTTTGGCCATTGGCATTGCTGGTCTTGCGTTTTGATTGATTGATTACATATTGCCTTGTGTCCTTGTTGCAGGCTCCACGTGCGGGCGCTGTCACTCCCAGAAGTTGTGATGGTCAGTCCGCAGAGGTGTTGCAATGGGTTTTATGTACTGCATGGGCCCTTGCAGTTGGGCGTGTGGTGGAGAGCTCACTTTGTACTATATAATTGCAGAAGGATGGCATGTGGGTTCATAGCATTGCTACGAAGTGCTCTGGTGAGCCCTTCTGACTTGCCAAAGGTTGGGGAGGTTTCATGATCTTTGTTGTGTGCTGCTAGTATGAGGTGTTCCAAGCAATTAGATTAGGAGCTCTAGTGAGCCCTTTGGGCATCATGATGGATGGGATGGTGTTTGTACATGCTGCTGTGCACCAATTAGCAGTAAGGTGGGCATGCTGCTGTGCACCAATTAGCAGTAAGGTGGGCATGCTGCTGTGCATCAATTAGCAGGAGGACGGGCAAGCTGCTGTGCACCAATTACTAGCAGCAAAGGTGGGCATGCTGCTTGTTGGAGGTAGTGCCATGGAGGTTAGGGGCTCCAATGTTGCAGTTCTTGTACTAGTGTGCTGCTTGGAGTGGTATTAATCATTCAGTGACAGAGCTCACATCTGCTTGTAGTCTGAGTGGAGCATTGGCAGTACATGAGTAAGTCCCGTACTGCTACTCTTGCCTGCGTCTGAATTCGAGATGACAATGATGATCCTCATTGTCTGCTTAGCGCATCCAGCCCTGTATAAGATGGCATACATGGATGCCCTAATCTACGCGTGCTGGGACACGTGTCCATGTCCGTCGCCTGGTATGACAAGGATCGCAAACACGGACACGCGTTCTTCCCTGGTCCGACACGTGTCCGCATCTTGAATTGCAGCTGACCAGGAGGAGAGACGTGTCGGTGTCCGGCCTTGTCTGACGCCCGTGTCAACCAGGCCGGAAAAAATAGAGACGGAACGCAAAGACCAGAATCACAGCAGTCCACTTTGGAGAGACTGACATCTTGATCCCAGTAGTGAAGCAAAATATGCATATAAAAAATATGCAAAATATGCATTTAAGTGTATAGCTAAATATGCTGCAGCTGCTTGGAAGATTAGGAATGCTTATGCTCACCCTTCTGATGTGGCGTGAGGTCCAACCAATGGGGTTTGTTACCAACTATTGCTTGCACCCGGGCTTACAAGCCCTCCTTGCTTTCTTAAGTAGGAGGGAGGCTCTTACCCCCATTGGGGCAGTGGAGGTTTTGGGTGATTTTGACCTAGCTGCTGGACCTCATGTCTAGGCATATATATGTTGTCATACATGTCGAAGTTTACCCGTATTCTGTTCCACCTCGTTCTTTGTGTTTTGTATTTCTAAGTTAGAAGGAAGTGACATTACAATCGCAGGAATCGAACTTGCGTTCTATCCTGAATCGAGGCAATTTGTGACAGCTTGAGGTGCGGGGCCTATGGCACTTATTGCTATGGCATATCATGAAATGTAATAATAATAGTGAAGCAAAGGCACACGCCCCTGCTGCTGACCTACGAAAGATCAAGTGGCCACAGGTCCCAGTGAAGCCCAGCCCTTATATCATCCCTCCAACTGGTTGGTGGGAAGGCTGGCCTGTACAACCTTCAAGGCTGGATCAATGATTCAATGCGTTCAGGAGGTGAGTCATCAGTGATCCTACTTGCGGTCAGCATAGATCTGCTCCGAAACTGCTCATTTTGATCGCAGTCAGTCGGTAAGTAAGTGAGTAACTAACTCAGTAAATGAACTAAGTACTTACGGAGGTCGGCAGAACGCCTGCATAATTAGCTCCAACCTACTCGGAGACTGGGTACAGGCAATCAAAGCAAGGGAGAGCTCCAACCTACTTTCCAGTAAGCATCCTTCCTTCCTGCACCCGTCTGAAATCCAATCGGTGACGAAGTCCTCAATCGTCGGTGCCCCAGTTGAGTGATATCTGGTGATATTTCCACCCACATGTCTTTGCGAGCACTTTTCAGATTCTGTACTGCGCCTCTAGGGCTGCTGATTGGCTTGATGCGTAGCTGACATGCAGATCTTTTGGGTTCCCAACGCTGGCTGCGCGCCTGCCACGGGCTGGGAAGTTAATTGGGGCAGAGTGAGTACGATGCCTCTCTAGCGAACCATCATTGACCACAAATCTGGATGAGGCAGAGCTCAAAAAACCCATGTGTACCCCCCAAGTCCTGCGCATACATGTTTTACTTAGTCTGCACTGGGCGGAGCCTTCTCAGAGGCAAGCTATGACTCCCAAGGTCCACTCGTTTGTCAGCCTGGGCACTCACCAGAATGGGTGCGCAATACCCTAATGCGCACACAACATGGAAATGGACGATCGACAGCTGATTTGGGGGTGGATTTGGGTGGTGCCCCAGGGAGGTTTCAAGCTACACTTCAATCCGAGCATGCCTCACGTTCACGACCATATGCAAACATGTGTCGCTTAGTAGAGGTGTTCCCTACGTGTGCCCAACGAGCAAATGCAAATACCTAAACTGGTTCCATGCGCCAGGACTAGTAGACTGCTCTACGTCTACTGGCCATGATTAACTGTTCCAATTACTACTCGCTTTAAGAATCTCTGTTGCAACTGGCAATAGTATTAAAAGGCACGGAAGTGCAGGAAATAGTCGCACAACCGGGCCATGCCGTGTGCATTCCTTTCCCAAAAGTTACGGCTACAAGCCTCAATCCAACCACCATGGACACACAGCTCGATGATATTGAGGCCCTTATATTCGGCGAAGCGCAGCTTCTCGATCTGCAGGGTGAAGCCCCACAGCTTGAGCATGCAGACGCCCAGCGTGGACGAGGACCTACACGGCTCCAGAAAGCAAGCCTTGGGCGCGTTCCGAACGAACGTTCAAGTCGTACAAGCCTGCCCCGTAGACGAGCAGCGCAATCGAGCAGGTTGCCACAGCAGGCAGGCTGCCATCAGCAGCAGCAGCAGCAGCAAGATGCACTTGATAGAGAGCATTTGCAGCAGCAATCACAATCAGCCGAGCTCCAAGGTCCCAACATGCTTGAACAGCTGCCAGAACCTAGTAATGATCCAGAACATTACAGCTGGCAGCACCAGCAGCAGCAGCAGGAGCTTGAGGACGAGATCCTCGCTGCAGAGATTGCCCTTGCTGCAGAGGCACTGGGAGGTCAGCCTCACACTCAGCACACAGGAGGCGCTAGCAGTCACGTCCAAAAGCAGCAACGGTTACAGACTTCTTACAGAGAAAAACGGCCCCCTACTTTTGCAGCGTACGTTGCTAGGTATGCTGTGCCACCTCCAAACAGCATGTGCAGCTGTTGTGGGGCTGAGAGTAGCCATCTGGCAGTCACCAGATGCCTGGATTGCTCGGTAACCTTACAGTACCTTGAAACTTCAGCTGCAATTATGGACACACATGCTGATAGGCCCATTCCTGCAGGGTTGCCAAACGCTCCTTTGCTATGACTGTGATGTCAAGCAGCATACCTATGCGCACTTTCACAGAAGGCAAACCTGGGGTCATGGCTTCTATGAGAGTCTGCCTCCTACCACCTTTATCACAGCAGCCGGTGCTCGCGAGCAGAGGTGTAAGTTGCAATCAATACCGCATGCCAGCTTGTTAACACGTGTTCGTCTCTTGCTAACGAGTTGATCTCCTCATTGTGCTGCCAGGCCTGTACTTCCCAGTTCCTTTGATGCCTGGCACGATATGTAGCTGCTGCAAGGGCACTTCATGGGCTTCTCTGCCCAGGCTGCGTTTGTGAATGTGCAAAAAGAGGAAGTCCGCACAGCACCTCCATACTGCGTCTGTTGGTAGCCCAGGACGTTCATAATGCCAAGGCACATCCTTAAACGCGTTACCTGGCTTCCGTGGTCACGGTATGCGCATGTCGTGGTCTACACCAGGCTAAGCCTGTGCATCTAGTCTGGCTTGACTTTGGAAGGCCCTACCCCCAACTGGACGGACACGCAGCAGCAGGCAGAGGGCATACACGTTAGCAATATCAATTCCTTAGACCAAGCTGAGGACGGCTGGTAGCTTTACATTGCCTGAACTTGACTTTCACTCAGAAATGATGTAGTAGGCTATGATAGTAGCAGCATAGTTACATAGTTACATCTACGCTCGCTCCACCATGAGCGGCGTACAGTTAAGGAAGTAGGCTTACTACATTGAGGGCACCCGCCTCCTGAACACGACCAATATGTCCTGGCTCTTCATATCACCACCTCCATCCCATCCACCTCACTTTTCAATTCCTACACCATGTCCTCCCAGAAGGGGTGGCCTCGCCTGCCCTACCCTTCTCCACGCTTCTGTGCCCTCCTAGCTCCCCCGCCCTGATCCCTCTCATCCCCCCCAGCCCCCCACCCTAGGCTCACCCCCCCACCCAGATTGAGATGCCCCTCCACCGGGGCCCTGTTTTTAGACGGATTGACCTGTTTCTTCCTGATACTTTCCTGTCGTGCTTTCCAAATTTCATGGAGACTTTGAATGGCGTGCCTTTGCAATTTGTGTATGCAGCTTCGTAACAGGTTCCCTTTCACTCCGAGGGACTCCAACTGCCTCACCGTAGCTTCTGCATACACCGCTCCTGCAACTCCCAGGATGATGGGCTTCCTTTCTATAACGGCTGAGGGGTGCCGTTGTCGCAGTATCTCATATAAACTCTCATGCTGTTGATATGGATCTTGGTATGTCCTGCTGGGATCAGTGTCCCTTGTGTACTTGACTTCAATAAGCGTAATTTGAGCCTGAGATGTCATCCATTGACCCTCTGGGGTCCTCTTAACCGACTTGCGTCGATATAGGACAATGTCGGGCCGAGAGCCGGCTGCTTTCAACTGTGCTTTGGACAGCAGATCGGACGGGATGTTACCGACTGTCTTGTGCAGGTGCGCTGCACCTGAACGCGCCCATTTGGCAGCGTTGCCACCGTCATTGTAAACAATGCTATCAGCCCCGCGGTCGCCACTCGCGATAGCCTTGGTGATGATGCGCACTGCTGTGTTGTGTTTGTCTTGCACCATGGGCATGATTCCGGGGCACCACGCGACTGCATGGTGTCCACTATCTGGATGCTTGTTGCAGCAGGGGCATATGTCACTCTTCCCTTTCTTGTACCTTTTTAGATTTTTTGCTGTGGGAAGTTGGCCTGTCAGGTATTTTATCCGTGTGTTTTTCATTCCTTCTGTCACCCCTGCAATGGTCGTCCAACTGTCAATGTATGGCCTGGCCATGTCTGGCAGCGTTCTTTTCATGGCTTGATAGTAAATTGTATCGGTCTTGGCTGTCCCAAGTCTCAGCTCTTTTACTTGAACTCTGTTGGTGAGAGCATCTTCTAAGTTCTCCACATGCTGCCATCTCTCTCTCAGGCCATTAGCGCTGTTTTCATCCTCCTCCCAAACTTTCTGCATGGGCCACGCTTGGTAGGGCCTGTGGTTACTCTCAACGTGAGACATGTCCATGTCTGCTCGCCCGGTACTTGCCACAGTTGTAGCAATGTCGTCTGCAAATTCATTGCCGGGGATGCCTGCATGCCCCCGGACCTTGATCAGCTGCACCTCTCCCTCCAATGTCATTATTGCTGTTTTTATCGATTCAAGCAGATGTTTGTGTCGGTGATACCGGACCTGAGCTGGGTAGTACATAACAGCTCGAATTGCATGCACTGAATTGACACTGTCTGTCATGATGCTTGAGTATCCTTGCTGCAGGGCACCAAGGATACCCACCAATTCTGCGCGGTATGGGGTATTGTGCCTTGTTGGTGCTGTTGATTGGATCCCTATGCACTGCCCTTCCTCAGTGTCTGTCTTTGCTGGGACGTAAATGCCGGACCCAAGTTGGACCGTCTGTCTGCCGTTTGGCCCAATGTCTGTCTTACGTTGGCTGCCATCAGTGTACACCATGCTTCGCCAGTCATACTTTAGTGGGAGGAGCTGGTTCAGCTGGAGCTGTTCCGAGGCTGTCTTCAAGAGATCAGCCAAGCTGTTGTTCAAGGTGAGGGCTGCTGTGCTTGCATCACTGGGGCAAGCCAGCACCTTGGCTGGTGGCCTGTATATAGTGGTGTCCATCTCGTCTTCGTTTTCAGATTCCTCTCCAGTGCTTGACTCCGCACTGGGGCCATCAGGCCAGTGATGACCTAGTCTTGCCCAGGTGAGCAGTTCACTTGGGTGGGCATGCTCATTAACTGCTTGAATTAATTTTTGCTTGAGCTCTTTAGCCATGCCCACTGCATCCCCATTGGTCAAAGTTTCAAACCCTCTTTTGTTGCCCACAAGAAGGATATTTATGTCCCATTTTGGATGGCCTGTGTCCTCGGGTGGTAATCCCACCGTCGTCGCTTGTGGCTGCTGGATAAACTTGAAGCTACGCCTTGGGATAGTGGCCAGTACTTTACATGTTTGGGGCATTTTGTGAACCCATTTCATGTACGCCGTGTTGCTGCCCTCGGTCCATGCAGGAAGCACAAATACTGTGACACTAGGAGTTCCAGTGTTCTCTGCTGAGTGGACCGCCCAAGATACAGCCTTGTACATCTCTTTAGAGTCGTATTCTGGATTGGCTACTGAGTGGCCTGTCCAGCGGCACTTGTATGCATCATGCATTGCTCCAAAAAGCTGATCTCTCTCAAAGGCACTCCAATACTTTGTCATGCCCGGGTGATAGTTGAGGGGGCTAGCAAACCTTTCTTGACTTAGCTGAGGAATGGCTTCTTGCAGCATCTGGTACACTCCTGGAGGCGTTGCCCAGTGATTTTTTAGATCTACTTTTCGCTTGGTGCCAGGTATGGGTGTTCCCTCTTTGTAACGCCGCAGCAATGCAGCTACTTCCTCTGGAAACGAGTGTGGTTGTAGCTTATCAACGACCTCCTGCTTGGTGGCAAGTACTTGGGTGTAGTTGTGGTATAGCAGAGCAAGCCTTTCCGGTGTTATCATGCCGACTGTCCTGCCCGTGGGGTCATGGACTGTCACCATTTGTCGGTGGTAGTCCTTTTTCTTTTCTCCAGACAGCTGAACCCTTCTGTACACCTCTCGTTGTTGTAGCACATATGCCCCTGTGCCAACGATATCAACATGGGGGTCGGTATCCTGTGTAACAAATGTGCATTTCTGCCTACATTCCTCTCCAATTGTTGCGTGCAGGCGTGGCCCTTGATTTCCTTGTCGCTCACGGTTGGGGAGGTTCTTATCCCTTACCGCATCTTTGGCTTGTCGGCATGCTTGATGAGTCTGCGGCTGAGACATGCCTTTAATGGTCCTCTCTACTAGGTCTGCAAATCCTAACCCTCGCATTGTATCCTCATCTTCGTAGTGTGACTCCCATTCAATATACCACGGCTCCACTTTCGCTTGATAATTTGAGGTCCCGTCAAACTCCGGGTCAAAACGCTGGCATTCCCAGCAGTATCCTGCTTCATTGATGAGCTCACATTGAGAGATGTTCGGCAGTCCCGTTGAATTCTCCATTTGCCACACTTTCTGCAGCTCACAAACTGTTTCGTGAAAACCTCTCTGGCATCCCAAGCACCGTTTGACCGAGTCATCAGTCTGGTGGCAATGTTCGCACACCACAGGTACCAATTGCAGGTCTTCATCAGTAGCCGGTCTGATCACGCGCGCTTTGTAACGCAACTTCTCCATAGCGATGTCTTTCTCCCACCCCTCTAGAATGGTGGGTGCCCAGTTGACTTCCCATTGGATCTGCTTTTGCAGAAGCCGTCGTGTTTTCCTTTTCCATTGCGTGTGCTTGCCTGCAAACCTGGTGTGCCCAGTCGCCTGCGCTTTGTCTTTAAATGCAGCCAGCAAATTGTAGACGGTGACGTCAGGCACCCCAAGGCTGAGCATCTTCCAAGCCCTGTCTTTTCTGGTTAGCGTGTAGCCATCTGTTTCTGGGTCTGCAATTGCCAGCAGGTCAGAATCAACACGCTCCAGTTGTGTGCTATTTTTAATTGCCATAGTAGCATCTTCTTTGTCTGAATCCCCTGCTTGATCTGCGTTCTGTGTCTGAGTGGGATCACATTGGCGAAAACCAGGGTCAAAAGCTCTTTTGCGTTTGTTTGGATTCCCAACGTGCAGGTTTAGCATGGACTCTTGTTTGAATGTTTCAACTGGAGCTCTCTCATATATGTCTGCCAAGGTTGCTGGAGGAACTGGGATATGCCCTTGCTCTCCTCTAACCATTCTTTTCAGCCATCGCGCATGTCTGCTGTCTACCTTGTAACCGTGGTCTGCTGGAGTCCCCGGGGACTTCTCTTGGTCCTCTGCGTCAGCCAAAAACTTGAGAACCTTTTGAAGAGCCCTTTTGTGCTTTTTGCCCAGATTTATCTGTCCCAGTTTTCTTGCCACATCAGGCGCACCTAGCAATCTGTTGGCCTTGCTATTGACTAGCTGGCTGATGCTGTAGACTCCTACTTCTTGCAGCACTTGGAGGGGTTTCTTTATTTGCTGTAGAGTGGAATCGCGCTCCCACTCCTCCAGGTTGCCCAGCACTGTCTGAGCTACCTCAGTTGCAGGCAGGGGATAGACCTCCTCTCCATCCTTCCAGATGTATATCCCTGCTTGTGTCCCTTGAATGAGCTGTCTCAGCCTAAAAGCATAGTGGGGAACCCAACCTCCCTTTGCGGCTGAGGGCTTAGCATATGCTTGCACCTGTGCCCTGAGCAATGCCCTTGTTAGAAGGCCACGTTTACCCTCCTCAGCAAGGGCATGCGTCAAGTTCTTGACAGCCACAGCTGTGTATGCCACTGTCAGAGATGTGTTGCCTAGTCCACCGTATGCTAAATCCTCCCTGATCATGGCTGTTGGGGTACCCTTTGGAAGTTTGTATGCAATCCGCACTACGGAATCCATCACTCGGTCAAGCTCTGCTAGTTCCCGTTCGTTATAACACATTAAGGGGAAGGGATACCTGGCTTTTGCTTTGAGACATGTCTGCAATGCTAGCAGCTTTTGTGCTTGGGAATTGTAGCAATTCCCCATGTGACCAGCCATTTTGCGCAGAGCGCTGCATGTTTCTTGGAATTGCTTTTTCCAATTCAGATCCATTGTAAACCACACCCCCAGCAGCTTGTAGGGCTCCTTTGGGTCATGGGCAACAATGGCCTTTCCCTGCATCTTGATTGTGCTTATGAGTCTCTGAACAAGGACCTTGTCAAAGGGTTTGGAGGGTTGCCTTTTGTAGAGCGCGGCGGTAGCAATCGTTTTTGTCTGACTTATGGTCAAATTGCCCCAAGAAGCATAAGAGCTTACTTTATCCGCCTGCAATGAGAGATTGCTGTGTCCGCCTGTGTACAGGGTTACATCATCCGCATATGCATTGCTGCCAAAGGTGACAAGCCCGCTGTGTCGTTTCAAAACCCCTGGCTGGTAGCCTCTTGCCCCCACTGAAAGCCACCTCAGCAGGGGTTCAAGATAGAGAATGAACAAGAATGGTGACAAACTGTCTCCTTGTAATGTGCCTCTTTGGACCTGGATGGGAGGCGTGTTCCCATATGGGGTGACTACTTGTGTGAAGGCATTCTCATACAACCCCTTCACTACTCGCACAGCGTCACTGGGGTACCCTAAATCCTGCATGATTTGGTACATTTTCTGGTGGTTTATCGTGTCAAAGGCTTCCTTAAGGTCCACCATGAGGGTGAATATGTCCTGTCCATTCAACCTGGCATCCTCAAGCAGCATTGTGTGCACTTCAAGCTGATGTATCGTATTGCAATGTGGCCTGAAGCCCCCCTGCTCCTGACTTAGAATGCGATGCTTGTCTGCATATGCCGCAAACACTCCTTGTACCACTTTAGTCCAGAACTTGTACAGAGTGTTTTCCAGGCCAATTCTTCGATAGTATTCCAACTCTAAGATTGTTCCCTTGTTTTTGTACAGTAGTACTGTGTAACTCTCTTTCCAACCATCAGGAGTACACCCTGTTGCCCACATCACCATCATAAGCAGATGCAAGCAATCTTGTAGCAGGGCTGGGGCAACCTTGATGATTTCATTCGGGATTTCATCTGGACCAGGCTGCTTTCCTGTGCTTAGGCTGTTGAGACATTTGTCAAATGCAGCCCTGTCCTGTATCATCTTGTGGAGGCCCTGCTGGTAGGGACCATCATGAGCAGCGGTTTCTAAAGTAAAGGGATCAAGGGCCCCTTTCCTTTCCCATGGGTACGTGTTGTCTGCACTGTTGGCTGAATCAGACTCGTCAGAGACATTAGGCGATCCCTGCTGGTCAGCACTGTGATGCTCCATCATGCTTCTATGGCATTTCTCTATGACTTCTTCTGGTTTGGTCAGCAGCCTGTCACCATCTTTGAGAACTCGCAGAGCATGTTTTAATGACTGTTTGTACTGTCCAGTCATCATCTTGTTTCCCAATTTCTTGTTTTTGTCAGCAAGCTTCTGTTGCCGTTCCCTGTGTTTCTGTATAACAAAGGAGGCGTCCTTTTGGTCAATGTCCCGAAGGGATGCTTTCAATTTGTCTTCAAGTGCTTTGCCTTCCTCTTCCTTGAGGTGGTCTTCAGCCTCCTTACTTGCAGAGTTCTGCTCAGATCGCTTTGATACTTGTTCCTGCAGCATCTGCACCAGGATGCCATCTTCCTTTGTATCACACAGTTGCTCTCCACCGTATCGAATTTGCCTAAGTCTTTTCTGAAGGCGGAGATACTTGTTTCGCACTCGCGCAGTGCTGCGAAGCTGATAGTGCTGAACTTGGTGGTTCCCTTTTGCCTGGGTGGTGCAGACCTGCAAAGCAAGTTGGTGGCCCTTGCTTAAAATATCAGTCACTCTGTTCCCCAACTCATTCACTGTCGCCTGCATCCCGTCCCTGTGCGCCCATTGGGGTGTCTGCATAGTGATGCCGTTCTGGTCTAGGGTTTCCCAATATGGCTTGACATTATTCTCCATTTCTGATGTAAGGTCTTGGTATAAACTTTGCAGGTCGTACGTAAATGCATTCTCCATAGCAAGCTTGAGTGAGTGCTTATCTTCCGCAGACATGGGAGTGACCAGCACTGTTTTGGATCCATGTGCATGCTCCTCAACAACTGGCAGAGGCAGTTGACCAAGGGCGTTGTATGGGATTTGTGCACAGAGAGCTTTGTGGTCAGTGTTAACCTCGCTGGTTGCTATCGCGTGCACGGTGGCGCCTGGCTTGGTAGCAAAAGATCTCTGTGTGAGAATGTCGTCTATCCTGCTTATTTCCAGGTCCTGTCCTTCTTTGGTTCTGTAGAACGTCTTGGCTCTACCTGCTCCTGCTTGCTGGTGGTCAAAAGGCAGTAGCCCACTTTCCTGAACAAATCTCTGGTATGCTCGGTCATGTTGGCCCGTGCATCCCTCTCGTCGATCAGTCCCATAGAGAGCAGCATTCATATCCCCTGCCACAATGTGGACATGAAGGGCTGAGTCTGCCAGAGTCTGCTTGAGGTGTTGATAGATACCTTGTCTGATAATACCAGCAGCCCCATTGCCAGTGGGCATGTAGACACCACTGAGCATAAGGGGAAGTGACTGGTGTCTCCTGAGTTCAACCTGGTAGATGTACCCTTTATATGCGGCAGGCACCTCAACAGTGTGCATGTCTGTCCCTGCTAGCAGATCCATGTGGACTGCAAGGACCACCCCAGCCTGGCCTCGGACGTTTGCTAGACTGGAACAACCCCACCTGTATCCTTGAAGCATGATTGGCACCCATCTGGGCATTGTAGTGCCTGCTGCAAGGTGATGCTCAGTCCACACAATGATGTCTGGTTTTTCTTGTGCAATTTTCCGCATTAGCATGATTTTGGTTCTCAGTCCTCTGCCATTGACTGTTAATACCTTCAGCCTTTCCTCACAATGTGGCAGTTGCTTCAGTGCTTCGAGGTCAGAGACCGCCCAATCTTTGCTTTCCAAATCACTGATAGCTTTGATTCTGCGATACTGCTTGCGGATGCCTTTTTTGCAAACGCTGTGCACTTTCCATGGCTGGGGCTTATCCTGGTGCCTGGCACCCCCCTTCCTTTTGCGTTGTGAAGACTGTCCCATCCCTGAACTAGTGAGTAGCGGTGGTAGGCAGCGCCTTGTCACACCAGCTAGCCTCCACCTTTTTTGCTGTCCTGCTCGCTGCCTGCAGATGGTTTGTATGGCCTGCCATTCTGCCTCAGTCACATTGGGAAACTTCTGTGTTGGTATCTCGTAGTTGCGCTGCTCGTTAGTCATGGCATCTGTTCTAGCTGAGTTCTGTTCCCTGTTAATTGCCCCACTGGGCTCTACACCTCCATCATTCATGGGGTTTTCTGCTTGCATCCGTTTTGCCTCACTTTGATCTCTTTTGGGGATCTCCTCGGTTTCTAGCGCTTTATCCAACTCATCAGACACTGAAGTTTTGCATGCTAACAATTCATCTTCAGTTAGATGGCGCATTCTCTTTTGTAGTTGTCTGAGTTCTGGTGCCTCACATGGCTTTGTGAGTAGCTGAGATACTGGAAAGACTTTATCATGAGCGGCCGTGAAGAATGTGCGTATATCCTTCTGGCTTCGCAGTCCTGGAACTGCTGGATCGAGAGTTGAATGTCCTGGCTTGCCTGTGTCTTGTCCTTGCTTGCAATTAGCCGCCTGGGGTGGGATGCTGCTTGCATGGGCCTGAATGGGTCCTTTCATAGATAGTCCTGTGAGACTCCCTGTGGTGGTGGTTATGAGTGGCTTCTTGTTAGTAATTGTCCCTTTAGTACCATTCTCTGCATGGCCAATTTCCTGCTTACGCTTGATAGGACGTTGCTGTCCCTTTGTGTTCTGCCCTATTGGCCCCAGCACGGTTTGATTCTCTGCCTTTGTTGCTTTAGCGTCTCCCTGCCTGCAAGCTCCCGGGGCTGTCAGGCTACTGGCTTTTGGCCGCATAGATGCTGCCCCGGCCACTGGTCCTAGTGGTAAGTGGTAACTTTGACCAGGGTGGTCTTCTCTTATCCAGCCCACGGCTGGCCTGTGTGTGTTTATCTCGCTAAGAAATGTTACTGTCTGCAAGTCGACATACTCCATTGTATGCGTTTCGGGCATATCCGTTCTCCTGTCTGATTTCAGCTTCATACATGTAGCAAGAGGTAGGCTAAGTCCTGACAGCCGCACTCCATGCAGTAGCAGGGGTTGTACAGATAGAGTATAGACGCCTTGCAGCACGCATATTCTGGGCATGGGGGTCCTGCTGCTGCTGCAATGGGGCCAAGCAGCCACTGGCAGCAGCCAGAGCAGGAGGAGGGGGCACAGCAGCAGGATTGGACGGGAAGGGTGATAACTAAGAAGGGAGCAGCCAAGGTCCCTCTGCAGATGCTGCAGGGGCCTTCACTGGAACGGAAGCTTGGCAGCAGCAGCAGCAATAAACTGGTTCTCCTGCTGGGGAGCAGCAACAAACTGGTCCTGCTGCTGGGGTACTCCTGACTGGGCACAGTACTGTTTAAAGCAAGGTTAGGGAATGATCATTGTTCAAAATGGAAACCACCAATACTACCAGCGATAAAATGGGCTTTTTGAGTGGCAGTATCGGTATGGAGAACAGCAACAGCAACCAGCCGCGAGGACAGCACCATCAGCAGGAACAGCAGCACCAGCCTTGGGGATAACAGCAGCATCGGCAGCCACACCAGCCGTCACAGCAGCAGGACCAGCAGCAGCAGCAACTTAATCAGCAGCAGGCACCATGGGAGCAGCAGCAACAGCACCCAAAGCATGAGCTGGGGCAGCAGCAACAATCATTGCAGGAGCAGCCGTACCAGCAAGGGCGCCAGTCTGGCCCACCACCAATAGGCATGCCCCAACAGGGCCATAAGCAGCAGCCACAGAACAAGTACCAGCTGAAAGGCCTGCACAAGCGGGGGGGGGGGGGGGCTCAGCAATGGCAGTATGCTCCTGGGTGCTCAAGGCGCTGCTGCTAACACGCCTAGCCTTTCTATGCCGTTCCAGTCCTTGAGAAGTGACAATGTAACCCGTTGGAATCAATGTTCTTACTTATGATATTAGGTTCAGTCGCAGCTAGCCAAGGAACAAGCACCATCAAAAGAGGCAATTGTACATTCACATACATCAAATGCTCTTTCCTCCAGTTGTCCTAACCGCTCATGCATGCTTCTTGCCTCTTGCTAGGGCTGTAAGCCACCAGAAGGGGCTGATGAAGCACCTGTTTGACTGGCAGCTGCAGCAGAATGAATAACAGCCACCAGATGCTGCAGACATCCAGGGTAGTAGGAGGTTCTGCAGTGTCCATGCGGCAGTACAGGGAAGACTCACGCCGGAACAGTCCCCTTTGGTACCAAGCAATGCATTCCAAGTGCGGTGCATGAAAAGGACCAAGGGCAAGAGGAGCATTATTGATGGTTCTTCGAAGGAGCTGCAAGCAAGTCCATGGCAGTGTCAAGCCCAACACCAGCAGCTGCAGCAGGTGCTGCGGCTGCAGCCAAGTTCAGATGCAGCTGCAGCAACAAGCTCCCAACAGCAACAGCAGGAACGGCAGCTGCTGCAAGCAAGTCCTTAGCAACAGTAGCAACAGCAGGAGCAGCAAGCAAGTCTTTCGCAGCAGCAGCAGCAGCAGCATGGGCAGCACAGCGACTGTGGGACGGTGTTGCTGCTGCAACAAGCAAGCGTTGAACAGCAGGAGCAGCAGACAGGATTAACCTGAAGTGTCAGATGGGCTGCCAGTTGCAAACAAATGCAGCTGGTACATGGACCGGCAATGGCATTTACTGGTAGTTTTCCCTGGTGAGTGGCCATACTGGGCATGCCATTTTACATTATCAGAGTATGCGGTTTTCTGAGTTCACTTGTCACGTGGGATCACCAATTCTTATGATGATTACTTGAACTTTGGTGAGGAGACAGCAATGCAGAACACATGAGATTGTTCAGCCAAACGAGCAGGTCTGGCAGCAGCATTATGGCAGAAACGCCAGCAACACGGCAGCTGCTTATTAGTTCAACACCACTACGTGCTACTGCCTTGAGTGGCCAGTCTTTAATGTAACAGAGCAAGACTACAAGAGAGCAAGACCTTTCAGGACCTAATGCTGCTAGAAGCTTGCCAATGTTCTTCATGTAGTGTCACAGGGTTTGGTTTGGTGCATGCCCCATGAGAATGGGGCTGAGGGATAATGACTAGGCCGTAGGGCTAGCTTCCAAACAGCCCATGTGTGGTGGCAGCAAAGGTTATAATGCATCTTATATCCTGTAGGCCAATGGAGGTATTAGGTTACCTGTAATAGTACCCATATCCGCCCTTGATGATGGAGCTGCTTGCAGGGGTGCAACAACTGATCTCCAATGTGGCTTGGAGCTGCTGCACTTTAATGCGCCTCCCACCTACATTGGACAGAGATGATCCTCTCATCTTAACTCGTTTTGACCCTTAATTTCAGAAGGGTTGCAATGCACACTTATGCAGTGTTAATCCTCTGTCATGTGCAGCTTGCTGACTGCGTTCATTAACGGATGCTGCTGGTGCTGCTGCTGCTGCTTCTGCTGATAGGGTCATGTGATGGAGGTAATGGGGCCACTGCCTGGAGGATATGTGGCAAGCAAGTGTCTGCGCCGAGGACAGCAGCTCAATGGCAGTGCTTGCCTGTTTGAATGCTGTTATTGCAGTGGCACAACACACTTGCAAATTTGACACAGGCAGAGGTCTATGTTCTGCATTGGCTGATGTGAGGTGGTGGGTTACAGAGGAGAAAATGCATGCGCGCATCTACAGTGTTCTCTGGAAGGCCAGCAGTATCATATGTGTACCAGCAGTAGCAAGCATGTATTTGTATGTGTAATGTATGCTGGTCCATGTACGTTTAATCTCTGTACCCGGGTATGCACAGACCCGATCTTGCATGCCCTCGGCTGCTGGACGATCATTATTGTGTGCTATTCATGTGCAAGGGCGTAGCTCTCTGATTAGGCTTGTGCCTGGGCATGGCTCTCCCCAAGTAAGGCATGTGGTGCTCTGAGGCATACATGCTGGGGACAGAGAGGACCAAGGCTAGCATGTAATGAGCTCGGATGCAGTGAGAGCCAATCAATGGGGCATCTCATAGTGCTGCTAGTTAATGTGCAAACTTTGTTTTAGTGGCATGGCTGTGGTAGTAAGTGGAACTGCAATGTGTTTGCTGCTAAGAGGCTGTGTCAAACAGGTTAGCTTTTATTTGGCCATAGTCTATGTAGGTTGTGTGCATGCAATCAAGCCAACATACAGTGTATGCTTTATGTGCTTGGCTGGCCTGCGCTGATTCAATGCTATGCATGATACATTCTGCGATGGTCCGACAGTGTTTTTGCATGTTGGGAGGTCAGTTTTGGTCCTCAAAGTTGTTGTGCGCGCTGTTAACAGCTCGTTATCATGGTGAACCTGCAATCCTCAGAGCTGCCTGGGGATTAATAAGTTAATCCTGGGATTTACATTGGAGTTATGAGGATCAACTGTAGGATTAACGGATTAACTCAGGGGTCTGTTGGTAGGGCAACAATGCAAATCACCCACCACAATGCCAGTCACTGTTAGATCAAGTACATATGTTGTGAGGGTTTTGCAATCGACATTGGTTTTTATAGGTTTTATAGGTTGCATGTGTACGCTATGGCTATGGCGCATCCTGCATGTGTACGGGGTACACACAAAGCTGATAGAGTTGCTGATGGACTTGCATACTGGCACACAGGCTGCTGTTAGGATGGGTGGTGTGGTGTCTGAGTGGTTTGATGTGCATGGCGGGGTGCGGCAGGGATGTGTCATTGCTCCCTTGCTGTTCAACATCTACATGGACTTTGTGGTTCGGCAGGCAATGGCTCAGATGCCGGAGGGATGTGGGGTGAAGCTAGCCTATCATGCAGATGGGAAACTTGAGCGTGATGGGTGTGGTAGTGGTGGGTGTGTGGAGCTGTTGTCTGTTCTGCTGTATGCAGATGATATGGTGTTGCTAAGTCCCAGCAGGGAGGAGTTGGTGGTCATGCTGCAGGTGATGGACAAGGTTGCTGCTAGTCTTGGGTTGCGCATCAATGCAAGCAAGACTGAGATCCTGTCCATTGACAAGGATTGGAAGGAGGGGGATGTGCCAGTGCAGCAAGGACCAGAGGTGGTTATCAGTGAGGGTGTGGTAAAAGAGGTGTCACAGTTCAAGTACTTGGGAAGTGTGCTTGTGACTGATGGCAGGTTGGATGTGGAGTTGAATATCAGGAGGGGTAAGGCTGTGGGGAGGTTTAAGCAGTTTGAAAAGATGTGGGGTACCAAGCATCTGTCATTGGCTACGAAGGTGAAGTGTTACAAGGCATATGTGTTGCCAATTCTGCTGTTCGGGAGTGAGTGTTGGTCCCTGACCAAAGTGCAATCGCAAAAGCTTGAGCGGGTGCACTCTAGCTGCCTTAGGAGCATCCTGGGGGTCAGGCTGTCAGATCGGCACACCAATGAGCATATCAGGAAATCATGTGGGGTAGCCACCTTGTCAGCATACATCACAGCAAATAGGCTGAGGTGGCTGGGGCATGTGGGCCGCATGGAGGAGGGCAGGTTGCCGCATATTGCGTTGTTCTCTTCATTACATGGTGACATGACGAGGCCAGTGGGTAGGCCTCGCCATACCTGGGAGAAATGCGTGTGTGCTGATCTGAAGGTGCTTGGTCAAGATGAGGGGAGCTGGGAGGCTTCATGTCAGATTAAGAGTGCTTGGAGGAAGAGGTTGTGGGATCTTACGCACCCTTGGGAAAGCCAACGGTTAGTGAGGTGTAGAAGGCGCACTAAGCAAGCTATTGATAAGCATGTGGAGCGCTATGTGCTGCCTTTCAGTGGCTGGGAGGATGGTGGTTCACCAGTACCTAGGTGGTGGGAGCCACCTCCAGCCCCTACTAGGGTGGTGCTTGATCCTGCTGCCTCCCCGCCACCCATGTGTGATGGAAGTGGAGCAGGTTTTGGGTTTTAGTGGTGGTGTTTGTTTCCCCTTGGTGTGCACGCCGTTGCATCTAGCCTCAGCTTGTGTGTGGCAAATCCACCATCGGTTGTGTGGCTTCGTGATTGTGATCAGGAGCCTTGTGTTTGTGGCCTAGGTTTGTTTGGCCATTGGCATTGCTGGTCTTGCGTTTTGATTGATTGATTGATTGATAGGTTGCAACAACCTATAAATCGAGTTATTGTGAGAGACTATCATCTGTTTTATAGGTTTTATAGGTTGTAGCAAATCACCTAGAGATGAGCGTTGTCAAATGGAATAGTTTACCACCATTCTTGCACCAGGGTTTGCTAATGGGAGGGGGTACCTATTACGCGATATACTATCTGGATCTCAGAGTGCATTTATAGGTTTATAGGTAGGTCTAAGCCCACGGGCGGGGGATATAATTATGCTACTACGACAAGGTTGGTGCACAGCAGGCTAGCGGAAACTGATGCTATGAGATTCTGCAACCAAATAAGCTTTTTATAGGTTTTATAGGTTGAAAACAACCTATAAAACAGGTTGTAGTGAGAAGGTTTCATTATATTTATAGATTTATAGGTTTTATAGGTTGTAGTAAGTCACATAGAGATGAGTGTTGTCAAAAGGGAATACTTCACATCACGTTCTTGCAGCAGGGTTTGCCAATGGGAAGGGGAACCTATAAACCCATATACCATCTGGATCTCAGAGTGCATTTATAGGTTTATAGGTAGGTGTCGGTGAGTCTTCGGCTTCCCCTTCATTCATATTTTGCAATACTGGTCCTGGAACAAAACTGAAACCTATTCATGCAGAACGAAGAAAATTGCCCCTCACTTGCTGAAAGGCTTGCTGAGTTAAGAACTGAAGGCCTCAGGGACCCCTTAGTGTAAGGCTTGATCATAGGCTATCTCACTAGCTGCAAACCCCTGGGTCCCTAGCTGTCTCCCTCGAGTTCCCATTGTACACATGCTTCTCCGTCTGGCAAGGCTCCTGATGCAATTGGACTCGAACTGGTGCCGAGGCGATGCGTTATAATCGTACGATCGTACTGATGCAGCCTGGCATAAAGCGCAGCACGCTAGGTTACATAATCGAGCAAAGCCGTGGTTGATCTGTTCGTCCCAGCCGTTTGAATCGGCGGTTCTGAAGGGCTCAGGTGCTTAATCCCCAGCACTCGCATGAGTTACGTATGCCCCCACATGCGCCTGGTTCTGGAGGTTGGGTACAGGTAATCAAAGCAGGGGAGAGTGCGGACAAAGAAAGCAGGGGCATGTTCTGCAATGCTGGATTGAGAAAAGCAGGGCGCAGCGACCCAAGCAGGGTGCTTCAACCCTGCGGCAGACGACGTCCCTGAGTAAAAGCAACTCCTCCCTAGACACTGCTTTGCAGCCAAGCCCTTCACTTGTGGTGAAACTACAATCCGGTCAGATCTGGACAAGGTCCTCATTGTGATACACCTGCTACTAACTGATCCTTAACACGCCTCAGCAAAGTGGCAGGTGCTGCATGCAATTGCTCACACAACCGTTCGGAAGCGATCTTATCATAGCAATCAGAGAAGGTGAAAGGATGATAAACCAGAGAGCCAAGGATGTTGTGCACACTTCAATTCCCAGCCTCTCTGGTGCTCCTGCTGTCCAAAGACAATAGCACTTCCCACACCTCAGCACGTTGCTATAATTTTACACAAGCATACCCAAGAAGTGTTAAAAAACTCCATATGACCACAGTGGCCGTCCTTCCCATCATATCATGTGAGATAGACCACTGCACAGCCCTCAGACCGTGCAGCACCCGCCACATGACTCCAATCAGTTTGTTTGGCTCCCACCATATCATGCATTCGTAGCGATGCAAGTAAACTGACACCTCAACACAAAAAGCTAGCGCAAACGCCAGACCATCCCAAAAAGGAACAATCATCTCTGATGAGGGACCCTCTTCCAATTAGCTTTGTTCGTAACATGTCTGCAATTGAATGTGCTTTGGCTGTGCGCTCATACAGTACATGTTTGATCACGAAATGACCAGCAGCAATGCATTTCACAAATATGTCCGGCAGCATCCAGTCACTATACAACCAGCTTGCGCCAGTCAGTGTTTCCATAATCAATATGAGGTAGCCAGGTATATGATAAGAGAGACCACTGCACAGCCCTGCAGGCCGTGCAGCACCCAAGCATGACTCCAACCAGCTAGCCAAATATAAGATAGACCACTGCACAGCCCTCCAGGCCGTGCAGCACCTGAGCATGACTCCAAGGGTGGTTCCAGCTACCCAGATATACAATATGAGACCACTGCACAGCACCTGGGCCGTGCAGCATCCGCCACATGACTCCAAACAAACAAACAAACAAAAATCCAACCATCATGGGATACCCAGATATACATACCAGAACCAGCAGATGGTATCATCCCACCTATGCCCATGCGTTGAAGCCTCCGTGCATGTGTAACGATTACATCACCCCTAGGCAGACAGCAGGGCAGTCATGACTATATCAGCCCTCCTATGTCGCACGCCCAACCGCCAGAGGCCACCCTTGCACTTTTGATGTGCCCACCCATCCAAAAACATCCCATGGGAGCTACTTCCTCAGGCTCTGTAGGAAGCAATGCAAGAAGCAGAGTAAACACCTTGTAACAACCCGTACTCTATTCCACCTCCCTGTTGTTTATAAAAGCTTGAGGTGCAGGACCTATGGCACTTTTTGCTATGGCACATCACAAAATGCAAGATCCACCTTGTGAAAACCCAATCTGCACCCCCATATGACTCCAAGCAATAAGAGGTACTCAGATGTGCCAAGCAGCTGGTTTCATCCTACCTGAGGGCTCCCCTGCCTGTGCTGGGGGACCACCCAATGACCCAGCCCCCAGACATTGTGAACCCAATCTGCTGGATGCAATTCATAACGAGCATTCACAGGCCAACCAATGCTGCTTGTTGCACATATCCTAGGCTAACATTTGACCCTCATAAACCACCCCAACCACCCCCATATGACTCCAAGCGACATGGGGTACCCACATATGCCTGAGCCGAGGTAGCTGGTTTCATCCCACCCAACCACCCAACCGCCAGACATTGGCAACCCGATCTGCTGGATGCAACCCATAACGAGCATTCACAGGCCAACCAATGCTGCTGTTTGACACATGGCTTGACCATCATAACCACTAGGTGGTGTCATCCTACCTGTGGGCTCCCCTGCCTGTGCTGGGGACCACCCAACCACCAGACATTGGGAACCCAATCTGCTGGATTCAACCCAACCCATACCAAGCATTCACAGACCAACCAATGCTGCTTGTTCGACGTATCCTAGGCTAAAACTTGACCCTCATAAACCACCCCAACCACCCCCATATGACTCCAAGCAACATGGGGTACTCATAGATGCCTGAGCCGAGGCAGCTGGTTTCAACCCACCCAACCATCAGACATTGGCATCTGCTGGATGCAGCCCATAACGAGCATTCACAGGCCAACCAATGCTGCTGCTTAACCCTCATAAACCACCCCACCCACAGCGCACTGGACCGACCACAGCACACTGCCGGTGCTGGTGGACCACCCAACCACCACACATTGGGAACCCAATCTGCTGGACTCAACCCAACCCATAATGAGCATTCACAGGCCAACCAATGCTGCTTTTTGACATATCCTAGGCTAAAATTTGACCCTCATAAACCACCCCACACACCACAGCGCACTGGACCGCAAAGGTCCCACCTGTACTCACAGCATAACTATACCACCCTGGAAACTGCACATGCTGCAACTGCCGCGAAGTCATTTCAAAATCCAAAAACCGACAATCTGGGAGCAGGGGGAAACATATGCCAACAGCCCCAGATGGGATGTCAACCCCACTGCCACCCGCCCCCGCTCTTGCAATTCCAGATCCCTACTTCTCAACTCATCTCCACCACGCAACCGCAGCACATGCCCTCAATGCATATTGAAACCACCTACATACACAAAGTGCAGTACATAATAAAATGAGACAGATACCTGCCCAGCTTTCGGGCCGTGCAGCACCTGCCACATGACTCCAACCAGTTTTGTCTGGGTGCTGAAAGGGAGAGATCGAGACTGATAACTAACCTGAGTGTTGAAAGGGAGAGATCGAGACTAAGAATAACCTGAGTGATGAAAGGGAGAGATCAAGACACAGAGCTAAGATAGTGGTAGCGTTCTAGCCTGTTGCTCGGGCACGCTTGCCACACAGCAGTAGCAGCTGCAGCCAATAGCAGTCACACCACAGCAACAGCATGACCTCAGCAAACATCATCATGCATGCCGCACAGACCACCAACACAAGGCTCCTGATCAGAATCACAAAGCCACACAACCGATGGTGGAGTTGCCCACACATACACAAGCTGAGGCTAGATGCAATGGCATGCACACATGTGAAAGACACCGCAATAATGGAAGACCCCAGGCTCTCGAGGTTGCAAAGACCATGCTAACAGCCCGACCCCTACGCCTAATCCATAGGGCTAGTGCTTCACCCTGCTGCTGCGCAGCAGCGCTAAAGTCCAGTTTTGGAACACCCTGCTCAAAGGCTCAAAGCTCACACCCTGCATTGGAGTATCAGCCTTTTGTCAGCCAAGCCTTTTAGCTTTTCACCACACTGCCAGACATTCCAGCTCAGCGACGAACTCTCAGGACAAGGCCTAGCTTAGGCATTGGGGTTGCAACTTTTGCTGTGTTTGGGGCATTCAGCAACTTCCGCTCAAGAGCTGCATGACAACACCCTGCACTTTCTCATCCACACACTCCCATGCTTTCGCATCGTTGTTGCCTACCCCCCCCCCCCCACCCACCCAAAAAAACACTTCGAACCAAATCAACAAATCAAAACCAATGGCAAACTATCAGCAGCAGAAGTGAACCATCCCTGAGCCCCCACAAGAGCAAAAAACATACATAACCAAAACAAACAAACAAACAAAAATTTAAGGTGCGGCAACCGCAAAGGGCTGCTAGGTCGAAACGACCAAACACACCATCGGATGGGTCCAAAAACAATGGAATCCATACCACCAAGCAAGAGGAATACCCAAGCAGACATCCAACTACGGACACGGCAAACAAATCACCAGCAGGAGACTGATGGGTGTATCCAAATCAAACACAATCCAGAGCACCAACCAAGCAGGATGTCCAGTAAGTCCACCGCATATGTACCACCCAAGACGGCCAGCACACCAACCAAGGCGAATACCCAAACATGTAGCTATCTAGACTTCAACCAGTTCCTCATCAGACGAATCACTAGGAACATCTGTCTCCGACTCCGAATCAAACAGATCCAAATATTGACCTGCCGGGAGCAAGATATCCGGTAAGTCCACCACATCAGTACCACCGGACTGATGGCAGTACCAACAGACACGAACACACACGGCCACATACTTGACCAAGGCCGAGAGAGGGACACAGCCAGTGGCTGACAGTGCCCAGAAATCAGCATACCTGAGCGAGGACAACGCGGCCACGGGGGGAACCACAGCTGCCAGAAACAAATCTCTAGCCTCAACAATTGTGGGGTGTTCACACATGAACAAACAAGTGTAGTGTTTCCATAACGTTGGGAAGTGCAAATGGGGCATGTAGCCCCAAAAGGATTGCGCAGTGCAGCCCTTAAGCAAAGCCTCAGTATCCAACCACGCAGACCAACCCGACCTTGGGAGTGCTGTTCTCAAAACGCCTACAAACATGTCTCAGCGCAATGTACTTGGTCCTATATGTACCTGAGTTTCCATGCCGCTGCCAAATCATCTTCTTTTTCCTGTGTGCTTATGCATGTCGAGCTGAGACCATTCAAAAGTTGGCAACACAGACTTCGTCAGTTCCGCAGAAGCACCCCATCAAACCCATTCAACAACCCGCTTCCCTCTCTTTTCCATCACTTCTTGCACCCTGTCTCTCTCGCATACCCATGCCCAACAGCTTCCGCAAAAGGGCCAGCCCACAGTGTCTTTAACCGATGCAAATTCCAAAGCAAGCGCTGCTGGCAGATCAATACAAAGCACCAGGATGAGGGACCCACCTGCAGCTAATCGGTAGGGACAGCCCAAAAAACAAAATACAACAACAACAACAAACATTTAAGGTGTGGCAACCGCAAAGGGCTGCTAGGTCGAAACGACCAAACACACCATCGGATGGATCCAAACACAATGGCTTCCAGACCACCAACCAAGCAGTACTGATACCGAAACATGTATCCAGGCAAGACAGAGCCCATGATCAAGACACCACCCACTCCTCCATCGGTTGCAATGGCATGGCAAACAATGACGATTACCACGGGCTGGAGATGTACAAGAACCATGCAAAGGACTCAACCACAGAGGGATATATGCAACCAGACCCAACCACCATGGAATGTGGCCACCATGGAATGTGGCCGAATCAATCCCTCAAATAACTTATGCACATGGCTCCAGACGTTCTGGAAAACCCCACTGCTTAGCAAGCAGCTCCACCAGCTTGCCATGCCATAGGCACCCATCAAACTAACCAGCAAAGACCGCCAAATCAACCCCATGGTCGTGCCACGCATAGAATCGCTTCATGAGGCCCGTTTCCACACATGCTGTAGACGGAGCTTCAGCTCTGGCTGCTGCTGAAAGCGACAGCTGCTTTCAATAGAATGGAGCCCTGACTATTCCTTCTTCATACCGAGAGCCAGCGATCGGTGTGCAAGAGCAATAGCATTACCTCATGCAAACACAACGCCCTGTCCACACAAAAGCAGCTGAACACCACAGCTGCAGTCCTCAACCTAGCAGAACTACTGTTCAATTACACATACCATGCAATGTGTAAGTACATGGTACTCCACCGCCTACTGCATGAGAAACATGAGCTTGATGTTTCCACCTCTGCCCCTCCTCCAGCTTTATCACTCCGCCATAGATAGGCCAAAAGGATGCTGTCATGTACACACCACCTCATTAAACTGAAGCTGGAGTGCTGTATAAAGGCATCCAGCACAGCTTGTGAGCATATACCTAAAGTTCGCCTTTGCCTGGCCCGCAGATACACCCCTTGCCCAAAGTGTCTTAAACGAAGGCTGCCACACCTCCTGCATCTCCTGGTAGGCAGATGAACACATATCCGCATCAAAAGGCAGACATAGAAACGCTTAGAGCAGACAAAGCAACATCGGAAGGGATGGTACACACCCCCTGCCCATAGCATCGCGAGTAGCCACGCAAGATCCCCTCAGTCCAAAAGGCAACAGAAACTTGCGCCCTTTCATTCTCTGGGCGCTTGATGATTAAGTGTGCATGGCCCCGCTTTGCACATGGGCACATGCACATTTTGAGATTCTGAGAGCTTCTTGCAGTATTGCCCATGCCCTTCGAGCACTTTGCAGAGTGTTTCCATGTTCCTGCAGACCACTGCGGTTTAGGCACAAGCCTATAATAGGGCGATGCCATCAACACATTAAGCAACCAGCAGCGGCAGTTCAGCACACAGCAGTACCGACATGCCCAAACTTTCATGCCCAGCCCCTACTTTCCCTGCTATTATGCAGGCACTCTGTTTCCCTAGCAGCTTCCTTCCCACCCGCCACTCAATGCACTGCTGTCACACACACAGCAACACATTGCAAACAAACATGTTCCTGGTCCTTGTCCTGAACACACATCTCAAACCCCATTCCAGTCTCACTCCACACCACATATCTCGAGCACTTCAGCATCTCACAACGTTTCTTTACCAAGCTCTTCACATCCATCTGAACGGTTGCTGCAATTTTGATTATGTACAAGCCCTGGCCCACAACAATTACGTGCCTGCACCCCACACACAGCCCCATGGTACTGCTGGCACAGCTGCTGCAGCAGCTTGCCCTAGCTGGCACATATATTACTTTGTCGCCAACCCCCATATGTTCTGGGGGCGCTCCAAGAGCAAGAGCTGCTGCCTGGCTGGGCTCACTCCAGAGCAATTGCTGCTGCCTTGCGAACAGCTGCCACCGCTTTGAGGTCCATTGCATCCAATGCTGGCATCAATGCTTCATATATGGGTGATTGCACCTGCAGCACCACAAGGCAGGCACTGTTGGGGCTAGCCTGTCCCACTAAACAGTCACCAACCGCCCCTAAGCAGTAAGCACAAGGGCTGCAGCTGCTCCCACAGCCACGGTCAGATACCATGTCCCCTAACGCTTGCCTTGTTTTTGTGGTGCCACCTACTCCCTAACTGTACAGTGGTGACTATAGGGACTGTGCAGTGAGGTAGTGGGTGACAGTGACGGTCAGTGAGGGACTTGAGAGTTGCCCCTCGCAGATGAGGCCTTGGCCAATAGCATGGCGCAACTATCCGCTGCATACAAGGCATGCACTGCACTGCACATGTAAGCGCATAACTGGTACTGCACAACACTAGGCATAACTGCACTGCACTGCACATCGCAGCCCTGTTTGTTGCCTGCTCATTAGCTGGATGTGATGTGTGATTAGTCCATTGATTACTCACCTCCCAGGCAATGTTATTGTTCTTCGCTGGGACGACACCACTACAGGGGACGCCCTTGGTAATATTGGGGAAGGTGGGGGTGGCTGTGGCATCAATGACTTTGATGGTGAAGGGGATATAGTCGCTATTGGAGAGGCCCTCAAAGAGGTTCTTTGTTGCCTTGAACTTGTATGCATACTTGGGGTCTGTGTTGTTGCCTATAAAGCAGAAGTACGCTGGCAGGGTGGGGGTTGGGTTCCTGTTTGTCCAAGGCTCGTAGTCGTGAGTCCAAGAGTGCACCCTGCGAATGGGTGAGCAGCATAAGGTTCAGTAAGGTTGCTTGCAATTACAAGGGAAGTGCTGGGGGATGGGCTGCAGGGAAGGGTTGCTGTTGAGACCTGTGCTCAAGGAGCTGGTAGCATACTAGTCAGCAGGCCATTGAGGTGAGATCAGCATTAAAAGGGGTGTACGCAGCCCCTACCTGCAGTTGCATGATGATATAACAAGCAGATGCCTTGAGGCCCTGCCATCAGGGCATGGACCATGCATATATCCCCAGTGAACTAACGTAATAATGAACAAGTCCGCCCAGTAGCAGCAGCAGCAACCGCTAATGCGGATCCCCAAGCCTTACCACAATATATGTTGGCCTTCATCGTAGATCTTAACCAGAGTGGGGTCGTTTAAACCGAAGTCGGGCTTTCCCGGGTACGTCCATGATACATGGATGGCGTCAGTCACATCGAAAGACCCACCCTTAGGTGCAGAGCAGTTGAACCCTTCCTTGGCTCTGTTCATGAACCCCATACACGGCTGTAGCTTGTACAAGTTGTAGTCAAGCGCTGTGGACATCCAGTCGCCAATGAAAGTTGCATACTCGTCTGCACCGTTGTGCGGCGACACGAGCCACTTCTTTTTGTTGTTTTTCTTCACAGTCATGATCGCGAAGTCGCAGTCCTTGCTTGTCCATGCATCGGGCGTGCTCGCAATCAGGTGTCTGCAGCTCTTGTCCTCCATTAGGGAGTTCTTACAGCAGGGGGCGGGGTGCGAGCAGAAATGCCTCTGGTAGGTGAGGGAGGTGAGGAAGCCAGCAGCAGGGATGAGGTAAATAACAGACCTTGTCAGAAAGGGACGCCGGTATGCCAGGGTTCAATTGAACTGGCAATTACTCAGAACTTGACTTCGCGAGGATGCTTGCTTTGTACATGCAGGAGCGCAGCTGCAGACGAGCACTTCACAAATTGCCATCGCGTGACCCACCTGCCCGTTGTAAGTTGGGTCGTCAGGGGCTGGATAGTATCCAAAGGGGTTGTTGGGATAGCAGTTGGAACCATTCTTGTCCCACGGAATCCCATTCCATACTTGCGCAGCCACCTGTTGATACCAGGTGCACACCAGGATTGTCGACAGCAGAGCAACACGGCTGTGTGGTGCCATGGCAGTTAGATGCAGATCTGAGCTGCTGCTCATCTGCACTGTGTTCAAAGGAGCTACCCAGATAATGCGGACCACCTCCGCGACACAAGCGGCACCGTTCTTACTTTCACAAGTGACCCTTTGAGGTAACTGGGGACAAGTTACTGGTAACCGGTGACTGATTGCCGGTACCCGGATATAGGGCGGTCTCGGCAATCCCCTCACTCTCCCCTGCTTTGATTACCTGTACCCAACCTCCGGCAATCGGACGCGGCAATCAGGTACGAGGCTTCTGTCTCTCTATCGCCTGTGGTATTCTGGTTTAGCAGTTGCATTTAATCCTGTTTCAATCTCCTGACCCTCGGTGTTATTGAGTTAGCATTGCATTCTGTGTTTACTATGCTGGTGACTTACCAACTCTTTCAAAGTCATTCCTTTACTGCTACACGCTCGCATCTCTTCTACAGCGCTATCGTCGGAAATTTTGGGGGGTATTAGTAAACCGGTTGATCGGTTGATGGAAACACCCGTTGAATCAACTTAGAGAGAAGCTCCCTCTTTCTGTAAGCTGTATTGGCAGAAGGTGGGTGTGATGTCAACCGATTGATTGAACGCGTTAACGTCAAAGGTAATTGACGAAAACTCCGTGTATGGAAGGCCCCCTGTGCACAGCAACCCCGTTCATATCAACCACGGAAACCCTGGTGACAGTACTGGTGGATTACCAGCACCACCGCTTCTGTAAAGCCATGAAACACTGCTTCTAGAATAGGTGTTTTTCTCTAAGTTGATGGCAACAGGAGGCCTTACAGAATCCCGGCGTTCACGGCAACCGAGCAATTGTGTTTCCAGCATACCCGGTGATTCTGGAACAGGGCACTTTTGTAAAGCCATGAAACACTACTTCCAGGATATGCATTTCTCCTTAAGTTGAAGGCAACAGGAGGCCTGACAGAATCCCAGCGTTGATGATAACCAGTCAGTGGTGTTGCCAGCATACCCATGATTCCGTCAACATGGTAAGTGAGGGTTAAAAGAAACCTTCAATGAATGCATTCAACCACTACTGCAAAACACTGCAGCATGATTGTAACACACTCTCTGTTCTACCTTGGATTCTAAGGGATGATGGGAACCAACAGCTACTGCAAGCGTTTGACTGGCTCCTGCACTGCTGCTGCTCCTACAGACTGTCGGCAGACCTAGTGCACATCATGCTCAGCCCCTGCACCACTTGGAGGTAATTCAAGCTGCCCTATCAGATGCTATTGCTGACCGGTGCTGTAGCTGCTGCTGAACAGCTCTGCACATCAACAGTCCCCTGTGGCAATAGCAGTCTGGAACTCTTTTCAAGATCCAGGACTCAGCAAGACATGGCACAGCATACTTGTAGAGCGGCAGCATTTATCTATGTAGTTTACTTCAACCAAAGTAGGCCAGTGCTTATCCAGCTGCACAGTGTTCTCCTTGCAGCCATGGCCAAGGAGCACTAGGACTTGTTGTGCCTTGTTACTCGTTAAGCAACAATATGTGCATCGTGCTTCCTCTTGCACAGCACTAATAGGATGTCTCGACAGTACTTCTCTCAGGAGGCTTCACCTTGGTTCGAGTCTTAAAGCCATTTTCGTATGCAGCAGCACCCAAGCATAATGCCTACTTTGTGTTGAGATTTGAACATGCGGGAGCGTTGCTCGCCCATCCTGGCTACTTAGCTGGTTGGTCGAAGGGTGCGCCAACTTGTCAGATGATCGCCGGAGAAAAGTAGCTCAGAAACGCGTAGAGCACGCCCGAGCTTGGTAGAGCACCGCATCAGTTGCTGCTTCGGCTGCTTTGAAAGTGGCTAACACTGGATAGCAAGGGCAGCCTGTTCGGCAGCGTTGGGCCACAGGCGGCGGATCACAACTAACCTCTCCAAGCTTACATTGATACATCGTAAGGCACAAAGCATAGTAGGGGCCCGTTCCGCTACTTCCTTCCTATTGTTTGACATCAAGTAATGGTAGCTTTCTTTGAGGTGGGAGCCCAACAAGGCAATCGGTGGCTTGCCTGGAGGCAGTACCAGTGCCGGTACCAGTGACATACTATAGGTGCCTTCGGAAGCCACAACTCGTCAAGCGCAAGTGTAAGCTATATGGTCATGGACCTGGCTTCACCGTATGTCCCATCGTCCACAAGGGTATGAAGCAAAGTACCTTAGGGCTTCCCTCAGATGTTACATGTGGTGGAACCGAGCATTGTGAAGACAGCCTAGACAGGCCCCACGAACAGACAGCGACAAGGGGATTTAGCTTAACCAAATAGCACTGCCAATGTTTCATCCATTATATTTAGCTGAGTTGTGAGGTCTGGCGTGTGATACATTTTGGCCATTTGGTTGCATACCATCGGCCAACCCTACCCTGATCCAACAGTCACGCACGTTTAACGCTATACTGGCATCCTCTGATGACTGACAGCATTGACGGTTATTTCAGAAGCTGTTGTTAAGTCAATATACCGTAGAGCGGTTTTCTGAAGTGGGGTGCCGTTAGTACCAGAGGGCTGGTTAGTACGGGGCTGCCACAATCCCTATGTTACCAGAGGGGGTTGGGATTTATTCAACGCTGGTTGAGTAACAGGTTTGTTGTAAGTACAGCTCTGAAGAAATGGGTTTCTGTAAAGAGAGTATTGCTGTCAACCCGAACCCCTGTTTACCGCAAAGGTAGCTTCTAGTACAATGAAGCATAATTCAGACAACGTGAGATTGTTCATGGACCAAGAGCCAAGTTTCCAAGTTGCAAAGTTTGTTTATGAATGCATGGAATTTCGGAGGTCGGAGGAATGTGAGGACTATAATCCTTACTTTGATTTGTCATTATTCGGGGATGAATGGCAAGGTCGTATTTTCGATACCTTTTCTTCTGGACCAAGAGGTGATATTGCTGAGACATTCACTTCTGATGGACCAGGTTCCAGTATTTCTGCCCATGGAGCCTAGGCTGGCTCCGTACGGGCGCCCCCTTTGAGGGGCCATGATGTAATCGTAATCGTAATCGTAGCTTCTGGAAACGTGTTGAAGCATGCCCCTATTGCCGTAAACACTCACTTCTTCAACACATGTTACGCCAATCTCTGTTATCAGAAGTGGTCAGGGTTTATTCAGCACAGGTTCAGTAACAGGTTTGCTGTAAGTAGGGGACTGAAGAAACTGTGTTTGTGTAAGGAGAGTACTCCTGTCAACCCGAACCCCTGTTTACAGCAATGGGATCTTCTGGGAACGCGTTGAATCATGCCCCTGTTGCTGTAAACACTCACTTTTTCAACAAACATTACGTCACCTCCCGATGCCGTCAACCCCTATACACAGCAACGGGTATCGTATGAATCGGTTGACTGGTTGTATCAACGGTGTTTTGTCAACGCACCGTTGATGCAACCGGTCAACGCATTGACGGCAACTAGCTTTAGTTACGGCAGGTAGCTTTTTCAACGGTGTTTACTAATACCCCCCAAAATTTCCGACGATTGGCCACATACAGCAGCCAGGCAAGAATACAAAGATGCATAGATTAGGAAAGTGCGGCTTGAGTTTATCTCCCATGCCTCGGTACATCTATCAGCACATGACACGAGACGATGCACCAGCCACCAGAACTACTTCTTAAGCGCAGCCTTGCCCTCACTCAGGGGCCTGCCAAGCCTGATCTGCTGATAAACTCTGCTGCCATAAAGGTCTTAGGCAGGGCGCTGGGACACTAAACCACTCATATCTTGCTAGGAAGCAGTAAGTGAGCCTGTCCCTGTAAGCACACGCTCTCACTAATACTAGAAATACTCTGAACACGAAGCGTACCTCGAAGTTACGCATCTACAGCCACTTAAGCATCACAGTTAATGCGGTTAATGCGGTTAATGCGGTTTCGTACTGGTGCACACCATCTTGCTATTGAAACTGGGAGGTGGGCTCGTCCCAAACTGCCAAGGCAGCATCGTGTATGTTCAAAATGTTCTTGCACAGTGGTTGAGGACGAGGTACACTTTCTTTTTGAATGCCCAGCATATGATAGAATTCGTGAGAAGTATAATACCGTTTTGTTTGCACAGTTTGGATGTTGCCAGGAAGCTTCTAGTACAATGAAGCATAATTCAGACAACGTGAGATTGTTCATGGACCAAGAGCCAAGTTTACAAGTTGCAAAGTTTGTTTATGAATGCATGGAATTTCGGAGGTCGGAGGAATGTGAGGACTATAATCCTTACTTTGATTTGTCATTATTCGGGGATGAATGGCAAGGTCGTATTTTCGATACCTTTTCTTCTGGACCAAGAGGTGATATTGCTGAGACATTCACTTCTGATGGACCAGGTTCCAGTATTTCTGCCCATGGAGCCTAGGTTGGCTCCGTACGGGCGCCCCCTTTGTGGGCCATGATGTAATCGTAATCGTAATCGTAAGCATCAACTGCAGCCCACCCACCACGCACCCATTGTGATTGGCAAGGCACCACCAACAATGCAAATCACCCACCACAATGCCAGTCACTGTTAGATCAAGTACATATGTTGTGAGCGTTTTGCAATCGACACTGGGTCAACTGGTCAGCGCATGGCAAGTCGAAATGGGCTGGCCTGACATACATTGGCTAGCAAGGGATTTAGGGTGGGCTGGTGGCAGCCGATTGTTTGAGCTTGGACAGGAACTTGAGTCTGCCGTTGGAGCCTAAGTTGGCTCCTTGTGGGTGGCGCTGCCCCCACCGGCGCCCTGCTTTGACAGGGCCATCTGGTAATTGGTAATTGGTAATTGGTATTGGTTTTTATAGGTTTTATAGGTTGCAACAACCTATAAATCGAGTTATTGTGAGAGACTATCATCTGTTTTATAGGTTTATTTTATAGGTTTCATAGGTTGTAGCAAATCACCTAGAGATGAGCGTTGTCAAATGGAATAGTTTACCACCATTCTTGCACCAGGGTTTGCTAATGGGAGGGGGTACCTATTACGCGATATACCATCTGGATCTCAGAGTGCATTTATAGGTTTATAGGTAGGTCTAAGCCCACGGGCGGGGGATATGATAATTATGCTACTACGACAAGGTTGGTGCACAGCAGGCTCGGCGGAAACTGATGCTATGAGATTCTGCAACCAAATAAGCTTTTTATAGGTTTTATAGGTTGAAAACAACCTATAAAACAGGTTGTAGTGAGAAGGTTTCATTATTGGCTGGCCCCGGTAGGGGCAAGCTATAGCGTCGCATACGCGCTTGCAGCGGAATACCGAGCGGCGAATGACCTGGATTAGTCATCTCCACTGCCAGCTGCCAACTTTCGTGGCGAGGGGCCAGCGCCTCTGCCTTGCCCTTGTCTTACCCAAGCACGCCTTTGCTGGCAAAGCTGGGCTCTTCTTTCTTGTCTGAAGTTCGCAGCACACCAAACGGCTCCGTGTGGTCTTGTGTCAGACTCATCGCCTGTCGAGCTCTGTCGATACCGTCCTGAAGCCGGTTCCAGGTTCCGGTTCCAGGGCAAAATGTGCTCAGTTCCGCGGTTCCAGCGATGCCAAACATGTCAGTTCCTGGTTCCAGCCCTGGGCCACCCTCTGGCCAACATGTCACATGCTGGTTCCAACAAGTTTATTACAAAGTGTAGAGTGCTCAACTGAGTGCAAGAATAGCATTTTCCATTGTACAATTGGTTTTAATAAGTACAAATCATCGCTGGCTTCTGGGGCTTCGCCCCAGACCCCACCAGGGGGGCTGTTCCTCCCCCCTGGACCCCCGCTTCCTGCTTGGGTCCATGCTGCGCATCGACATGGCATGGTCTCCCCCAGAAAAGTTTGGTTCCAGAGGCCTTGTTCAAGTCTAGTTCTGGTTCCAGAGGAGGTTGTGGAACCGGCTTCAGGACGTTATGTCGAACACATTAGCCGGTCACAACGAGCTGTACAGCCTCAACCTTACCATGCACTGTCACGCTACTAGCATGCACTATACGAGGATATGTGCCTGCTTGCCGCTTGAAGCTCCTACAAACAGGCTGCGATCGCCGTTCCTGACGGAGCAGGAAGGTCCCGGCTTGCTAGAAACCCTGCACACATTTGGCTGGGGAGCATGTAAGGCGTGAAAGCAGTGTTCGGGTTACCACCATGGGCCTTGGCAAAGATCCATGCTCACTGTACCGTGCCGGGTCTGGGGAGTTTCGATGCGGGAGCGAGCAGGGCACGCGGCCTGTCTTAGCAGCAGAGGAAGGTTACTCCAACGGTAAGCCTTGCTACTGCTGCATGTATGAGGCATGCACGACAGGAAGCATCGCTTTTCTGCATCAGTTCACGCTTTCACGCACGAGCCTGGACCTTGCCCAGCCACCCTCTTCGAGCTAGGCTCAGAGCATCCCTTTATACCGTCCTGAAGCCGGTTCCAGGTTCCGGTTCCAGGGCAAAATGTGCTCAGTTCCGCGGTTCCAGCGATGCCAAACATGTCAGTTCCTGGTTCCAGCCCTGGGCCACCCTCTGGCCAACATGTCACATGCTGGTTCCAACAAGTTTATTACAAAGTGTAGAGTGCTCAACTGAGTGCAAGAATAGCATTTTCCATTGTACAATTGGTTTTAATAAGTACAAATCATCGCTGGCTTCTGGGGCTTCGCCCCAGACCCCACCAGGGGGGCTGTTCCTCCCCCCTGGACCCCCGCTTCCTGCTTGGGTCCATGCTGCGCATCGACATGGCATGGTCTCCCCCAGAAAAGTTTGGTTCCAGAGGCCTTGTTCAAGTCTAGTTCTGGTTCCAGAGGAGGTTGTGGAACCGGCTTCAGGACGTTATGTCGAACACATTAGCCGGTCACAACGAGCTGTACAGCCTCAACCTTACCATGCACTGTCACGCTACTAGCATGCACTATACGAGGATATGTGCCTGCTTGCCGCTTGAAGCTCCTACAAACAGGCTGCGATCGCCGTTCCTGACGGAGCAGGAAGGTCCCGGCTTGCTAGAAACCCTGCACACATTTGGCTGGGGAGCATGTAAGGCGTGAAAGCAGTGTTCGGGTTACCACCATGGGCCTTGGCAAAGATCCATGCTCACTGTACCGTGCCGGGTCTGGGGAGTTTCGATGCGGGAGCGAGCAGGGCACGCGGCCTGTCTTAGCAGCAGAGGAAGGTTACTCCAACGGTAAGCCTTGCTACTGCTGCATGTATGAGGCATGCACGACAGGAAGCATCGCTTTTCGAAAAGCGAATGCAGAATTCTGCATCAGTTCACGCTTTCACGCACGAGCCTGGACCTTGCCCAGCCACCCTCTTCGAGCTAGGCTCAGAGCATCCCTTTATACCGTCCTGAAGCCGGTTCCAGGTTCCGGTTCCAGGGCAAAATGTGCTCAGTTCCGCGGTTCCAGCGATGCCAAACATGTCAGTTCCTGGTTCCAGCCCTGGGCCACCCTCTGGCCAACATGTCACATGCTGGTTCCAGCAAGTTTATTACAAAGTGTAGAGTGCTCAACTGAGTGCAAGAATAGCATTTTCCATTGTACAATTGGTTGTAATAAGTACAAATCATCGCTGGCTTCTGGGGCTTCGCCCCAGACCCCACCAGGGGGGCTGTTCCTCCCCCCTGGACCCCCGCCTCCTGCTTGGGTCCATGCTGCGCATCGACATGGCATGGTCTCCCCCAGAAAAGTTTGGTTCCAGAGGCCTTGTTCAAGTCTAGTTCTGGTTCCAGAGGAGGTTGTGGAACCGGCTTCAGGACGTTACCTTTAGCATTGCATTAGCATTCTCTGGTAAAATATGCTCTCGCACTCAGAGCCGATATTTGCAGCTTTGACAGTCGCCGATTTACTACTTCGTTGTCAGGGACATGTATACATTGCTTTGCATCTTTCAGCAAACTCCGCATAGCCCTGCTTCTCCGATCCTCCCCTTCACAAGCTGGCCAGCTAATGCTATGTACACTATTCAAACAAACGTAGCAGTCTATGTGGCCATCACCAGCTGTTTCCCAACTAAAAGCAAAGGCAGGCGCAGCACTTACTAGCTGCCGGTGGAAAGTCCCGTTGATACTACCAACTCCACACCAATGCAGCAGCCACTACACATACTAAGCACATGACTCTGGACAAAGTAAGACATACTTTTGCAGCAGATACTATTGACAGCTTTCCCACCACGGCCGCGCCGCGTGCGTGGTGCCTTCTTTAGAACTTCTTCACTTGGTCTTCAACACTAAGTTTGACTGCACTCACTTAGTAGGCTGCACAAAATGTTAGGCATGCTGCACAAAACCAACACCATAACCGGGGCCAGCCATCTTGGGGCGAAGCCCTTTATATTTATAGATTTATAGGTTTTACAGGTTGTAGTAAGTCACATACTTAGAGATGAGTGTTGTCAAAAGGGAATACTTCACATCACGTTCTTGAAGCAGGGTTTGCCAATGGGAAGGGGAACCTATAAACCCATATACCATCTGGATCTCAGAGTGCATCTATAGGTTTATAGGTAGGTGTCGGTGAGTCTTCGGCTTCCCCTTCATTCATATTTTGCAATACTGGTCCTGGAACAAAACTGAAACCTATTCATGCAGAACGAAGAAAATTGCCCCTCACTTGCTGAAAGGCTTGCTGAGTTAAGAACTGAAGGCCTCAGGGACCCCTTAGTGTAAGGCTTGATCATAGGCTATCTAGCTGCAAACCCCTGGGTCCCTAGCTGTCTCCCTCGAGTTCCCATTGTACACATGCTTCTCCGTCTGGCAAGGCTCCTGATGCAATTGGACTCGAACTGGTGCCGAGGCGATGCGTTATAATCGTACGATCGTACTGATGCAGCCTGGCATAAAGCGCAGCACGCTAGATTACATAATCGAGCAAAGCCGTGGTTGATCTGTTCGTCCCAGCCGTTTGAATCGGCGGTTCTGAAGGGCTCAGGTGCTTCCCAGCACTCGCATGAGTTACGTATGCCCCCACATGCGCCTGGTTCTGGAGGTTGGGTACAGGTAATCAAAGCAGGGGAGAGTGCGGACAAAGAAAGCAGGGGCATGTTCTGCAATGCTGGATTGAGAAAAGCAGGGCGCAGCGACCCAAGCAGGGTGCTTCAACCCTGCGGCAGACGACGTCCCTGAGTAAAAGCAACTCCTCCCTAGACACTGCTTTGCAGCCAAGCCCTTCACTTGTGGTGAAACTACAATCCGGTCAGATCTGGACAAGGTCCTCATTGTGATACACCTGCTACTAACTGATCCTTAACACGCCTCAGCAAAGTGGCAGGTGCTGCATGCAATTGCTCACACAAACAAAACAAACAAACAAAAATTTAAGGTGCGGCAACACAACCGTTCGGAAGCGATCTTATCATAGCAATCAGAGAAGGTGAAAGGATGATAAACCAGAGAGCCAATGAAGGATGTTGTGCACACTTCAATTCCCAGCCTCTCTGGTGCTCCTGCTGTCCAAAGACAATAGCACTTCCCACGACTCAGCACGTTGCTATAATTTTACACAAGCATACCCAAGAAGTGTTAAAAAAACTCCATATGACCACAGTGGCCGTCCTTCCCATCATATCATGTGAGATAGACCACTGCACAGCCCTCAGACCGTGCAGCACCCGCCACTTGACTCCAATCAGTTTGTTTGGCTCCCACCATATCATGCATGCGTAGCGATTGCAAGTAAACTGACACCTCAACACAAAAAGCTAGCGCAAACGCCAGACCATCCCAAAAAGGAACAATCATCTCTGATGAGGGACCCTCTTCCAATTAGCTTTGTTCGTAACATGTCTGCAATTGAATGTGCTTTGGCTGTGCGCTCATACAGTACATGTTTGATCACGAAATGACCAGCAGCAATGCATTTCACAAATATGTCCGGCAGCATCCTGTCACTATACAACCAGCTTGCGCCAGTCAGTGTTTCCATAATCAATATGAGGTAGCCAGGTATATGATAAGAGAGACCACTGCACAGCCCTGCAGGCCGTGCAGCACCCAAGCATGACTCCAACCAGCTAGCCAAATATATAAGATAGACCACTGCACAGCCCTCCAGGCCGTGCAGCACCTGAGCATGACTCCAAGGGTGGTTCCAGCTACCCAGATATACAATATGAGACCACTGCACAGCACCCGGGCCGTGCAGCACCCCCCACATGACTCCAACCATCATGGGATACCCAGATATACATACCAGAACCAGCAGATGGTATCATCCCACCTATGCCCATGTGTTGAAGCCTCCGTGCATGCGTAACCGATTACATCACCCCTAGGCAGACAGCAGGGCAGTCATGACTATATCAGCCCTCCTATGTCGCACGCCCAACCGCCAGAGGCCACCCTTGCACTTTTGATGTGCCCACCCATCCAAAAACATCCCATGGGAGCTACTTCCTCAGGCTCTGTAGGAAGCAATGCAAGAAGCAGAGTAAACACCTTGTAACAACCCGTACTCTATTCCACCTCTTTGTTGTTTATAAAAGCTTGAGGTGCAGGACCTATGGCACTTTTTGCTATGGCACATCACAAAATGCAAGATCCACCTTAAAAAAAAAGGTGGATCTGCACCCCCATATGACTCCAAGCAATAAGAGGTACTCAGATGTGCCCAAGCAGCTGGTTTCATCCTACCTGAGGGCTCCCCTGCCTGTGCTGGGGGACCACCCAATGACCCTACCCCCAGACATTGTGAACCCAATCTGCTGGATGCAATTCATAACGAGCATTCACAGGCCAATCAATGCTGCTTGTTGCACATATCCTAGGCTAACATTTGACCCTCATAAACCACCCCAACCACCCACATATGACTCCAAGCGACATGGGGTACCCACATATGCCTGAGCCGAGGTAGCTGGTTTCATCCCACCCAACCACCCAACCGCCAGACATTGGCAACCCGATCTGCTGGATGCAACCCATAACGAGCATTCACAGGCCAACCAATGCTGCTGTTTGACACATGGCTTGACCATCATAACCACATAGGTGGTGTCATCCTACCTGTGGGCTCCCCTTCCTGTGCTGGGGGACCACCCAACCACCAGACATTGGGAACCCAATCTGCTGGATTCAACCCAACCCATACCAAGCATTCACATACCAACCAATGCTGCTTGTTCGACGTATCCTAGGCTAAAACTTGACCCTCATAAACCACCCCAACCACCCCCATATGACTCCAAGCAACATGGGGTACTCATAGATGCCTGAGCCGAGGCAGCTGGTTTCAACCCACCCAACCATCAGACATTGGCATCTGCTGGATGCAGCCCATAACGAGCATTCACAGGCCAACCAATGCTGCTGCTTAACCCTCATAAACCACCCCACCCACAGCGCACTGGACCGACCACAGCACACTGCCTGTGCTGGTGGACCACCCAACCACCACACATTGGGAACCCAATCTGCTGGACTCAACCCAACCCATAATGAGCATTCACAGGCCAACCAATGCTGCTGTTTGACATATCCTAGGCTAAAATTTGACCCTCATAAACCACCCCACACACCACAGCGCACTGGACCGCAAAGGTCCCACCTGTACTCACAGCATAACTATACCACCCTGGAAACTGCACATGCTGCAACTGCCGCGAAGTCATTTCAAAATCCAAAAACCGACAATCTGGGAGCAGGTGGAAACATATGCCAACAGCCCCAGATGGGATGTCAACCCCATTGCCACCCGCCCCCGCTCTTGCAATTCCAGATCCCTACTTCTCAACTCATCTCCACCACGCAACCGCAGCACATGCCCTCAATGCATATTGAAACCACCTACATACACAAAGTGCAGTACATAATAAAATGAGACAGATACCTGCCCAGCTTTCGGGCCGTGCAGCACCTGCCACATGACTCCAACCAGTTTTGTCTGGGTGTTGAAAGGGAGAGATCGAGACTGATAACTAACCTGAGTGTTGAAAGGGAGAGATCGAGACTAAGAATAACCTGAGTGATGAAAGGGAGAGATCGAGACACAGAGCTAAGATAGTGGTAGCGTTCTAGCCTGTTGCTCGGGCACGCTTGCCACACAGCAGTAGCAGCTGCAGCCAATAGCAGTCACAACACAGCAACAGCAGGACCTCAGCAAACATCATCATGCATGCACCACAGACCACCAACACAAGGCTCCTGATCAGAATCACAAAGCCACACAAACGATGGTGGAGTTGCCAACACATACACAAGCTGAGGCTAGATGCAATGGCATGCACACATGTGAAAGACACCGCAATAATGGAACACCTCAGGCTCCCGAGGCTGCAAGGACCATGCTAACAGCCCAAAGCCTGCCTAATCCATAGGACTAGTGCTTCACCCTGCTGCTGCGGAGCAGCGCTAAAGTCCAGTTTTGGAACACCCTGCTCAAAGGCTCAAAGCTCACATCCTGCATTGGAGTATCAGCTTTTTTTCAGCCAAGCCTTTTAGCTTTTCACCACACTGCCAGACATTCCAGCTCAGCGACGAACTCTCAGGACAAGGCCTAGCTTAGGCATTGGGGTTGCAACTTTTGCTGTGTTTGGGGCATTCAGCAACTTCCGGTCAAGAGCTGCATGACAACACCCTGCACTTTCTTATCCACACACTCCCATGCTTTCGCATCGTTGTTGCCTACCCCCCCCCCCCACCCCCACCCCCACCCAAAAAACCACTTCGAACCAAATCAACAGATCAAAACCAATGGCAAACTATCAGCAGCAGAAGTGAACCATCCCTGAGCCCCCACAAGAGCAAAAAACATACATAACCAAGTGTAGTGTTTCCATAACGTTGGGAAGTGCAAATGGGGCATGTAGCCCCAAAAGGATTGCGCAGTGCAGCCCTTAAGCAAAGCCTCAGTATCCAACCACGCAGACCAACCCGACCTTGGGAGTGCTGTGCTGTCCTCAAAACGCCTACAAACACGTCTCAGCGCAATGTACTTGGTCCTATATGTACTTGAGTTTCCATGCCGCTGCCAAAACATCTTCTTTTTCCTGTGTGCTTATGCATGTCGAGCTGGGACCATTCAAAGTTTGGCAACACAGACTTCGTCAGTTCCGCAGAAGCACCCCATCTATTCAACAAACCCGCCGCCCGCTCTTTTTCACCACTTTTGCACCCTGTCTCTTTCGCATACCCATGCCCAACAGCTCGCAGGGAAGGGCCAGCCCACAATGTCTTTAACCGATGCAAACTTCAAAGCAACTGCTGCTGCCAGATCACTACAAAGCACCAGAATGAGGGACCCACATGCAGCTAATCGGTAGGGACAGCCTTCAAAACAAAAAAACTTATGCACATGGCTCCAGACATTCTGAAAACCCCACTGCTTAGCAAGCAGCTCAACCGGCCTACCATGCCATAAATACCCATGCAAACCAACCAGCAAAGGCCTCCAAATCAACCCCAGGGTCCTGTTACACATAAAATCGCTCCATGGCGCCCGTTTCCACACATGCTGTAGCCAGAGCTGAAGCTCTGGCTGCTGCTGGAGGCAACTGCTTCTTCCAATAGAATGGAGCCCTCACTGTTCCTTCTTCATACAGAGGGCCAGCGATCACCAGCGTGTAAAAGCAATAGCATTACCTCATGCAAGACACAAACTTACCTACACAGCTCTTACCTACACACTTCCACCCCCAAGATGAACACAACGCCCTGTCCACAAAAGCAGCTGAACACCACATCTGCAGTCCTCAACCTAGCAGAACTACTGTTCAATTACACATACCATGCAATGTGTAAGTACATGGTACTCCACCGCCTACTGCATGAGAAACATAAAAAGCTTGATGTTTCCACCTCTGCCCCTCCTCCAGCTTTATCACTCCGCCATAGATAGGCCAAAAAGATGTTGTCATGTACACACCACGTCATTAAACTGAAGCTGGAGTCCTGTATAAAGGCATCCAGCACAGCTACCTAAAGTTCGCCTTTGCCTGGCCCGCAGATACATCCCTTGCCCAAAGTGTCTTAAACGAAGGCTGCCAAACCTCCTGCATCTCCTGGTAGGCAGATGAACACATATCCGCATCACAAGGCAGACATAGAAACGCTTAGAGCAGACAAAGCAACATCGGAAGGGATGGTACACACCCCCTGCCCATAGCATCGCTAGTAGCCACGCAAGATCCCCTCAGTCCAAAAGGCAACAGAAACTTGCGCCCTTTCATTCTCTGGGCGCTTGATGATTAAGTGTGCATGACCCCGCTTTGCACATGGGGCACATGCACATCTTGAAATCCTGAGAGCTTCTTGCAGTATTGCCCATGCCGTTCGAGCACTTTGCAGAGTGTTTCCATGTTCCTGCAGACCACTGCGGTTTAGGCACAAGCCTATAATTGGGCGATGCCATCAACACATTAAGCAACCAGCAGCGGCAGTTCAGCACACAGCAGTACCGACATGCCCAAACTTTCATGCCCAGCCCTACTTTCCCTGCTATTATGCAGGCACTCTGTTTCTAGCAGCTTCCTTCCCACCCGCCACTCAATGCACTGCTGTCACACACACAGCAACACATTGCAAACAAACATGTTCCTGGTCCTTGTCCTGAACACACATCTCAAACCCCATTCCAGTCTCACTCCACACCACATATCTCGAGCACTTCCGCATCTCACAACGTTTCTTTACCAAGCTCTTCACATCCATCTGAACGGTTGCTGCAATTTTGATTATGTACAAGCCCTGGCCCACAACAATTACGTGCCTGCACCACACACACAGCCCCAGCCAGATGCCGCCTTAGTACGGCCAAACAATGGCTGCTGCCACCATCTCCCACCCTCTGCCAAGTTCACTGAAGCAAGCCCAATGGAGCACGGGGCAGGGCACTTCCCCATGAACCATCCACCAGCTCCCCCACAGCCATCCACCAGCTCCCCCACAGCCATCCAATGCAGTACCATATAAACACTGGGGTCAGCAACCCTCCTCCCACAACCCCTCCTCCCTTTCCAAACCCCTCCTCCGTGCCCGAAGGAGCCGGATGAAGCCTTACACACCCGCAACAGACTAGGTATCCCCAGCCAGCCGAAAGCTATCCAAGACAATACCCACCCGGCAAACTCCCCTCCCATCACCCCTGCAGCAAGCTGCCCTGCCCCGCCCCACCACCTGCCGGCCCGCCCGCCCCACTCCCCTCCCACCACCCCTGCAGCAAGCTGCCCTGCCCTGCCCCGCCCCCCCACCCGCCTGCCCGCCCCACCGCCCTCCCCACCCCTGCCACTCCCCTCCCATCACCCCTGCAGCAAGCTGCCCTGCCCTGCCCCGCCCCACCGCCTGCCCGCCCCCCTCCCATCACCCCTGCAGCAAGCTGCCCCGCCCGGCCCCCCCACCCCCCGGCATCCCCTCCCCCGTCCCCTCCAGCAGCTCCCTATACTCCTGCTCATACACCTCCATCTCATCCATCACAGCATGGAAGATGAAGCTATACTGGTCCCCCGTCTGCACCATGCCGCGCCGCTGCTTACGAAGCGCCCGTACCAGCTCTGCAATATCCATCGCCCGCTCAATCGCCCCCTGCTGCAGCGAGCCATGCACCTGTAACTTCAGCCAATGGATGCGCTGCAGCAAAATGTCTATCGCACAGAAGGTCCCTGTCCGCCCAATGCCGGCACTGCAATGCACCACCAAGTTGCACCCGCTGCGACGGCAGTCGTCAAGCGCATGGCACAGCTGCCGGATAGCTTCCGTGTCTTGCGGCACGCCAAAATCCGGCCAGCCGTTATACTGGTAGTGGTTGATCCACTGCTGCTTGCCGCTGTCTGTGAACCGCACCTCCAGTTGTCGCAAAGTGATGGCAGGATGGGTGGAGCCCAGGTACACACAGCGCACCTGTAAACCAGAAACGAAATGCCTTTTGCTGTCTGCCTGAGGGCGAGAACATAGTATCACAAATTTACACTATGCATTTCGGCCTTCATCAGGTGCATTTAAAATGCACACACATGCTCCCCCTTAAGTATGCAACAACAGAAACAACTTAGAGCCACCAAACTGCAGGTTGAGGACATGTAACTCAGCTTCTCAGCACGAATTGCAACATCATACATGCGTGACTGCAGAATGGGTGGAGCCCAGTTACACGCAACGCACCTCCATACCCGGTAGCCGCAGCACCTCCCGCTCCTCCTTTGGGAAGTACGAGGCACATTTCTCCCGCCCCAGGTCGCTGAGGTTGGTCAGCATCACAATTGCACTTGTGTTTGTGACGGCTGCCATGCGCCAGAAGTCCGATACTGTGCCCGCTAGGGGCCCCTGTAGATCCAGGAAAGCATAGGCACAGACATCCATCAGCATGCAAGCACACCATTGCACATGTGGTGCAACTGAGCAATCCTGTGCTCTTTGTGCTCATCAGCATGCAAGCACACCATTGCACCACTGCACCTACTGCTGTGGCAAGGACCCCCCCGGCCATGCATGCTATCAACTAGATGATCCTGAATCCAAAAATTAATGCAGAAATGCCCATACCACCCTCAAGAGGCTCATGGTAATCCATCGCCCCAATTACCTGTGTTGCTATGTATCCGCAGGGGTGCAAGCAGTGCTTGTTTGGGTCCTTGACAAAACTGGCATTGATGTAGTCCCCTTGCTGGCCCGCCAGCATCACCCTGTTGGTGTCAAACGGCATGATGTCTGAGTACCTATTCTTCCTGCTGTTAGCTGGCAGCCTGCCTTGGCAAGGCCCGTCATGGCAATCGTCTTCATCTAATATGCAGGAGAACTGCTGGGATAGCTGCTCAAACGTAGCCTGCTGCTTGAGCAACTCGTGCGCTGTGTGGCACACAGCCCTGCAGTGGTGTGTGGTGGCTACTTCTATCTGCGTGAGAGGCGGTTGCTGTGCTATGGCTGCTGCTGCCAAGTGGGAATTGGCTGCCGGCTGGCCGGCTGCTGCTGCTGCTGGTGGTGGAGTTGCTGCCTGCAAAGCTCCTGCTGGGGGCCTTGATTGGTGCTGCTGCCCTAATGGAACAAGAGCTGGGATGTTTACGTAGAAGTCGCTGCGTGCACTCCCATTTTTCTGCGCGGGTGAGGCCAGCATGGCACCATCATCTGCCATGGACGAGAGGGCAAGGCCAATGTTTGGCCTTGCCTGCTGACAGGAGGCACTGAGAAGGGGGTGTAGGATGTATCCGGAAACAACACTCCCCCTGATACCGGCACCCGGCAGAGGTCCCCCACGGCGATCATGCGCGTGGTCGATATCGCTGCTCAGAGAACCGCAAGAGGGGCCTGCATGTGAACCGGAGAGATATCGCTCGGAGGGGTTTTGAAGAAGCATTGTCAAGCATAGGTTCCATTATACATGTTCATAAGCACACACTGATGTCTCTAGATGCTCGGCAGACAGCGAACGCACAAGCTGTACCTGTGCAGCCCTTGGTGACGATGACGAAGTTGAGAAGAACACCTGGGCAGCCCTCCGCATGGCCCAAAGCGACCACCAGATGTTAACTATCTTTCCCCTAGCAATGTCAATTGCACAGAACGGGTATCAAGAAAGAGAACAGCCAGTGAAAGCTTAGGATGGCTCTAGTTCGTTGCGTTGTTGCGTCACAGGCTCTGCTTGCTGGAACTAGAACTTGTGCAATGGCAGCTGGAGCGCTTTCAGGATGCGCTGGCCCAAGGGATGGACAGCATGACTCAGAAGCCTGCTCCGACGGGATTGTACACGTGCGCAGGGTTCAGCTGAGTGGCCACTTTAGCATGAGTCACCGGCTGTTCTCAATGGTCATCAAGGTTTGGTCTTGTTAAGCTCGTCATAACGGCTTCTTTATGGCCCTATCGGCGATGGCTTCTTTATGGCCCTATCGGCGATGGAACCACTCCTTCCAGTATTGGCCGAGTCCCCTCTGTTTGCTGTAATCACTATCACAAGTACGCTCCGTGCTGGACCTTCGTCGGTTGTAACATTGAAACCCAGGGCCAGTGGGTGCAAACCTCTGAGCACTCACAAACAACGAGCGTAACAAAATTTGACACCGGTAATTTGGCACAGGGTCACCTATTCCAGCCTGCAAGCAAGGCACCGATACTAATACAACCTGACTACCTGAGGACCATACCTCTACTTCTTTGCCAATTCCGCTTCCAATTCTGCTACTCGCCCCTTTAGCCGCTGGACCTCTGCTTGCAATGCTGCTACAACATTGCTGCCTGCTGCTGCTGCTGGTGGCTGGTAAGGCTTGATCAGATTCACACTGAACTCCTTCAGAGCATCTACCCCACGTACTTCCTCCTCTAGCAAGGGCATCTTGACCAGGTGGAAATCTTCATAAAGATCATGAAACTGCGTCACATACTTCTGTTGCATCCGTACACGGGCCTCCAACAACTTTGAGCCAGCAGCTGCAGCAGACAAGAGGGAGTGGGCACGTCATACATCATAACCCCTAATCAGGATTCTCCTGACATACACGATCTGTTCATCATCGTAAAGCAATAGTGTCTAGATGTGGCACACTTTATAAGATTGTAGATACATGCCGATACAGGGAGCATCGAGCAATGCAGCCTGTTCCAACGTCCGTGAGTTCCACATCTGCTGGTGTATGCTAACAAACAAAACAAACTACAAACGTTGAAAGTGTGGCAACTGCAGAAGGGGGGCTAGGTCGAAACGACCAAACACACCATCGGATGGATCCAAAGCTAATGACATTGGATATGCCACATTGGCTGGACTCAAAGCCACTCTCCACATAATAAGCCTGCAGCAGCTGCAGTGCTGTCACGTTAATAATGGGTACTCTTGCCAAGCGCCATAAGTAAATCAACATAGAAGTCGTCCACTGATCAGAGTAACAGGACAGCTAACTGGAGTAGTGCACATGCCCCACTGAAGTACCAGGACAGGCAGCTTCAAGTTTCTTTACATGCCCCAGTGGGTGTAGGGTACTGCAAAACGCTGCATCCTCTTGCTCTACCTTCTGTTATCCGATGTGCTTTCAAAGGAAAAAGTGCACTAAATCACCCCCCTCCATTGAGCATGTCAACCAAGGCAGCCCAGACCCTGTTTCAGCTGACATGGCTTCCCTCTGCCGTAAGACCCTGCAATCTATATGGCGCCAGCTAGCATGGTTCGCTGTGCTGCAATCTCCTCTGCTGGCCGCTGCTGACCTTCCCATGTCCCCGGGCTTGTGACCCCTACCCGCTGACACCCTCCTGACTTTGCCTCGGCTTAGCTGCTGTTACATGCCAGGATAGGCTCCAAGCCCATCTGGTCTCCAAACGAGGATGAAGTGCACGCTACCAACCTGCTAACAGCTCACACATCTCACTGCATACCCCAACCACTGTATGTTTCTACCGGAAGCTCCAGCCGACCCACCTGCTTCAGGGAATATGAGCTGATTGATGACAATGTTCCGCACATCAATGCCATATCGTGCCAGCTCCTGCACCAGCCTCTCCGTCTCATACAGCGACAGGAACTCCGGGATGCACACACACACAAAGGTCGTCTGCTCCGGGTCCTGGAACTGCTCATTGACTTTCCGCACCACACCCAGCATGGCTTCAACCTTCCCAAGGACCTGATCTGTAATGGCTTCACTGTCTGCAACACCCATTAGCCGCCCCATCTGACCAACCATGCCCCCCATGGTGTTCTTCAGGGAGACAAGCTTCTGCAGGCCCTTCTCCAGAAGGGTGGGGAAGTTTAGCAGGCGTAGGGTGTGGCCCGTGGGTGCTGTGTCAAATATGATGGTGCTGTAATCCATGTTCTGGACTTGCTTCATCACTTCTGCAAAGCTCATGGCTTCGTCGATGCCTGGGATGGAGGTTGCAAGCTCTTGCAGGAAGCTGTCCTGGGCCCATTCGAGCTGCTCGAAGTCTGCGGTGTCTGGGGTGGGGTCAACTTCCTGCGCACAGCAAGGGGATGAGAGTACAGGTCAGACAAGGCATGAGACACATCATTGCACAGCCTTCGGACTCTACAGGCGAGACAACACATGCTGTGACACATGGACATTATAAGCCCTTAGGAGCAACAGCCTGCCCACTTTCCGCTGCTCATGGATTGAAGAAAACCTAGTGCTGTGTGGAAAGGTCAATCATACAGGACATGTAGGTTCTGTCGGTTTGCGAAGTGGGAGGTGATGGCTACAAGGTACAAGCAGAAATGGCTGCATGCTGTGCTGGGCTGCTGAGGCCCGGTCAAGATGCTGAGCTCATGAGGAGGACCATGGCAGACTCCCACTGCATGCATGCAGCTGCAAATGCACGCTTGCCGCGTCATGCTTTTTCTGCTTGCGATTGCCTCAGCTAGAAGCTGCTGAACTGTCTGGAGGCCCTTGTTGACACCCATTCCAGAAGCTTCCAACTGCCATCTGCATAAACACCATCTAGGAGGAACAGAGCTTTGCTGGTCATGCCAACTGCTGCTGCACAGGATGTTTCCAGAATCTGCAAGCTGCTTGATCCGAACAAACCTTCCAGGAGCTTAAAATGCTGCATGACACCTGCGTTCATACCCCAGTAGTCCCCCAGAAGCTTCCAACTGCCTAACACCATGTTGGCTCCTTCGCCAAAGCATGCGAGGCCATCCTAGCTGCTCAACGCCTCCCAATATGTATGCAACAGAAGGTAGCGCTTCCAGTCGCATGCATTTACATGCAATGCCGCTTCTCCGCCAGCGGGCAGCTGGGCCATCAGACCCAGTAGCAAGTCCTCACCATAGCATACAGGTTTGTGAAACCCTCCACTTTGACTGGCGTCTTCGTAAACTTCTGCCGGAAAGCATCGCTTAAGTTGTGGGCAGGATCCGTTGATATAATCAGGACGCTCTCCCTGCAGGCTGCCAGCTGCACGGCCAAGCTACTGGAGCATGTTGTCTTTCCCACGCCGCCCTTCCCGCCTACGAAGATCCACTTCAAGGATGTTTGATCAACTATGTTCTGAAGAGTGGGCTCAGGGGCCTCGTCCATGGTATGAGCGGTTGGGAAGAAGCGTGATGAGGTTGTGGATCGGGTTCACGTATGATGCAAAAAAGAATACGTGTAGTGCTTCGTCGTATTTCGATTATCACCATCAAGCGCACAGAAGCAACAAGGTGCCAATTAGGCTTATGAAGCGACACATTACACGTAAGTGAGACTGACGTCACTAGAGGCACCAGCATGTCACTTCTGACTCACTCCTCCCGAAAACTTCTCACAAGTAGCTTTAAGTAATAGTCTAGAAAGGCCTCGTGTGCACCCGGAGTGCTTATTCAAGTGCGCTGCAGCCTGACATGTATGCCAACTTCCCCACACAAAACAAACCATCTACTCACATCCCGACCTGCAGCCAGCCAACCACACCAGCCTAAGCAGCACTGCTGCATGACCCTCCTCCAACCACCAGTAAAAGTCATCAGAGGAGCACCCGCCCATGCTTGTGGCTATATAGAAGAAGAGGGCGGACTGTGAGGACAGCCCTCAGGAACATAGAAGCTGGTCAGATGGGTGGTTAATGCTATACTAGCTAGAAGCATGCATGGACTCCAGGCAACCCAAACATGAATGGTAGTCCAAACAACGCTAAAGCTACAGCACCACCTTGCCCCAACAGCCGACTCGACCATACATCCTTGACTCCCAAGGGAGGCCTGCCATGTGCACTCAGAGCTTGAAATGACAGCAAACAAGATCAAAACCCCACATAAAAGCTCATTTCAGTCCCAATCCCGTGGTTTTGGGTTCATAATAAGCCTGATATATATATCCTCACCCACGCAGACATGCTATGGTACATATGATACATGATACATAAAGCAGCAACACACCTGTGTCACTACTTCATCCAGCTCCTTTGACCAATTGACACACTCAGCACTGCCAAACTCCCCAAAACTGGCTGCATAATGGTGCGGGAAACCTATAACACTAAAGAAACCCAGCACAGGATGCCTGAAACATTCAGCATCAGCTGCTGCTGCTGCCTCTTCCCCTGGCTGCTGCTGCTCCTGCTTGAATTGCCCTGGCTCCTGGCCCTGTTGGTGTCTGCTGGTATTGCTGCTGCTGCCTGATTTAGCGTTGGTGGATTGCCTTATCACCTGCTGCTGCTGCAGCCGCCGCTGCTGTTGCTGTTGTAATCTGTACCTCTCTTCCAGTTTGTCAGCGTATGGCTTGTACTGCCTGCAGCAGAAGGTCAGAATACGGTAGTAATTAAAGGCCTATTGAACCTGTTCTCTGGGGCAAAACCTCATCCTCTGTACCGCAGCGTTTTGTCCAGTTTCCTTGACACTTTACTGCTACAGTAAAGCTGCTCAGCTATAGCCCAATGCCTGTTGGAGGGAGAAATGAACGCTGCAATCAGTTCAACTATCTTGACAAAGACAAGTCACTCATGTAGGAACACATAACTACACATTGGCAAAATGCAGTAAATCTGATAGGTTCTTCACGGAACTGCTGAAACTACCCCAGTGTACAGGACTAGTCATGTTGCAGCACAGGTGACGGACCATGCAGCATGCATGACATGACTTCAATCAGTGTTGCGCTTTTCCAACAAGGGGAACAACTTGTCCCGATTCTCTACCAATTAGATTCCAGGAAATAAGCCATACATAGCTGTTTGTTACAGGTTGTGGGTATTGCAGCAATGGCATGTACGAGCTCGTGATTACCTTTTGCTTGCCCCCCACACTTTGGGAGTGCAATTACAAGCAGTGACAGCTTGTTGTCGGCACATTCACATCAGTGCATGTGGCATGAAAATTGGAATCTCTTGCAAACAAACAGTCTCATCATTTCAAGACCTTCATCCCTAGGCACTGATCCCCACCCTAGGGCACTACATAATGAAAATACTGAGCCCAAGCATCAAACCCTAAACCAGCCCAACCTAAAGTACTGAGCCCAATTTGAGCTGAATACTGAGCCCTACCTCAATGCATCTACTAAACCCTGCCTTCCCTTATCAGTAATGAACCTCTTCACCTCGACCACCAGTGGCCACCTTAAACCCTCCTGCTGACAAACTGACAGAAACGCTGACAAGGTAGGCACTTGCACACCCGAGTGACACCCCAGGTGGAGTGACTGCAGCTGAGACAGGGTAAGGTCCTACAGAAACAGCGCAAGAGGAAGAGTAGGATCAGTAGCGCACTTTTCAGCGCTTCGCACACCATAGCAGTAGTACTAAAACAGTACAAGCCGCCACTCCTGTCCATGGCATTGCAGGAAGAGCAAAGCAACAAAAGTCACAACTCATGCATTAGAAGGCTGGTTCCCACTTCCACTGCCTTATCAAGAAGGTACCACAAACCCTGAAAACATCCGATCCCAGCATTTTATTGCTGACATGGTGTCGGAGGATTGGCCAGCTGGCAACTTTGCAACGCAACATTCAGGTAGCCAAATTCAGTATCTGGTTTCACTGCTTTGCTCATATCTTTTAATCCATTCCTGCCTTGCAGTGTGCAATGGCCACCCAAGCCTATCAACATTTTCATTTCACGATATGCCATAGCAAAATGTGCCATAGGCCTTGCACCTCAAGCTGTCACAGAGTACAGCGAGGTGGAACAGAATACAGGTTGTCTTCGGCATGCATGACAACAAGCCTATCAATAGAGTGGAACAGTGCCCCTCCTCCTCCTCCTTGCAATCCGGCTTCTGCTCTGGCTGGTCACAATTCTGCTGCGCCTGCATTGTATTGCTGCTGAAGTACTCCCTACTCTATAGCTGTTTGCTGTTTGTCTGATTGCAAGTGCTCAGGTGTAGTTGCACCCCGCAGCCTGCTCTCCCCCTCCCC